>JAKSZP010005275.1:0-348975 GCA_022478985.1 Massospora cicadina | reverse complement strand
TTGGAGGGGGATTGAGATGAGTCTCGAGATTTACAAAAAAGGGGTACACGAATTATAATTGAGCAAAATGATGTCATTTGGAAAATTGAGAGGATTTATGCTGGAGTTCAATATAAACGAGAGTAATTTGAAAAAGGGAAAGAAGAATAGAAGATACCAATCTGAGAATGCATCTAGCTGGGGAACTGAGATATAAAGAGTCTCATGGAAGATTAAAGGAGAGGTCTTTTTATGAGGAAAAGGGAACGCAGAAAAGTCTGCGATTTATATTAAAGAAATAAAGGTAGAAATAAGGGATGATAGATCCATATATATTTTATTAGTTATTAATGAGTCGGCGATCCTCATATCATCTGATTTGGTTGCTCAGTGGCTCATACCCTGTGCAAAACCAACTCGGTGGAATTGAGCCCAGATGCTGAGAATTAACATGGAGGATGATGCATCATCCACTTCTCCAGCAGAGGGTAAGAGCCAACGCCTGGCGCTGCCAATGAAGGACCTATAGAACAGCGGACTGCACCCACTCCCTCAACGCAATCTGTTCAGTATGTGGAGGAGAGGGCTCCTTACACCACCACTTAGAAACCTGCCCCCCATCCAGAGCCATATAGCGAGAAGTTGCGTGACTGATCAAGATCCAAGACAACCAGGATTTCTCTATCTCAATGAGCCTCCTTGCGCTCTGGCTTGTGTCCCCAATACCATCAACCCCACGCTCCCTATTGATACCCATTGCAATGTGGACAATCCACACTATTGCCTTGGATGCATTCAAGGTATGGTCCCTACCATCCACGGGGTTATCAATAGTTTCCAGATCACTTACTGAAGCACTTCCAAGCCTGGCTCTATGGGTGTATGAAGCCAAGGCAGCAGAGACTCATGAAGTCATGGTTTCCACTCTGGTTCCTTTACATGGACCCCTTCCTTCACACCTGCTCCATAGTGGGGGCAACCCCCTTGGAGTAGCGCACCAATCCCCTCATACCTGGCGGTTCCAGCTGGCAACAGGGGTAACCTATGTACCCTGGGGTTCCCAATCCTCTCAAACCACTGCTATCCTTCACTCCCCTCCCATTTCTACACATTCATTGGTAATGCCTGTCCCCTAGTCAGCTTGCCTCAATTAAATAAAAAAAGAATTTTTAAAATTAGCTAGCAAGCTACTTAAATTATAGCTATAATGGACCAAATTATTACTGTTCTGACAAAAAATATTATATTTTTATAGGTATGTCATAAAAGTATGATATTCTCTGTAGCTCTAGAACTCACGGTAGTAATCATATAAAGGAGGAATGGCATGAGAAGAAGTTCCACCAAAAATCCTTGAAAGATAAAACAAAACAATATTAATGTCTTTTTTTAGCTAATCTAGTCATAACTACTAAACTAGCAAATTTTGTGGATTTTCACCAATATCATAATTTAATGTAACATTGTTAATGTGTGCCAAAACTTTGTATGTATTATTGACCCTGCAATTGGCATCGTTATTCATCAGCAAAATTTGATTTACCATATATATAATTTTAAGATAGTAGAATTTTACAATGGTAATAAACATTAGTGGAAGTTCTTAAAAATACTTTTCGTGGTATATAAGCTTTATCGCACAATGCTTAATTATTTTATCAGGTTATGACAAAATACACAACTTTTCTATCATGCTAGAATTACTTTAGAAATTAGAGTCAGTAGTTGAAATCTGGTATATGAGCACCTTTACCATAGTCCTAGTAATTTTTAGGTGAATGTATTGTTAGATTTTGGTGGATTGACTCAGATTTTACACCCTTTGAGGATACTACCATTTTTTAAAATACCTAATTTAATAGAACCCCCATTTTTTCCCAATTTAACAGCATAATATGATATGTTAGTTCATCTCATAATCCATAAATAGATTATAGTTGTATTTAGGATTTTTATTTGAGGCATGCTGATCAGGGGAAAGACATTAAAAAAACAGAAAAGTTCACCAAAACAAATCAAAATATGAATCAACAGCCTGAAGCATGCAGTGAGACGCAAAAGAAAGCGAGAAAAATAACTTACCAGGTGGCACAGCGGCGAGCCGCTTATCTCATTATGGAGGAGGGGGATCAGGCGGATCATCATCATTAGGCTCAAAATTGAAGAAGCGGATCAATTCTGAGAGTAAGAGGTTGGGGCAACTGCAGGATGAGGGCCAAAGTGAGGTAGGTAAGTGTTGAGTCTTTTACTGACAATTTGGGCCTGGAACGTAGCCTCTATGAGTTTGGCAACCTGGTGTTCAGCTTGGATGTGGGCATCAGGAAGCTGTGCAAATCTATAAATATTAGCTCTGGTGATGCACGTGGTTTGGAAAAAATCTGCCAGTTCAGCGACCTGCTTGACAGTGGTGTTGGCAGCATCATAGAGTTGGGTGATATCTTCTTCTGCAACAACAGGGAAATTGGGGAGGGAACATGAGAATATGCAGCCCATCTTTTATTCAATGATAGAGGCTGCCACAGCTTTGCGGAGGTAACAACTTTTGGGTGAAGCAAATGTGACCTTGGCTAGCTGATGAACGCTCAGGAAAGGGGTACAATGGTTTTGGGGATAAACTTGTTTGGGAAGTAGTGGGGCATTAAAGTCTTAATTTAGATATGGTTTGATATCAATTGGGTTATCTGGTGGTGGGACAATTTCACCAGATTCATTCACTTCATCCAATAAGACCTAGGGAATTTGATTGAGTATTATTGAATTGGTGAGATGTGTCTTGTGTTGGGTAAGTTTTAAGATGGGAAATTAGTTAGTTGATTTCTGGGTCCAAACCTGCTCCCAATTGGTTGGCATTGATGTAAATTGACCAGCTTGGGCATGGGTTGCTAGATTTTGTACTAGATTAAATGAGCGCATGGCCTGTGAGGGTGGGGCTGCCAAAATCCTCATTTAAATGCAGTTGTTTTGGGTTCATGGGTGAGGTTGGCAGTTTTTTCTGGATGTGTATTGTATCAAAATGCCTTTTTGGTATAGTCCAATTCACTTCAAAGTGGTCACACTGTGCGGCCATTGTCAGTGAAGGCCCAAAAGAAATGGTTGGGTGTGGATGGGATATAGGCTCACGGTGGGATGTGCTGGGCCATGTTTAGCTGGTGGGGGGTAATGGTGGCCAGTGCCCAAGGTGCCACTAGGCGCTCAGCACCACTTGGGATAAGGAATTGGAGGTTGGGGTTTGTGCCATAAGTGGACAGCACTGACTTCAAATTTGCATAGTGTTTAAGGGGGAAGGTGTGAGGGAAGGTTAAAGGTTACCACAAGTGTGGTATCATTGGGGAGACATGTACAGGTGGTGGTAATGGGTGTGTTTTTATATACTAAGGGCGTTGCTGCAGCAGCGGCAACATCCTCTTCAGTGGGGAATCTTATATCAAAATAGCCCTTATAAGGGCAAAAGTCAATAAATCTGCTAGTGCAAAGGTGGCCATTGCCAGCTCAGTGATTGCTTTGTTGGCATATGGGAAGAGTCATCCATACTCAATGTGGAGGCAAAAGCAGATATTGGAGCGAGGTAGGGCTAGGGGTGGGGCGGGTTGGATGGACTCATGCAAGGTGCAGTCTAAGTCCCTTGGAGGGACAAATTGGCCCAAAGTATTTTTCAGACTGAATGAGCTCATCTGCACACGTTTGCCTGTCAGGCAGTGTAATGCACTGGCTCCTTCCAATGAGCCACAAACAAGTTGGGCAACAGAATCCATGTTACAGACCATAGGGCTGACAGGGCTCCTGATACTACTCTCCTTGTGCGCGCGCTACAAGATTGGACAAGCACCCCCTGGAAGACAGTTGCAAATATACTTAACCCCAGCAACATGCCTTGACTCCAAGACAAGGTATAAAGGGAGGCAATAGCTCTCCCAAGCTCAATCTCAAAGTCCAATTCTTGTTGGTTCAAGCCAAACATGGCTGCAGTTAGGCAATATTTTAAAATAAACTCAAAATATAAATATGTATTTTAAGTTCTTTTTTATTTAATATTGGCCAGGTTGATAGAAAACAGAACTGAGAAGCCTCCAGCTCCCAGTTCCTTCCCTAAATACACATGCTACAAGCTAATATAAAATATAACACAAGTTTATGGTGCTAATCTGACTGATGCTTGGTGTAAACCTTACAGCAGGATTGCGGAATCCTCACTCAATGATTCTGTGCCAGTTCTGATCCTCAACAGTTCCACACCAGTTCCATTTCGAATTCCAAATGAACCGTGAAACTTCCAAGCACCCATTCCATTCCATTCTTGATTTGAATCCAAATCGAATCTCGAAACTCCCCATTTTACTTGATTCTTGTTTTTCCTCGACTTGGACGCCCATCTGGCTCCTTGGCCTCCTTCAAGCTCCTGCCCCTTAGGCATCCCTGCCAGGACCAACTCCCCCTCCTCCTCCATACATCCAGACACAGCCTGCCCTGTCTTACCAAAGATCAGGGCAATGTGATGCTGAGGATAAACCTCAACCATCACAGGCAATAAATGCTAGTGGGTTAAGCACCACTGCCCCACACTGGGGCAGCAGGTGGTGAATCTGAGGACATAAATGGAAGCTGATGTGGCAGAGGTGGCTGTGGAAAATTAGCATTTTTTTTATCAAAAAATCGCTCAAAAGTGATGTAGAGCGGAAACTAAAACTCTATAAATATATTATTATTGAATTTGAATATTTCCTAATTAGCAAAACTAAAATAGATATTATATCATAAAAGTTGGTACCCAAATATAGATCCACTTTAGTACCAAAGTGAGTCATATAAATTGTACTTACTTGCACATTTTTTAAATAAGTTCATCAAAATTTGTATAATGTATGGATGCAAATTTGTAGTGCCTTTTCCATAAAATTGTTACTAATGCATTATTCATAGTCATCCAAAGTAGCCAAGCTATAGTGCTGTGAAGAGTAACCTCAACTTCCTATTGAGTACAGCAATAATATTTTTCTTATATTTTTACCTCTCATTAAAATATACTTAAAAGTATGTTGCAGCTCAATTTAAGCTGACTTTAGGACATGTAACGCACTGGCTCCTTCCAATGAGCCACGAATGAGTTGGGCAACAGGATCCATGTTAAAGACCATAAGGCTGACATGACTCCTGATACTACTCTCCTGGTGCGCGCGCTACAAGACTGGACAAGCACCCCCTGGAAGACAGTTGCAAGTATACTTAACCCCAGCAACATGCCTTGACTCCAAGACAAGGTATAGAGGGAGGCAATAGCCCTCCCAAGCTCACTCTCAAAATCCAACTCTTGTTGATTTAAGCCAAACATGGCTGCAGTTAGGCAATATCTTTAAAATAAACCCAAATTATAAATATATGAATTTTAGGTTCTTTTATTTAATAGTTAGCCAAGTTGATAGAAAACAGAACTGAGGAGCCTCCAGCTCCCAGTTCCTTCCCTATATACACATGTTAAAAGCCAAAATAAAATATAATATAAGCTTATGGTGCCAGCTTGACTGATGTTTGGTGTAAACTTTATAGCAGGATCGCGGAATCTTTACTCAATGGTTTTGTGCCAGTTCTGATCCTCAATGGTTCCGCGCCAGTTCCATTTCAAATCCCAATTGAACCAAAAAACTCCCAAGCACCCATTTCATTCCATTCTCAATTCGAATCTAAATTGAATCTTGAAACTACCCATTTTACTCATTTTCCGTTTTGTTCCAACTTGGACGCCCATCTTGCTCCTTGGCCTACTCCAAGCTCCGGCCCCTTAGGCGTCCTTGCCAGAACCAACGCCCCCTCCTCCTCCATACATACAGACACAGCCTGCCCTGTCTTACCAAAGATCAGGGCAATGTGATGCTGAGGATAGACCTCAACCATTACAGGACAATTCAGCTTTGACTAAGTGTATTGCACCCAAAATCCTCCTAATTAAGAGTATGTTGGCCTTATTTAGGCTGAAATGAAAATAATTATATTGTGCCAGATTTAGGATAATCTGGCTTAGGTGAATATTGTCATATTATTACCATAAGCAGTAGAGTTGTAAAGGTTAGGTTTTCACCCAATTGTTACATTTTGACTTGATAATGGTTTTAAAATCTTGAGTCAAATTGCTTATAGATTCCTGGATGGGTTTGAGTTTGGCGCTGGGCTGTTCCCATTCTTAATCATTCTTTAGTCTTGTAAGAGCCTAAAAATGTTGCAGGGAGGCACCCCAGAAGGGTAACAAAAAAAGGTTGAGCCCACATATTTTAATTTCAATTTGGAATTATTTATAGCTCCCTCTTTTGCCATTTTCAGGGACATCCTTGCCTTGTGGTACCTGGCGTTCTGTGATGCGCCAAGTTTTTTTATCAACAAAAATTAGTGATTAGGCTTGATTCCCCCAATTACTATGTCCTTTCTTGGTGCACTTAAAAAGCCACAACTATTGGGATCAGATTTTTTGCTACATTTATACTTTATGACAATTTTTTCTATAAATAAAACAAGTTTAATCCTGAGGTTGCAGCCTCAATTACCTGTTTTTCTTTTCCTTGCTTTGATTTTCTAAAATTTAAGGTTTAAATGGCTAGTTGCATGAGTCACCAACAATTAACCTAAGAGTCCAACCTCATGTTAGACATCATTTCAGCGTTGTAAATTGGCGCCAAACCTAAGATAATATAACGATTGGAAACTTTGAATTATTGATTTTTACAAAAGGATTGGTTTGTACTAAGTGAACATATCTAATAGAATGAGTAAGGCCCAAAGATTCCTTCAAGCTATAAAACTAAGCCTGGCCATGAAGAAGATCATCATCTGTTATCTATCCTGTTATCTGTTTATCTCATTTATTATGATTATTATATTAAATTATGTAATTTACATGACCAAACTTGTTTTTTAGCACTAGTGGTGCCCAACTCAAAAGTGGGGCTGCCACGCATCTTTATCTGCTTAAGGGCCAAATAAAAAGTTTATGAGAAATAGAAAGATTACTAAAATGGCACCTCAGCTAACAGCCTAGGAAGCCATATCAGAAGGTGAGGAAGCTTTGGGGAAACTTTTGTCTGGCGCCCGCTTTAGCTGTCAGACCATGGCGGACAGCATCAGGGTGGGAGCATCAGCAACATGTGGCATAAGAAGCTATAATTGCGGGTTTTCTTTGGTAATGAGGCCAGCGGTGTCCATTGCCTCAACGTATTGAGCAAGTTGATGCTCAGCAAAAGTGATGAGAGCAGGCACACAAGTAAATGACTTGATGCACTGGCGGGTTTTGAATAATTGGGGTTGAAAAGAGAAGTTTTTGCTGCGTAAATGCAAGTGCAGCTTACACCAAAAGCAAGCTCCTCAATTTCATACTTCACTTCTTCATCAAAATTATGGGGAAAATGGGGATGGGAATACCCTCAACAAGGGGCTCCATCGCCTCATGAAGATGCTGGCAAAGTAGGGTGTTAGCACGGGCAGCTGCAGCATCAACTGTCATCTTATTAATATTTTTATAAGCTGGAAAACCATTTCGAGGGAGAAAATGGTGGGGACACAAATTGGGAGGGTCAACAAAGAATGTCATGGTTAGAAAATGACATAATAATTGGTACCAACGTCAAAGACAAAGCAGCATATCAGGAGGCCAAGAAGGTGAAGCTAGCAGGCCTCCCTGACCTCAAGCATACCATAGATCAACGCTGGGTTAAGGCGAAGTATGCCCAGGTTGGTCCTATAGATGAAAGAGAAGTTTGGCCCTGTATAAGAGCAGGTGCGTTAAAACTAATTAGCTTTGTTACAAATAATAATGGTTCACTTTGGTTTTTGGGTGCACGGGGTCTCAAAACCAGTTTAATTTTCGCACTTTCCAGCTTGGGTCAGCTGCTCTTACAATAAATTACCTGAGTTTGGTCTGTTACCCAATACAGCGTCTTGCCCAATGGAAGCATGCGCATATCAGTACGCCTCAGCTTTTACCCGCTTCCCTTGATTGATTGTTTGCCAAAATTCCCTTAAATTTCTCATATCAAGACCAATCTCCCTGTTGGTCAACTTCTCCCTTAGTAATAAACCTTTCGCTATTACACCATTTTTTATTGTGTTATCTTGGACAATCCTGTGTGTGGACCTCCCTGAGAAGGTCTCTCACAATGTTGCCATTTACTTTGACTATTTTAAATTATCAGCTCATGCACCGTTGGGATGCCCAGGATCCCTCCATCCCAGGGCGCCCATACATTACCCTTATGAGTCTTGTGTGTCTCCCTTTTGGTTAATTATTCTATAAGATAACCCTTTCCTACCTAAGTTACACCAGCTCAAGCACCCGCTGTGGGGCTCTAGTAACTTTTGTACTATTAACTAAAACCTGGCGTTGGCCCGGTGCGCTATGCACTTCCACTCTGGGAACAAGAGTTATAGACACTCTCCTTACAAAGAACTCCTCCAAAGAAAAAATCTGGTTTCACATGATATGGCCATTCCTCCTCATCAATCCATTTGAGAGCCTCAAATGGATTTAGCTCAGCCAACACTGGATCAGCCACCAGAAAAAAAAGCAGTGGCTGGAGATGACTGGTTGCAGATAGTTGAACATGGCAGTTCATCTGAAACTTGATTCAGCCATTGACTCAGGATTTAGTGATTCAAAAGAATTAAGTTTAAAATTATTAAAGTTCAAATTTTGATTGGGCGCCACTTTGGGAGCCACATCTGACTTCCCCAAGGCTGAGGGCAAGAGGATTGAGCCCCATTCACAGAACTGGGGTGAAGTGGCCGCCAACTAATGCCAGAAAGAGGAACAGTGGAAATGGCAGAGTCAGAAGCTGTGGGGCACTTACTCTTTGATTCATTGAGTTCAAAGCACAATGGACAAATGGCACAGCTGCTTTTGACATGTGCCCAAAATGGGTGATCAGGGGCAGTTCTGATAACGGTGTAGGGGGATCATGAGGTGGGAATTGCAATGAAATGGGCAGATCGTTGCAAAGGTGTGGCCCTGCCAACCAATCTGCCCCATTGGGAACCATGAACTACAACACAGGGTCTGCATTGTAAATGGCCAAACCCTCTGTGAGCTTGTGGCAGAGGCATTCACAGGAGAGATGGGAGGGCAATCCAGAAAACTGGACCACTTGTGGCCTCATCTAAGAGCCACGTGTGAACGGTGGGAATAGGGATTTTTTAAAACCAATTTGCAGCTTAGATGCTGCTGCATCAGCTTCATAGTGTAAGCTAAGGTCAAAGTACCCCTTAAAGAGGAGGAAATCAATAAAATTGGTGGGTTTGAAAGCTGCCATGGGCATCTTGATGATGGACATGCTCACATATGGAAAAGATTTCCATATTCAACTCAGAGGCAGAAATGTAAATTACTCCGTGGGAGCACCAAAGGCTCTGGAGCATCATCTGGTAGCTTGTGAGGTGGTGGGTCAAGTCCTAAGGGGGGACATAACGCCTGGTAGCATTGGGAGGGCTAGCAGAGCCAGCCTGGGTGCACTTCGGTGGCAGCTAGAAAGATGCCAGATGGCAGCGCACCATCACCCCAAGCCATGGAAGCAAGCGTTGATTGCATTGACATTGGTAAGTTTTGGCTTGAATGAGCGGTTGTTTTTTGTATTTTTTTAAAAAAATTTGAATTTTGCTTCAATTTAGTTATCAAAATATAAGATAGATTTGCATGCCTAAACTTCCCAAAAAGAAGTATATAGATTATGTTTTGTGCCTTGATAAAAAGTTTTAGTTGTATATAATTAATTCCTATTTTCTTAAAATGTAAAGTCTCATGTTATTAATTTCCCTATAAACTTAAGGACTGTGAGCATACTGGAGTTACATGATATTTTTTAGGATTATTGGATCAAAATTTACCCAATTATGAGCAGAAGTCTTTATTATAATTGAGTTTACTCGCTCAATTTATATTGTAAAAAGATTAGCTTTGAACCATTAATTAGACTTAACATTTTGGTGAGCACTTAAAATTTTAATTCAATGCCTTATATGTATTTTTATTGATCACCCCTCAGTATCTTCCAGAAGGTACAATAACAAAGAGATGGAACTTTATAATGTAAATTACATCGAGTACTTTTTATCCAATCAAAATGCCAATGAATAGGGGAACAATTATACTCTAGATGTAGTATCATCTGAGACAGGGCCAACAGTGCCGCCAAGGCTGACTGAATTTACACAAGACAACGTAAAAGAAATATTGGATATCCCATCTCACGGATATCAGCTTGGGTTATCAAATTTTAACAAAGTTTTTGGCCTTTTTATATCATCTAAAAGACCAAGTACTGTAATTGGGTCTATTAAAGATACAGTGAGGAAACCATGTCAGCTTTTGGGTCAAAGTATTCAGGAGAACTAAGCATACACAAATGAATACTTGGGTAGCTTTGCGCAGTTAATAATCAATCATCCTCTAAGGATCTTTATTCAGCAAAATCTCAATCTCACACATACTTATCATGTCCAAGAGGAAGAACAATTGGCCCAATCTCACCTGCTGGAGAAGCTTAATATAAGTTTAATTGAATTTTGCAAGGTCATAGTTTCTACCGCACATAAACTTCCAGAAGAACCCACAATTATATTGACATACTAGCAGAACAATTAAATGAAGGTGTCATGAAAGTAGCTACACAAGTGCTATTGCAGGCTGGAATATCAAGCAGGTGAGTTCATGGCTTTAAATTTGTTGAGAAATTATATTTATTCTATTATATTTATTAAAGGTAAGCCAACCAGGGGATGGACATTACCAAAACTAAAAACTTAAAACTAAAACTAATGTAACTAATTGATTCAAACAAAACATCCAAATGAGCGGATTGAATAAAAACTATGAACAAAAAAACCAACCAGGTGGGCAGTGGAAACTGCTTATCCCTCCATGGCGGAAGGGGAGGAGGGATTGAGGGGGCTCATCTTTGGCAGCAGCTTTCTCATCCCATAGTAGGGTACATGTCAAGGCGGATAGCAAGGGCGTTGGGGCATCAGCGGCATGTGTTTCTGTATCACTGATGATTGGTATTTCATGGAAATTGCCAGCTAAGAAAATGGCGCTGATAATTTGGCTAAAGAATTTTCAGCTTTAATGCGGGCATCTGGGAGTTTAACAAATGTGAAATTATTGGTTCAGGTAATTTTAGCTTTAGAATTCCGTGCTACAGTTACCACGTTCTGGATAGCACCGTTGACGTTTTTGTGTAATTGATTCACTGTGATTTTACTCTTTGGGGTGAGGCTTGAGGGGATAACAGGTGGGGATATACTCCTTTGAGAATCGCCACTGATTTGGAGACAGCTTTGCAAAGGGGATGACAATTTAGTGTGGCAGCTGCTTCAACTGCAAGCTGGTGGTTACTGCAAAATGATTCAGCATTTGGCTGTGGGGCATATAAATGAGAGGGTATTTGGCGTCGCATTATGCATTAA
Source organism: Massospora cicadina (assembly GCA_022478985.1). Classification (NCBI taxonomy): domain Eukaryota; kingdom Fungi; phylum Entomophthoromycota; class Entomophthoromycetes; order Entomophthorales; family Entomophthoraceae; genus Massospora; species Massospora cicadina. The sequence continues at coordinate 337,563 of JAKSZP010005275.1, read as the reverse complement.
CAAACTGCTCAATTTGCAGAGATGGTTCTTCAATGAGATTACTTGATTCATCAATTTCAGCCAATAACTCCCATGGGTTCTGGTTGAATTGAATTGGGTAATCGGCGTATGTTTGAAGTTTGGTTGATTTGTTGGAGGAAGCATGGTATGAACTGGGTTCCAAGCCAGTGCTTGATTGGAAGAATCATGTGTAGCACTGGGGCGAGGAGGAGGATAATTAGGGCTGCAGGTGTAGCTGCAGCATCAGGCTTTGGGGGAGGGGGAGGTAGGATTGTACCTCATACCAGAACTGGCGCAGGGTGGGTGGCGGAATGGAGGTCAGCGGACAATACAATCTAAGCTGTCAGAAGTAGCTAAGGAGGGGCACTTGCATTTCAAGTGGTCCAACTTGAAACAGGATGGACAGATCATCCGCCCGCCCTCAACATGGGCCTAAAATAGATTTTCAGGGGCAGAGGGAATAACAGGGCGAGGGGGAATTGACTCAGCAATTTTTAATAAATTCAGGGCTGATTGTGGCATATGCCCGAGGCCCAGCAAGGCGTGTAACCCCATTTGGGACCACAAATTGTATGATGAGGTTGGAGCCATAGGCTGCCAAACTGTCCATCAGCTCCTGATGGAGAACCTCAGGGGAGGTGGGTGGGCAAACCAGCAAACTAGACCATCAAAGTGGTGTCTGCTGGGAGCTGGGTCTGAATTGTGAGAAGAGGGGTACCCTAGAATACCAGAGGCACAGTTGCCGCAGTGACAGTGTCAGCTTCACAGGTGAAACCAAGATCAAAATACCCCTTATAGGGGCGAAAATTTTATAATCCGGCGGTTTCATCACTACCTGAGCCATTTCAATTATGTCTTGGTTGTGGTAAGGGAAGAGCTACCCATAATTGTCCCTTAAGATAAAATGCATGTTGCTCCGGGGGAGCATCAGGTGGCAGTGTGGTACTGCTTGGGTACAAGTGAGGTGGGCATTGAGATCCTTGGGAGGAACAAATCATCCTAGGGGTTCGGTAAGACTGGGTAAGCCAGTCCAAGCGCGTCTTCCTGTTGGACGGAAAATGGCGGGGGGGAGGTTTGCTGCTGCCCCACACTGGGGCAGCTGGCGGGGAATCCAAGGACATTGGAGCAAAACTACAGTGGGCAATCGAGTTTGCTTTTTTTCATATGATTTTGCTCATAAAGCTATGCTGAGCGGAAAGAGAGTTCAGTTAGTAATTATATAACATTAAATAATATTGAAATAGGCGATTAGCCAGCAATGATACCAGACTAAACAATACCCCTAATTCTGAAATTACCAGGAGGAATCCATCTGGCTAATTTTTCAACAGAAAGGGTGGTAGCTTGGCAGGTAAAACTTCTTCCACCCTAGTGCAGGTTTTGAGTTCAAAACCTGTAGTGGCTAGAAAAATTCTCGGTGTGGTATATTTGTCCCAAGATTGAACCACCTCAAATAATTTAATTACTCAACAGAACTCTCTTTCCACTCGGTGTAACTTTCTGAGCAAATTATATGGAAAACAATAAAGTAAAATTCAATCGCCTGCTGTAGTTTTGCTCCAATGTCCTTGGATTCCCTGCCAGCTGCCCCAGTGTGGGGCAGCAGCAAAACTCCCCCCACCATTTTCCGTCCAACAGGAAAACGCACTTGGACTGGCAAGCCCAGTCTTACCAAGACCCTCAGATGGTTTGTTCCTCCTAAGGATCTCAACGCCCACCTCGCTTGTACTCAAGTGGTGCCTCGTTGCCCCCTGGTGCTCCCCTGAAGCAACATGCTTTTTGGCCTTAGGGTCAATTATGGAAAACTTTTCCCCTACCATGACCAAGCCATTGCAAAATGGCTCAGGAAGTGATGCGTCCCACCATTTCTATTGACTTCCACCCCTATAAGGGATACTTTGATCTCAGCTTCACATGTGAAGCCAATGTCACAACTGAAGAACTGTGCCCCTGGTTTTCCAGAGAACCCCCACCCCCACAATCTGGACCTGGCTCCCAGCAGATACCACTTTGGTGGTTCACTTTGTTGGTTTGCCCACCCACCTTCCCCTCGAGGTGCTCCACCAGGAGCTGATGGAAGGTTTGGCAACCTATGGCTTCAACCCCATCTTGCAATTTGTGGTCCCAAATGGGGCCACACGCCTCGTTGGGCCTCAGGCATATGCCTGATCAGCCCTGAATTTTATAAAATTGCCTTGCTGATTCCCCCTTGCACTGTCATCCCATATGCCCCTGACCATCCGTTCTGGGCCCGCGTTAAGCGTGGGCAGACGATATGTCCGTCCTGTTTCAAGTTGGACCAGTCAAAACATAAGTGCCCATCATTAGCTGCTTCCAATGGCTCTGATTTTTTTGTCCGCCAGCTTCCAACCTGCCGCCCACCTCATGCCAGCTTTGGTATTGGGTACAATCCTACCTTCCTTTCCCCAAAGCCTGTTGCTGCAGATGCACCAACAGCTTCCAGTTAGCCTCCTCCCCGCCCTAGTGCCACAAACGCTCCATCCAATCAAGCACAGTATTGGACCCCAGTTTACTCCCATGCATCCTCCAACATACCAACCAAACCTCAGGAATATTCTAATACCCCAATTCAACCAAAATCCTTGGGATCTGGATGAAATTGATGAGTCCAAGAATATTTGAAGACTGCACTATCCAATTCATGCGGTTTGTGTTTATTGACCATGAGCTGAGCTACCCCCTTGTTTATATGCCCCTAGAAAAATGCCAAAATGTTCTGCGACAACCACCTGCTGGCTGTTGAAGCAACAACTAAGCCAGATTGTCATACTCTCCGCAAAGCTGCCTCCAAATAAGTGGTGATGCTCACAGGAGGAATCCCTCCTCCCATTATTCCCTCCACCACCAATAAGCTTCAAAAATATGTTGATCAAAGCTCACAAATCTGCCAACAACGCCATCCAGCATGTGGCAGTGGTAGCGCAGAATCCCAAATCCAAGATTACCCATACCAATATTGCCACGTTCATAAAGCTTCCTGATGCATGCATAAAAGCTGAAGCAGCTTTGGCCAGTTACGTCAGAACTCTTTTATGCAACAGCTGTCTTCCTGCCACTCCAATAGTTGGAAATTTATCTCCACATCCCGCTGATGCCCTGACGCCCCTGCTCTCTGCTGTAGCCCGTGCCCTGCTTTGAAGTGAAGTAGAGGCTGAGGATGAGCCCCCTGATCCCCCTCCCCTTCCGCCATAATGTATTAAGCGGTTTTCACTGTCCCCCCTGGTTGGTTTTGTTCGCGCTTTATGTGTCATCCGCTCATTTTGGGCAGTTCAATCATTTTGTTTGGTGAGGATTTATTTGTTAGATTTTGAGTTTCAGTAATGTCTGTACCCTGGTCAGCTTACATCAGTTAAATGTAATTAAATAATTTAGGTTTGGAAGAATCTGCATTTGCTGCCAAATGCTATTTATGGTCGTTGTGGAAATTTTTCAGCGGAAAGCCAAGTACTATAACCAACCATCCAACTTTGGTTCCACTGACTATTTTTGAGCACCAGCGACTCATTATGAGGATGCTTAAAGTTATATTTTTATTAATAAATTATACAGAATTGACTGGAAACTTTTGCTGAGGATGGATTAACCTAATCTAAAATTTGATGAATAGATGAGCGGATTGAAGGGAATCACTGCCATGTGTAATGACAATTTATTAGAGTTCCAGCTTGGATGGCCGAGGGGTTTCATAGGCACAGAAGCCTTTATCTTAAAAAGTTATTCTTCCCTTCAAATAAAGATCTCTCTCACCCATTATTATTTTATTTGTTAGTAGTTTTTCAGCTAGATTAGAAGAAAATGGGACTGGAGATCCCTGAAGTTGGTGCAAGTTGACATTCCTGGAGTGGCCAGCACAACCAGCTCCCATACCTCAGCCCTATGAAGAACTGGCAGGAACCTGGCCAACTGGCCACCAATGACATTTGCTATCTGGCCATCAGCCCTGAAGGGTGCAGCGTGGGAGTGCCTTGGCTTCCCAGGATGGGGGCAGGACTCTCCAGAGCTTGCCCATATGAGTTGGTGAAGGGTCAGTATGGTGGAGCAGCGTGGGAGTGCCTTGGCCGCCCATGATGGGGGCAGGACTCATCGGGGCACACCACGGACCCTTGAGCTAAGGCGAAGTCTTTGGTCTGCTGTGTTGGTGGGTTGGACGTGGAGTCATAAGGGTTTAGTATGTTTATATAGGTGAAACAGCAAGGGTCAATCAGTCTTCATACTGGTTGTCTGGAACACTAGAAAAGCCCACTATTTGGAAAGGCAATTTTATGACAAACTCACTATGAATTAAACTAGAAATGTACTGACATTACCTTGCTTCCACCACACAAGATATTGTTCAGCAGGCCACCCCAGCAGAAGAATATTAAGACCTTGATGACAAGCTTTACTAACTTGAGAACTATGCCATATCAATTTTATTCTTGTGAAAAGATTTTGTGACATTGGCACACTTACTACTAGTTCATAATGAGAATGAGAAAATCTCTAAGGTTAAGGCCAAAATGGCAAACATATGTAAGGTAGTTTCTAAACTACAGACTCTTGAATTTCTTTTTGACAGACAGATATGTCAAATAAAGATTTATTAATTACAAATGACATCAAATATATGAAATTATGGAGGAGATGGGTGCTCTTCTAGCCAAACAATTAGTGGCTAAAGTCAACTAAAGACAAATTAATAAATATATAGAATCAAATAATAAGTAAGGCTGCAAATGTGTGATGGATCTTAGGGGGAGGGAATGATAAGAATAACATCCTGAAAATGCCCAAAGTTTTGTTCAAAAATATTGTCAAGTTCAGTCTCATAAATTAGATTCTAGTGATTTGGAGCAGATCCACGAGGTAGAAACAGACTCATTGGAAGACAGAAGCACAGTTTACAAGATGTACATATTAAAATAATGGGCCATTCCCAAGGTATTCACATCCATGCCCATTCCAAACTTCTCAAGCCGCATAGAAAATCCTATCTTGCCCATGAACTCCCACTGGTGCTCAAACATGAGAAGGGAATTTGCCTCCCTTACCATAGACTTGGGCTGTGAAAACTACAAAATGTTTAATACACCAAATTCAGATTAAAAGTGTAACATTCATAACTTATTAAGCTATTTATGATGTCAATGAGGGAGTAAAGGTTAATATAAAAACATCTATTATGATCAACTCGCTGGATTACTACATCTGTGACTTTTTAATGCTTATTTAAAAGATGGGTGTTCATACAATGATGATAAGGAAGTAGTAATAGAAGAATAACAAGGGCTCAAAAGACTCATGGCATGCAAAAATGAGTTTCTGAACATCAAGTTCAAACCTTATGTGTCCACAAAAGACTTTACAGATTCATTTACCACAAACATCAAGTTCTCATAGGCTCAAATAATATAACTGACTTTGACACAAAAATCACAATGGAGATAATAACAAACCCTACCATGACTTAGATTGCATCCTGATCCCTGCCTTGCCATACTACAGAAACACAAGAGATTGTAGATTAAGCCACTGTGCAAGTAGCTTTTTTTAACACTAGGTGGTCCCAACCTAAAGGGGGATACACTGATTTTTAGTTAACCACGCCTGAGCTCCTAAGAGCTTGAGGCGAAGGCAGGGGTAAGAGGAGGTGTTGAGAAAGGGTGGGGAAAGCTTTACCAGAGTCAGGTGTCCACGTGAACTGACCTATTGGCCCATGGAGACATGGTTAATACTCTCAGAGACATCTTAAAATGAACCTGAAAGTGAGTGATCATATGGGGCAGCGTCCACAGAGTGGAGTCAAAAGCAGCGCGAAGGTATGAATTATGAATAGTCCATATCACTGCACCAAATGCCAGGACCCTTAATGATTGGGAGAATTGTGGAGTGAAAGTTTGAACATGAAGACCTGAACTTGGTGCGCTACCCAGGGTTCTGCTCGCAGGAGTTCGCGGACCTTGCTTCAGAAAGGGGCTATGAGGGGGCAAGGAAATAAGCGTTAAAGGTGAGCGTCTGTCAGCTCTGCACATCGTAAGCAATCCTTATGCTGGAAAGTGGTACCAGTTTGATCCCCTGTTCTATATGAGCAGTGTAGAACACGCCACAGTGTATTTGACACTTTTGCTGAGAGAACAGGATGGGTAACTTCCTTCCAGAGTGCCTTGAGATCACATTCCACAGCGGGGGGTAAAAGTTCTAGGAGATGAGGCCGCACAGGGGTCTATACAGAGGGCGGAGATGGGAGATAACAATCCTCTCATTGTGGACCAGGGTGTGATGCCAGGGGCTGATCCCAGGGCCACTTCTTTTATAAGGGAAGGCGTGGTACACCCGTACTACTGCCCTCTTGAGTGCAAGGAGAGCCTGATTCCAGTAAAAACTTTATGAAGGTTTGAAGCGGTGGCCTGGATGTTTGTTAGCCACTTTCCCACAGCTGTAGGTGAGGTTCTTGGGAGCCCTAGAGAGGCCGCTAAACCCTGGCATAAGGCTGGAGCCCATTGCGGCATTGGAGCCATATCCCAGCAAATGATGGGTTTAAGGAACTTTGTCAGTATTGAAGTGGCATGTTACCTAGTGTCCAAAAGACCTAGGCCCCCTCACTGAGGGGTTAGGATATTGTGGTCAAAGCTGTGGGTGGGTGGTTGGATCCCTATATCTAACATTGAAGTATCACATTCAACATTGTGTAAAAATTGTCCATAAAGGGGCAGACATGAGAGAGAAACCATAGCTTTTATAGAAGAAAAAAATGCGCTATCAGGGCGCGTCCTTGGGGGGTATTACGCCGGCAGCTCCAGCTAGCTACATGAGAGTTTATTGCATTATGCAAGCGGTCCTCATTATCCTTGATTGCAACCCCTTGTGGTGTGGTGAGGATACCTAGATGCTGAAAGGTGTCCTGGGTAGGTTCCAAATCAAAAAGCGGAGGAAAAGATGGGGTACCAACTTGCACTATAACGGTTTTACAAGTATTAAGTTTTGCATTGGACGCCTTGGAGTATCAAACCAGGGCCTCCATGGCCAGGTCTAGGTCCTTCTTACATCCAACTGCCACTGCTGTGTCATCAGCAAAGGCTATGATGCGGGTAGGGTTTTCCAGGAACCTGAATACCCACCAGTCGTTCCTGGAGTAGGGCCAGTAGAAGATCCAAAGCTATGTTGAACAAGATTGGGCTCAGTGGATCCCCTTGCCTGAGACCCTGTTCAACCATAACTGCTGCTTTAATGCCTGTTAGGGACAGTACCTTAGTGTGAAGCTGGGCGTAAAGTGCTGATAGCCATGTCCTAGCTTGTGGTGGGATGTCGAGGCGGGTTATGTCAAGACTGGGCTCCCAAGGCCCAGTCCGCCACCAGCCCTACACCACTCACCCCCATATGTGGCCATACCAACTCTGATTGGTCCTGTTCAAATGGACGGCCTTGACGGGCACACTGTGCCAAGGTGTGGTACACTGGCATCTGTCACCTTGGACCCCGGGCAGAGGTGCCCCCAAAACCTCTTTCTGCTCATGAGGTCAATGGGCTGAGGTGTGGCTAACCAGCCTCTGTCACCTCGGGCCACTCTGTCTCTGCACTAGCCAGGGCAAGACCTCCCCAAAAGGAGCCCGGAGCATCCACCCCTTTTCCCTGAAGCGTCACCATCTGCTGGCCCACAACTCGCATTAAATAAATTAACTTTAAATAAAATGAATTAGCAAAAAGCAGCCTTTATTGGAAGAGGTGAACTCAAAGTTGGAATAGAACTCCAAAGTGAGGGCCCATTGGGGCTTGAACTCGCTTTGAAATACTTCCAAAAAAGGCTAGAAGAATTGTTGGTAATGAGGGGCGCAAAAGCCTCCAGAATTGATGACATCCAGGTAACTCGGCAGAGAAATGGAGGGGAACCTCATAACAAACAACTAATCAAACAAAATGATTTATCTAAATTTATTCCATTATTGACCCAAATAGGAAAGTCCTATTCAGAATAACAGAATTGCAACTATCAACACACACAAATCTCATAATTCCCAACCTTATGAGATTCATGTGTGATTGCAATTTTTACAGGTTAGGGAGGCATCCAGATACTTCCAATTTACTCGATCATATCTTTTTCCAAATCCAGAAGCGCCACAAAACCATGTGTTTGAGACAAGGTAGCTGACAGGGTTGCCAGAAGCTCATTGTAATTGTTCCAAAGCGATCTACCTGAGATAAAGCCATGTTGAACTGGGTTGAGGCGTGGTGCTGCCCACTTAGTCATGCGGTTTTCTAGAAGCTTAGTAAATAGTTTGTGGTCCATGTTTAATAGTGATATTGGTGTTGGACAATCTCCTTCTCGACTTAAAAAAAGAATGTTGGAGGTACGAGTGCCCCCAAATCTTCTACCATGATTGGCCCATCACCTGTCCGATCTTCAAATAATATTGTGGATATCAACAATATGAGTACCCACGGTGAAAAGACCCTGGTGGATTTCAGTGGAATCCTAACTATCAGAAAATATGGTTTATAACAAAAAACAGCTTAAAAAGGTAATAACTAATAATAGGATTAATCTAACTTCTCAGCCAAATTTGGGGTGTTCATTACCACATGAGTCAGATCACCTCTGAGGTGAGAAGATTTTACTCAACAATGATAGGGTGCAAATTAACCAAACATTACCACATGAGTCTGACCACCGCTGAGGTGAGAAGCTTTTACTCGCAGGTGATTAGATACAGTATATCAAATTTTTACCACACGGGTTAGTTTTGACTCAAAATATTTATCTTCAATCTGATAGGCTAAAAGCCTATATTTCCTAATTTAGATGACTCAGCTTTGTATACTTTTGCCTCAAATACCCATGGTCTCAAAATCTGAACTAGTTTAAATAAGAAAAACTAGTATTGAGAAAAGGACCTTCTTTTGGTTTTGCCCCACTAAAACAATAAAAAACACAAAAAACTTTAACAAAGCGCTGTTTGTTACTTTTAAAAGGTAAAATTTCCACTTTAATAACATATTTGTGGCATCTGACGGTGGATCCCACAATTGGTCACCAGTTTGCAAGGTCCTCTCGGCTTGTTTTCTTATGGATAAGGGTCATAATTGATACTCTCAAGTCAGAAAGTACTCCCCCTTCTGCCAAGAGGGTCAAGAAGAGGGGCTGGAGGGCCATTGTAACTGTGATGGGATTTACTAGATACACCTCAAATGGGATACCATCTGGGCCTGGGGCCTTCAGATGTGGGATGTGTTGTAGAATGTCCATTACTTCTTGCTGTGTAATTGGTGCAAGAAGTTCTTCATCCGCAGAGAAATTAACCATTGGTTCTGGAGACCCTTCAATGAATTCATGAAAGTCTGATGGGCTTACCCAGGAAGCCTTGAAGAGGGCTGAATAGTAACGGTGAATTTTGCTGGTGATCTCCTCCTTGTTTGTGGTGACAGTGGTCCCCACCCTCAGGGTTTCAATCTCCTAATTCTTTGAAAGGACTTTCTGCTTCTGGTAAAAGAAATGAGTGGCCGTTCCCACTGGGTGTAGTAACGTGACGAGGTGAAGTTTGCTGCACGTTCTTCTTGCTCAGTAAGTTCCTGCTGGTATGTCTCTTGGGCCAATTCCCAAGCCTCCAACCATTGAGAGTAAGGCACCGGTCAGCAATTCCTTTCAAGATGTCTTATTCTAGCTTCAGCACGTCTAACTTTAGCCCGGGCAGCTGTCATTCGAGCCTTAGCACAAATGTAGGCTACCTTTAGGATGCTTGCTTTTGTATCAGCCCTTTTTCTTGTAAAGTTCGCAAATGAGGTGAGGCCAGGTGCTCTGGCTCACAAATGGCTGCATTTATCTCCTCTCTTGCAAACTGGTTGTTCAAGAGCTTTGGAGCAATACTTGGCCAAAATCTTCTTGATGGTCTGAGGATTGTTGTCAGGATCACCATGAGGGATCTGTGATCAGTTATAGTATTGTCTCAGGTTATGTGAGAGGAAACTCGAATAACCATCAATGGGCCCACTAGGGCCATATCAATCCGTGAAGCTGATGTGAATCTCTGACCTGCACCTTGGATTCTAGACATACAGCCAAGTTCAGATGCTGAGGGGTGAGGGCATCCATGAAACCACTTGACCTGAGGAAATTTTGAAGCTGAGCTGTACCTCGTCTGTCTTGTGTGGCAGGTGGAAAGGTGTCACACACCCAGCTTAATATTGTGTTGAAATCCCCCATCAGCACTGTATTACCTGGAAGTTGTAGTAGAGCAAGTTCTTCCAAAAGACAGTCCTATTCTTGACCTGTATTTGGCAGGTATATGATTGCAACAAAGAAGGAGAGCTCAGGGGTTGATAATTTAGCCAATATAAGGGATCATCAAGGTGTTTCGAAAATTGGTGGGGTTTCACCCGGGGGTTGAGGATGATAAGTTCCACAAAGTGTGTCCAACAGGAGTTACCTCCAAATTGGTCATTCCATGATACAAAATCAGAGGGGGGACATGGGGCTCCTGGACAGCTGCAATATCCATGTGAGTCAACATGAAGTTGCAGAGGAGGCAGGCTCCCGCTTGCAATCCTGCAGCCTATTAGAGTTAATGAAGTGCAGGGTCAGGGTGCCCCTTTATGGCCTCATAGCTGTCCCCCTCTGTATCCCAGGGGGTTACTGGAGCTTCCATCTGCATCCGTAAGGCTGCTCATTATTAGTCCTTGAGCTTAACTCTTTGCAGCAATCCGTGCTGATCTATGAGGAGGAGGACTATCATGAGTTGATGGGTCTGAGGAGCCTGTAATCCAGCCCAAGATACTTCCCCTGCTGCTTTGCACAGGAGTATCTTGAGGATGCTCCATAGACTCCTTCATTTGTGCATCATCTGATGTATAAGAGTCTATATTCATCTCCTTCAGAACTGGGAATGGCGTCAGAGTTGCAATACCCGTAGATGGTGGGGGTGGCAATGACTTGGTGCCTCCACCCTGACTTGGGGTACTCCATACCTGTTCAACAATTGGGGTATTTTGTGTTATTAAATAGTTTTAGATGCTACCTTTGGGTTGGCTTCCTCTGTGTTAGCTTGATGAGAAGCATATTTGCGCTTATTTTGGGCTGGTTAAGGGTCTGGAAATTTAGAAGGGGTTCCCATAGGGAGAGGGTTTTCTGCACTAAGGGAATAAAGTTGTGCTACTGGCTGTGCCTTCTCAACTGCTACACGAAGGGCAGAGGGGTGAGATCCTGTACGGGCACCCAGTGGGTTGGTTGTGGGAGTGCCGCTGCTGCTGTATGGGAGCGTTTCTTACCTGTCGCAGGGACTTGGCTACTAGAGGAGGAAGCTTGTTTATGAGCTGTACAACTAATATATAGGGTCCCAAAGCATTACACCAGGAACAATGTGGTTGTGCCTAACCTGGGTCAACAAAGAAGATTTCTGAACAGGAACAATGACTGCAACATGTGGGATAGCTTTATGTTGCAAGCCATCATTGGGTTGGAGATAAATGATGCCCTAGCAATATGAGCCCTCTGGGGTGGGGCATAATAGGATGGTGCGCAAAGATCTAATGATAGAACTGACCCAAATTCCATCAATCCTTGATGAAGCACAAGCTTAAGGGATTCTGGGTCCACTATAGTTGGAAGATTTGAGAAAGTTACCCAAGAAATTTTCTCAAAGTTAGATCTAGTTTTCAGACATGAAGAGAGCCATGCTGAATTTCAATTGTAACTGAGGCTGCATGGTCTGCATCTACTGCATTTGCAAGCCCTACATCAATATAGTGGCTTTCCACCACTTCATGAATAGGGGTATTAACTGGAAAAGCTCTTGCTATGGCTTTAAATTAACTAAATTAATCCCTTGCATAAAACTCAACAGGATTATGCCCATAGTAGACTCTAACTGCATGAGCAAGTGGACCTAGGGAGTGAACATTGTGTGCGAGTTTCTGCCCATCTCTTCCTCACTTCAGCCACAAAAGCAGCCTCACGAAGGTCAATGATGGGTGGTGCAGGCATTAGTTTTTTCTGCCATGCGCCTGAGGCATCCTTAACTCACTTATTTTTATTTACATTTAAATTTAAATTAAATGTAATTTAGTGGATTCCCCATGGGGGAATACCAGACGGAGAAGCTGTCATTTCTCTGGATTTACGCGCTGGCCCCTGCTGGGCCTTCCCAGTAGGTACTTGATTTTTTGCAGGTTGGGTAGGCTTACCTGGTTTGGGCTTATTCTCTGCCAATTGATTGAGTAATTCTGGATCATCATCAAACCAATCTATTACTCCAGCCTTCATCCAACCATCATCAGATACTGGTAGGAATTTTTCAGCTGGTTGATTGGCTATTTGGCTAGTACTATTTGAATTTTGATGTTGATTTTGATTTTGATGAACATTACGGCTAACTGATTCACCACTCAGTGTTATTCAGTTGAGGCACGTTGGTTACCTTCCAAACTATTAAAATGATGGCCAACTGATTCACCAATTACTGTAGGTTCAGTTTGGCCACTTTGGGTAAGTTTGGAGGTGAAAAAATGACAACCAACTGATTCAACACTTTCTGATGATTCAGTTTGGGCACCCAAGCTGATTTCTGAAGTGGAGGCAGTTGGCAAAGACATACAAACCCCATGTGCGGTTTTGTGAGCTGAAATACTCCCTACTACCGTGGGTAAAACCTTAGATGTGCCTCCAGGGTGGGGCGCACTAATTAGGTGACCCTCAGTCAGCACAGAGTTGACTGGGGTAGGCTGTACAGTAGTGGTATCATTTGTGATCCCACCATGGTTTAATAAAAAGTGGCCTGCTTCTTCTTTTGCAGATGCAGTTTGAGAGCGGGTTGTATGGGTTGATGCACAAGTTATCAACCGAGGGTTCTGTGATTTGGGGTGAGTTTGAGTGAATAACAAAGCATCGGAGGTGCGTTTGTGGACTTTACCACCATTATTTGTTAGATTCGTTAAGCTAAATTTTTTGGTGATTGTAATATTCAAAAATTAAAATTTAGCGGTAAAAGAAAGGTCCTTATCTACTACTGTGCAAGTAGCTTTGAGGTGTCAAACTGTCAAAAAATCAGCAATGGGTAAGATTTAAACCAAAGAATAACAATGTTTTTTATGATCAGGTGAAGAATGTCTTGGATTCAATTAAAAAATGGAACGGTCACAGCCCTACAATACTATTTGTCACCGCTGCGGCAAGAATATGCATTAGATAAACTTATGTTACAGCTGAATTAAGACTAGATTCTAAGTTGATGTTGTACTCAAGGTTGCTAAGGGACAGGATAGGGAAACAAGCAGTTGGATTAAAGGCGGAATACTCTATTTCCATCAACTAAATTAAAACGTTCCTACCAACTCCGCCAAATAATTTTTGTAGCTGATTAATTAAAAAAAGATCCTCTACATAGTATTGTACCTGAAATGGAAACCTGGTTATAATTATAACCAAAAAGGAAAAAACCAAACTAAGCTTTTTATGAGATCGATTAGAAGTATCTAAGACATACATCAAAAAATTGGTAAACCACATATTAAATCTTTGTATCCCGCAGTCTATACCATGACATTCCTAAAGGATGTACAAGTTTAATCCTCATGTAGTCCTTAACAGCGGAAAATTTTCTTATATTTGCTCTTAACTTAAATCCCACTTAGAGTCTGGCAATTCCAAATTTTTCACCTCATATACTATTCCAACCATACTATGAATGAATATATTTCAATATTGCTTTATATAAGGTCCATATTCAGACTATTACTGGCAGCAGCGCATCCATATTTATTGTCAGTAGTAAGGTTAAAGATAAGTTAGTTTTAACAACAGATATTTTATATGATTAAAAATATGTATTGCAGGGGTACATATCACCAATGCTCTTAGGGCGTATAGTTTTGCTTAAACAATTTAGCTCCATAGTGGTAGCCATTCCAGTTATAGTATGTCTACTTAAGCTACAAGATACCAATTGGCACAGACTTCATGAGAAAGACCAGGGTAGTCAACAGTCAAATGGATGACATCATAATCATTATTAATCAGAAAAATTTGCTCTATTACTATATGAGCGCGAAATTAAGTAAGATATTCCAGTCTTTTTATCAATTTGGCTTACAAAAACGGCATAATCCCTATTGGATATCAGATCTAGAAGAAGTATCATATTGTTAACAACCCAAAACTAAGGAAACTAAGGGCATACCGCCTAGAAAGATAAGGAACTAACATTGGAATTAGGAACAAAATCAATAGACGCTACTAGGATAACAATCAAAATTCCAGAAGGACTATATGGAAAAATTACCATTCCTAGCCCCAAACTCAACTCAAAATCAATATAGCTCCTAAGCTAGTCATTCCAGGATTTGATGAAATTTGCATCCTTTGCGCAAAAATAAAAGATCAGCCAATTTACAACAAGATGCACAAAAAGATATCTCCTACCTCCACCTAATCTTTTCTAAGGAGGTTAGATTATTCCATGAGTTTGAGATCCTGAAAAAGATTAAAGACTCCTTTAATAACACCAACAGTATCCATAACATTATATCTGAGGCAAGATTGGTAAATTAAACAAGTAGGAAAAGGATTGAGTCTGAGAACTATCTTTAAATATTGGGAACGTTTCTCCAAAATGACTTTGATCTGAGATGTGCAAAAAAGTAATCTATACCATAAATACTGGGGAACATGCTCCTATCAGATTATGATCAATAAGACTTTTTATGGCATCTGGAAAAGCTGTTTTGAAAGAGATTAAAAACTCCTTTGAAATATTATTGAAATCTATTGGCTGGTTCCTTTAAAAGGTGAGTAATTATTAGTCAAATTAGCTTCTCTGAGCTTCTTTATGGGATGATTTTTCATTAGGGAAAATACACTTTTCTTGGAATAACAGTTCTCTTAACTGTCGCCAAAGTCCAAAATGGACTCAAAGCTGAAATTAGCGGAGAGGTTGAAAACGAAAAGATTGAGAGAATATAAACTACTTTATTGTGTTAGAAAGCGTTGATATTTATAGGGCATGTGGGGACATGGTGCCTCAGGGAAATTCGTGTCCCCATAGGATCAGTTCCTTTACTGCCTTCTGGATCAATCGCCTGGATGGCGCCCTCATTGTACTGCGTCGTCCTCTTAACTGCAGAAGTGAAGGCAGCACTCTCCAGATTCAGGAAGCAGGGATGGGATTCCTGAAGGTGATTCCATCAATTCTCATACATGTGATGCTTCTTGATTGAATCTAGTTTGGTGCTTGTAGGGTAAATAACTGTTTGTGTTGGTTTGTGAGTTGATCCATTGAGGCATGACTTGGGAGCAGGGATTTCAGCTTGCTTGTCATCTCGAATCTTGACAACGCCCCCTCAAGATCCTGTCTGAGGGGAGTATAGGGCTGGACGAACCAGCCATGCACTTGATTCACCACTGTCCCCTGATTGATGTCTGCAATGGAGTACTCAGAGTTCACCTTGTGAATGACCTTATGAGGTCTGGACCAAAGAACGTCAAGCTTATTCTGTCAACCTTCAGGTTGATGGTGATAGAAGAGAACAATGTCACCTAATTGAAAAATGGGTACGGAGGGTCAGCCAACATTAAATTGGGATGTCTCCTGTTGAGATTCTGTTATGGCTGGATGTAAGCCCTGAATAATTATGGCGAATTTTGAAAAATCTGCTGATCATGATGACTATTTACTATTATTCAAGCACCTTGAAATGAGGCGATATTGGGTTAGAATGGGTTATTATACATCTCCAAATAAGGTGATAAGGCAATGCCAACATTTGACAAATATTACTTATATCGCCTCAAACCGAGGAAATAGATCTTAGAATACCATACTCTGCCGGAACCAATAGAATATGGTGGACCCAAATAGTCTAAGCAAAGGAAGCATTATTGTCCAAAGTTGCTGATATATAAGAAAGATGGGGCAATTGAAGGGGTGGATTTTTATTAAGATTGAGAGCGCGGAAGAAGAGGAATCTGCTTATATTAAGAATAAATAAAGAAGTGTCTTCAGGGCAATTGCTCCAAATTCTATTAAATCTTTAATTTTTTCAGAGGACTAACAATCCTCACATCGTTTGTCCATTTTTCAGTGGGTTTGATCTGTGCAATTTTTATGGCATTTCCTAATGGTATCACTGAAAACTATAACAGTGGTGCTCACTACAGGGGGCCCATTGATCAATCACTAAAAAAATCTCCAATCACCGGCCATGTCACATCAAGCCTTCTTGATGGGTAATCATCATGACACACTGCACCAGCCAAATATGCGGAACTCAAACTTGCTTTAGACGTGATGCTAAAAAAGCAGGATGAGCTTATTCAGGAGCAGAAAGATGTTATGCACCAGCTTGACAGCACGTTTAGTCAGAGGTGAATTATTGGACAATTAATAAGCTACTCACTAGTCGCTTGGATGACACTACCAAATGACTGCATTGTGCATAGCGAAAATTGAACAATAACTCCCAGTTCCCTCATTGGGAAGAGGACGAGTACAAGGAGCTGCGCGAGGAGAATTTTATGATGGAGAATATCATGCTGGCATGAGCTACTACACCCAGGAGGGCAGCTCTGGATATGGTTACTAATTAGAGAACAAATTTTCCAATTGATAACAGTACTTCCCACCAAAGAAGCCCACACTGCCTCCTAATTAGTGGAAAAACCAACCTCTACTGGACCAGCTCCTCAGCGAGAGACCGCTTATGGATCTTGATCCATTCCTCAGTACGCCCCAAAAGGTCACAGTTATGAGCAGGAGAAGGAGGTCTGTATTAATAAGCTGCCTCTATTTGATCGTGATGGGAATATCCACAGCTTCTTTAAACTATTTGAGTTTGCAGTGGAAGGCACCTTAATTCCGCGTAAAGCTAAACTATTAATTTATGCCTTGGATGTTGGAAGTGGCAATCAAGTCACCTGCTATCTTCCAAGCTGCTCTGTTACACACCAAGAAGTAAAGGATACTGTGCTGAAGCTGTTTGGAGGTAATGTGAAGATGGCACAGCGGAAAGTGAATTTTTGACCATTGACTTCCAACGTAATGAGACCCTCTCTGCATTTGCTGATCGATTCATGGTGGAAGCCCATGTGCTAATCAGGGCAGGGTATTCAGCTGAATATGATATGTGCATTGCGATGACCTCTGTGGTGAAGCCATATCACGAGCTTTATAATGTGATGACTACAATTTTGGATGAAGATTTACCCTTGCTCAAGGTTGTTTAGTTTATGCGTCATCTATCTACTACCTTCCCTCTACACAATACATAGCGGAGACATACCGCCGCCATTGCCAGACCTTCTTATTTAGGGGTATTCTCCCATCCTGACCAAATTCCGCCTAGTAACCCCTGGCCTTATTATAATAATGCGCCTTGCCCTTGACCGAGTTACCCCCATCAGTGTGACATCCACTCCAGCCCTGCTATGAAAATCATCAGCAGCCTAACTACTGACCTGGACCTAATTACGTCAATTGTCAGCAATCATCCTATTGACCTGGCCCTGGTTATGCCAATCATCAACAATCAAAATATTGGGCCGTCCCTTCTTTAAGAGAACCAAGGACGTGGTTACTATGGGGTTAATTGCTATAAATGAAGCTGCTCTGACCGCCTTGCGCAAAGTTTCCCTGGCCGTCAAGTTCACTATGTGAAGCAGGATAAATACTATCAAGGAAAAGATTGAACAGAGTAGAGATGTGACTCTTCACCGCCGCTATCCCAACCCCAAACGTCCCACCTGAATCAATTGTAGTATGCCCAGCGGAAGTTTCTCAGTATGACTATGGGTTTTCATGCCATCAGCCAGTCAGAGGAGCAAACATACTGACAAGGGTGCAAGCTAAAGCTGTGGCTGAAGAAGGACCTCAGGAGCACCTAAGCCATACACTTGTAAATTTTCGACCAAGCTGCTTCAACTGAGCTGGACTCAGCCTCAGATGCATCGTGCCTGAAAGGTGTAGACGTCGCCCTTCAGATGAATGCTATTGTCAAAGAATACCACAATGTCAGTGAGGGGATTATGAGCTTCCTTGGGAGAAGAGATCGCTTGTATGTCCATGAACTAAGCAGTCAAAATTCTTCTTATTCTAAAGTACATACTGTGACATGTTTGAGGCAAAAAATAGAGTTTGCGCTATAATATATACGGGTGCCCTAGTCAACATAGTTTCCACCATGTTGGTGGAGAAGTTGATGTTAAAACCTGATGTGGAACATTGAATATTGTATGGGACCTCTAGAGCATAAAGCATGGTCTCTGAGGGAGTGTACAGCGCACTATTTTGTGGCTTGGTTCATTGTTGTTGTAGCTCCAGAGATATTGCTATCAAACAGTAATTACAACATGCTAATTGGAACTGCTTTCCTGCAACACTTTGGTGCTGTTGTTGATATGACAGAGAAGACCTTCGAATTTCTGGGGCAAAGGATCCCAATTTACTTTACCTTTAGATGAGTGCCAAAGGATCTGGTGCACATGGGGCATATTAACCGTACATACAGTGATGGGGTGAATCCCATTTGTTAACATAGACTAAAGGCAATACCAAGGCCCTCCCCCAGCAAATATGAATATTAAGAAATGCTGCTCAGAGCTTCTGGGACTATGTCTATCCCCTCTAGACACCTAAATTTAGTACACACTGAGTTAGAGGCGGAAGTGCCAGTTGGGCCCTATGGGAAGGGCATTGGTCCTTATCAGCAATCAAGGCTTGAGCCTCAGTAGCTCCAGGCATTATACTACTGGGACATAGGGAGATCAAGGTCCTTTTAGTGAATCTAAAAAACGAATCATTTCAAACTTCCCAGCATCAAATAGTGGTATATTTGCACTTGACTACCGTTGAAAAGGTCCTTCAAATTCACAAGTTTGGGTCACTTAATGAGTTTGGTCTAACTGTTGAACTGCAGCTCGGCGTGATGGCATTAGAACCACATGAAAATTTAATGGGGTTATCAGAGAACAGAAAGATCAGGCAATATCTTTATTTCAAAATTATAAGGAGATCTTTGCCTTCAACAAACATGATTTAGGGTGCACGTGGGGAATGGTACATTGGCTGGATATGAGTGATCATCCCCCATCAGGTCTTGGATGATTTGCTGATCTTGAGCAGTTGAAGAAGTTGCCAATGAGGAGATTGATAAGCTGCTGGAGTAAGGAATGCTTAAACCCTCAAAGAGTCTGTGGGCTTCGCCTGTTCTAATCATTAAAATAAGAACAGTACCAACCAGGTAGTGCTAGACTACCGGAAGCTCAACAGCATTACCAAAAAGGACTCATCTCTTTACCATGGATAGACAATGACCTGGATTGGTTGGGCGGAGTTTGTTACTTCTTGGCGATAAATTTGATATTGGGTTATTGGCAGTTCGAGTTACCCATGGTGGAACAGGAGAAAAGCGCCATTATCACGTCCAAGGGGCTCTTACAACCAACCCATATTCCACAAGGGCTGTGTAACGCCCCAGCTACGTTCCAACGGGCCATGAACACCATTCTCGGCAACTTGAAGCTTCATGTTTTCTTGTGTATCTTGACAATGTTAATGTTTTTTGTGAACGTTCTCCAATCATCTAATCAACCTGGAGGTGGTCTTCCGCTGGCTTGCTGAGGCCAACATCAAATTCAAGCCCATAAATGCCACTTCTTCAAAGACCAGATAGAGTACCCAGGGTTCGTAGTGGGTGCCATGTGGCTTAAACCTCAACCGGCCAAGGTGAAAGCTATTCAGAAAATGACTTTACCAACAAGCAAACATGACATAAAAGTTTTTTGGGGGATGGTGTGCTACTACTGATCTTCATCCCTACCTTCAGTTGTATCAATGGACCATTATTTTAGATGTTAAAGAAGGATGCTGTGTTCAAATGGACTAAACGCCAACATTGCTCTTTTGACACTCTTTATATGACATTGGTAAGTGCATCGGTGCTATGCTATCCAAATTTTGAAAAAGAATTCACTGTCCAGATGGATGCATCCCTTTACGCCGTTGGAGCGGTCATGTCCCAAAAAGACATTGAGGGGGAGGAGCACCCCATTGAGTACTGCAGTTGGAGCCTGGACTAACATGAGCATAAATATACCATGACTGAGTGTAATTTCTTAGCGTGATCTACAAATATAAGCAACTGAGGTGTATTTGCATGGGGTGAAGTTTAAAGTCATAACGGATCATGCTTCTTTGTGCTGGAAGCAAAATCTCAAGAATCTAGAAGTGCGTCTAGCCTGATGGGCCCTTAAAATGCAGGCTTTTGACCTTGAGATTCTCCACCAACCTGGAGCAAAACATCAGATGTAAGTCTGGGGAGAATCCCATCTGCTTAGACCAGGCGGTAATTCCGTTCCCCACAAAAAAGGTTCAAAAAAGGGAAGCTTTCCTTCTGGTCTCACAGAGCTATCTCACCCATGTCGTAGACAAGTGATGGGTGACAGCTCTTCCTTTATAAATCCCATCTCCTGTCCCTGCACTTGCCTCCACCAAATTAGTATGGCAAATTGAGGTAATTTGCGCTAAAATCCTTGAAAATCAGCACCCCATGGGCCTAAAGGTTCGTATGAAGTCAAAGCAAAAAGCCCTCAAAATCAAGATCTGAAAGCCTCAAACCCTCAGTAACGATGCCTGACAGGCATACGCATTCAGTTAATAAGGGATTAAGGGTTGAATCCTTGGCAAAAACTCGCCAATGGCATCAAGCCATTATTAAATGTTATTGTCAGTTTAAAACCTGCTTCAAGAACATCAGGTACAAAGCCCAACAGGTGTTTACCTCTTAATAGAAATGTGTCCAGCAACAGATCCTTAGTTAAACTCACCAATGGCACCAGGACATTGGGAACTGTTGTTAAAAAATTTGAAACTCCCTTGAATACATCAGGGCAAATCCCAATGGGCATGTACCTCCATTGTCAGATGTTGCCGCTAGACCAGAATCCTCCCCTCAAAATCAGGATCATATCTGTTGCATCTTGGCCTGCCTCCATCAATTCCGCCTACCCCCCGCTTCATAAACTGGGTGATGCTGCTCACGGAATCTGCGACAATGGCAGTGCGTGGCCCAGGCTTCCTAACGGAAGTAGTCCGCCCTCAAAGGGGTCTGCGACAAGGGGACCCCCTCAGCCCACTCTTATACAACTTCAGCCTTGACCCACTACTGCGAAATGTGAATGCCCACCTCACTGGGGTCCATGTGCCAGGCCAAACCCCAGTCAAGATGATGGCATTTGCAGATGATTGCGTGGTGGGGGTGTCTAATAACAAAGATGCACGCGCGCAGAAGCCCTCATCCAGGAATATTCCCGGGTAAGCAACGCGGCACTGAACGCCTCCAAAACTGAAATCATCCTCCTTGGTCAGTTTCATAACTGCTGGGCCCCAGAAAGTAATTCCCAACCTGGCTCATCTGCTCGCCCACGTCCACGCCTTACTAACTCAACACACACCGCTCCACTGGTGCTCCCCTTTGTGCCACGTCCTACCATAGGTCCGGTACACCATCTGAGCGGGTGGATGGAGGCAGGCGGATACGCGTCAGCAGTAATGGAGTGCCATATTCTGGATAACGTGACAAAGCGAATCGCCTCTCTCAGAGCCCACCCTACTACCCTCACTGGCAGGGTTGTTCTTGCCAATTCTATGCTCCTATCCAAAGTCTGGTTTGGAGCCCACGCCATCCCCTTCTCCCCAAGCTTCTTCAAATCCCTGTATGCTTTGCTGCAAGGATGGCTTTGGTCAGGCCGCCCTCCACCAGTACGGCTAGAGGTCATGTTTGGCCCTCATCATCAAGGTGGCATGGGCCTGCTTGACTTCAAAGCCCATGCTGCCAAGATCCTGGGCACCTGGATCGCGGCCGTCACCACTCCTACACTCCCATCCCAACACTGGTCCCGCGCGGCCCGCTCCAACTTCTCCCGAGCCTTGGCCTCAACAACCCATCAAACCCCCACTCCCTGATGAATTACCTCGCATCACACACATCGGCCACAGGTCCTCACGGGATGAAAACCCACTACAAACGAATCCTACTCTCCATGCGAAGCGCAGAGTGGAGAATTCATATTAGTATACATACAACCCGAAGAGGCCGCCCCTCTCCTCAGTTCACACAAGAGGTACAGGGGCTACCCATCCATGATGGCGTGATCCCCATTCGACCCCAAGTCCTATCCAGGGTGGACTACCTGGACATGATGGACATCCCTTATTCCACTGAGACCCAAAAGACTATCTGGAAATACGCACACCATCCTCTGTTGCAGCCTCAAGTCCGCTCCCATGTGTGGCGCTGCCTGAGGCGTGAGTATTGTACAGCTGAGCGCTCTAACGCTTTACACTCATCCTGTGTCGTGTGTGGCCAGTATGGAACGCTGTTCCACCGCCTGGAGAAGTGCCCCACCTCTAAAGTGATATGGCGCGAAGTCCAACGTCTGCTAGGCCAGGATCAAACGCATCCCTTCAGTCTGTCAAGAGATATGTTTGCTTCATCAATGGCCTCCACCCTCCCACCCTCCCTCCATGCTCTGGTGGTTGCAATCGCCATGTGGACTATCCACACGATTGTCTTGGATGCCATCGCTGGCTCCATCCCCACCCTACCAGAAGCTGTCCACAGATTCCGGTCTCATTTGGTGGACCACTTTCAAGCGTGGATGTTTGGATATCTCCCACCGCGCCACTGACAGCTGGTCTCCTCCTGGTTCCCAGTCTGGTTCATCAAATCAGACCCCTTCCTCCACACGTGCTTAATAGTGGCTACGGCCCCTTCACACGTTCCCTCCCCCTCCCCATAAGTGGCGTTCCCGCTGGCAACAAAAGATAGCATCGCTTCTCTGGGGTGCCTCCCCTGGTACTAAGTTTTGTCTCTTCTGAGTCATATTCGGAAGTGTCCGTCCTATGGTCAGCCTTCCCCACAATAAATTTAAATTTAAATATTTGTTGCATCTTGTTTGGCCAAACGGATGCCAAAGCAACTGGGTGTGGGCGGGTTAGATATCCTAAACCTGTTTCCGACCTCTGGGACAGTCCCTATGTGAGACGTCCTTGGGAGGTTCCCATTACCTGCTGGGCGAGATGCTGGTATGTTAACTGAAAGAAATGTGTTGAAACTGCAATTTGGGCATCTGAGGTTGAACTGCCAGTGACTCAACCTGCCGCTGACAATTTTGAAGTCATTTCAAAATAATTTTGTTTCCCCCTACTCAAAGTTCACTGGGTTCGTTGAATCTTTTTTTTAGTACTAGATGGTGGGTTTGTTGAATCTTCAAGGGCCCCAATCCTAAGCTTTACTAAACCATTTCTTAAATCAATCACCTATTTAAACAGTTTTAACACACTTGAGAATTTTGATACTTGATTTTCTTTTTAAATATAATAAAAATCCCATATCCCAAAATTACTTATTTTATCATGCTGAAATTTCAACCACCCATCGAATCCAATTTTTCAGAACTCCCAAACCCGCAGGCCCTGAGGCTGTGATCGCCTGGTTTGTTGCCAGGTTCATTTTCACATTTATAACCTCTTGGCACTAGCTGGCGAGTTTTCTCCCAGCTCAAATAAAAGTCACCACGCAGCAGTGCCTCTGGCATTTTGCTTGTCAATTGGGCGCTTCAGCATCCAGACTGGCAGGCTGGTATAAAATTACTTAACTGTTTTAATGAATTAATCAACTGTCCATTAATTTAAGCCACTTTTACCTTCCTCACTGAGGTGGCCACAGCAGCGGTCATCTTCTATCAGATTAATAGGGTTGTGAAGAAGTCTTACTATGGTCTCACTGGCCCATCGTTTCCAATTTTTACTCAGCCTATCTTCAAAATGGGATTTTTATGCTTAAAACACTGAGGTGGCCTTGGTTTCAGATTTCATCTCCAATTAGTATCTGTATTGATTTTAAAATTCACTGCAGTCCCCACGCCACGTTAGTATATTTAGGCACTCTGACTTATAAATCATTTGCCCCTGTTGCAAACCTTTTTATTTTCCCCAATCTACTTGCAATCTTTTTCTTTGTCAACAGACTCTAACATATCTGCCAATAGACAAAATTTCGCCTACCTTTTTATTACCAATGAAAATTAATATCAGAGCACACCAGGTGTCTTTTGAGGCCTTGGTGAACACTAGAGCAGCGGGTAACTTTATAAGTCTAGAGTTGGCACACCAGCTTGATCTTGACCTAGACTTGGGTCCTATGGTGATGATTGCTTCGTCGGCCTCCCATACATCAAACATAGTATGGCGCCCAGTATTTTTCTCAGTTCACCAGTTTAGTTTTTGCAATTGTTTTTCAGAGTTGCCTAACCTTATGTTTCCATATTTTTGTGTAGGCTGATGGCGTCAGCAGCATGAAAGAATTCACCTTGAGTCTAATATGCTGTCATTCTCAAAGGTCAGACGGAGGGTGCGTTTTCTTTTAGTGGATAATCTTACTAAGGCTCAAGGTTGCAGCTCAATTACTTCCCTTGTTACCCCTGAGGGCCTCACACAAAATTTTCCAAAAGCGTCGATGAGTTACAAGGTATTTTGACTCTGAGAAGGCGGACCATCATCTCCCATGTCAGAAAATTGACTATGGGCTCTGCTAGTTGGCAGACTAGCCAGTATGAAGAAAGTCAGTAATTGACATTTTACCTTGGGCGTCAGGGCCAGCAGCGCCGTCTAACCCCTTGGCGTGTCACCCGCGCCATTTTGGGGATCCCCTATCCTAAACTACAACCAACTAAATAAATAATAAACCTATAACAAAAGGTAGAATAGGCAAAAGGAGATACTTATTGAGAAGGAAGCGCTAGGTATTTATACTATTTACAAAAGGGCTACTGCGCCCACCACCAACCTATTAGCTCTTCCACTGGTTAGTCCAGCCAACTACTCTTCTTATTCTACTACTGCACTATTCTCTTCCCTGGCATCGACCCTCTTGCTCCATCCTTCCCAATGTCTGAATTAGTTTTGGCTCATCCTTAGCCTTAAGTCGCCTGTGAGCCATATAAATAATTAATCTAATTCAATGTCAGATTTTGGGTTCGACCTTCAAATTGATAACAATGTGCCAGAAACTACTTCATTTGCTCGCTTGACTTGGAATATCTCAGCATCTCGGTGACATCTTTTCTCATCTTATCTTGTTAATAAATGAGGTACTGGAAACAATCTTGGCCGCCTCAAACTCATAATTGTTGGATCCACCAACATCCACTTATCAGGCAGCGAATTCATGGATGAATGATTGAAGCGAATACATCAGCTTTCCGCCAGGAATCCCACAATGGACCACAAATGGCAGTTGGTGTCAACCACCAATTTTGCTGACTGATATTAATTAGATCATCCTTGGCTATTAGTCGCTGGTGATCCTTATACTAATTTGGGGCAACTGATTGGCCCCACTCGAACCTAAATACCAAACTCAGCGGAATACTAATTTTGGCTTAACCCAATTTGAGGAGCAACTAACCAGCAATCAAACCAAATAACACGAAATTCAGTCAATAAACCATTCTGCTGGGATTGGCCATATCATCCCAAATAACGCTTAAATCATTGAAGGATTCCATCTGGTTAAAATTCTGACACCCCACATACAGAATTTGACTTGGGGTTTAAGACTATGGTGCAGGTGGTGATTATTAAATGCCCACTGTACCAGCATACAGCGGAGGGGGAGTTTGCCTTTAAATGGCTGGATGACAGGCTTAAGAAGGTTTTGCTCTTCAAAAAAACTTCCCCAGTTGCCTCCCCCTTTGTCTTTGCCAAGAAGGCTGATGGTTCCCTTTGTCCCTGCGTGGATTTTGGTCATCTGAATAAAATCATGGTCCATAATCCCTACCCTCTGCCTTTGGAACAGAAATTTGGGCAAGCGATTTCCAGATCGCATGTGTTCTCAAAACTTGATGTCATTAATGCCTTCAATCTGATTTGGGTGAAGGAAGGTCAGGAACGGCTTACCACAATCTGTATAAAACGGGGCATCTCCCAATTTAAAGTGATGTTTTTTGGGCTAAAGAATGCATTAACCACGTTCTAGAGAATGATCAATAGTGTGTTGGTAGATCTCTAATCTACCAGTGCAGTCGCATACATTGATGATATCTTGGTACACTCCCCTACTCCAAAACAACACGCAAAGGACTTGGAGGCATTAGTGGCTGCCTTACATAAGGCGAGCCTGTTTGTTAAGCCCTCAAAATGGTATTTTTACAAGGAGGAGGTTACTTTCTTGGGCAATATCGTCATAAAAGATGGGTATGCCATTCCCCCAACAAGTTAGACGCCATTGCGAATGGCAAACTCCACTGACCAAAAGCAATTGAGAAGCTTTTTTGTCACTACAATTTTCTTAAAGAAATTCTCCCCAGCCCTATCCCAGTTAGCCGCCCCACTTCATCCACTAACGGGCAAGAATGTCCCCTATTATTGGACGCCTGAGTTCCAGCGGGCATTTGAGTCAATTAAAGATTTGTTCTTGTTGCCCCCATCCTAAAACACGCAGATCCCTCCAAGCCCTATGTCAGCATGTGATGCGTTTTCTGTTGCAGTTGAGGCTGTCTTGCTTCAGGAGCATGATGGGTTGGAAAATTCGGTTGCCTACTTTTCCTGCAATTTTTCTCCCACCAAATAGTCCTGAGCCATCTACAATAAAGAGCTGGAAGCCGTAGCATGGGCCTTGACCCATTGGCGGTATCTCTTGCAGGGCGCTCAGCACGAGTTAACAGTGCATATGAATCACCAAGACCTTCTTTATTTCCGCAAACCACAGATGTTGGCACACTGGCAGGCCAAACATATTAGGATTTGTTTAGCTTTAACTTAAAGTATGAGTTTGTAAAAGGAGCGATGAATGTCCTTCCTAAATCCTTAAGACACAACCCTGCACACTGTCCTATAGACTCAGATGAGGAGGACTTGGTCACAGTCATCCCTCCCACCCAAATATTATCCATTATCCCTCCCATGGTTTTGACAGTGGACTTAGCTCCAGATGCACCCCTAATCTCCCAGGTTTTGGCATCCCAAACAGCCTATGTGGAAGGGGTGTCCTTCTGAAGCGGTTGTCCCTCCATGCTTCAAAGCATTCCTTGTATTCTCTGGATGAGGGTCTCATTCACTTTCGGTTGTGGGTTGGGTTCCTCCCCTCCTTCATGCTGAAGAGATTAAGTTTCACTATGATCCTCCTGCGGTTGGACATCCAGGGAATAAGAAGTGCATTGACTTAATCAATTGTACCTACAATTGGGCGGTCCTGCCAAAGGTGATTCTGGCATGGATTGTAATTTCGTAACTTGTGCATGGGCCTAGTTGGATTTCTCTGAAAAGAATGATATTCTTCATCATTTGCAATAGGCAGAGGGTCCATGGACATCCATGCCTGTGGACTTAATTGTTAAACTTCCCTGTTCCAAAGGGTTTACAGTGGAAATGGTGGTTGTCGACCACTTCATAAAATTTTACCTGTTTATCCCTTGTTCCTCCACTATTACCTCTGAGGAAACTGCAGAGCTTTTCATGCACCATGTGTTCCCAATTTTTGGCCTCCCACAGGAGACTGTCAGCGACCGCGGTCCCCAGTTCATGGTGTGATTCTGGAATGATCTCTTGGTGATATTGAAGATTACTCCCTGTTTCTCTACTGTGTACCACCCTAATCTGATGGCCAAACTTAACGGGTTAATCAGCTCCTGGAACAGTACCTGCAGTGCTACACTTCTACCACTCAAGATACCTGGGCTGACGACCTTCCCCTTTCTCAGTTTGCATATAATAATGGAACGCACGCCTCCACTGGATTTACCACATACAAAGCAACCTTAGAGTACAACCACTAATTTTCAGTTGGCCCATGCCTTTTCCCAGAGGTACTAGCCACCACTGATCATGCCCAACATATCCAGACAACGCAGTCCTTAGTTTGGGAGCATCTAGCTAAGGCTTTAAGCGACTACAAGTGGTTTGCAGACTGGAAGCAGCTCCTGGCTCACAAAATCAAGGAGAGTTCATATGTCATGTTTGACTCGTGACATTTGCAGATGCAGGTCCCCTCACTTAAGTTTGCAAGCAAATGCTCAGGTCCCCACTTGGTGGTGGAAGATTTGGATAATGGAGCTTTCCATATGAATTTATCACCCCACTGGAAGCAACGCCCAGTCTTCCATGTGTCTCAGTTGTCCCCT
Organism: Massospora cicadina; assembly: GCA_022478985.1. Classification (NCBI taxonomy): domain Eukaryota; kingdom Fungi; phylum Entomophthoromycota; class Entomophthoromycetes; order Entomophthorales; family Entomophthoraceae; genus Massospora; species Massospora cicadina. Next base: position 309,404 of record JAKSZP010005275.1, on the reverse strand, counting down.
TTCAAGGGGGCAATCCTCTCAGAACCAGAGTCATTTGTGATCAATGGTGCGGAGGAGGCTGAAGTGGAGGGCATCCTGGCTTCACGCAAATATTGGCGATCTGTCTAATATCTCATCGCATGGAAAGGCTATCCAGCCTATGAGAACAGTTGGGCCAAGGCCTGAGATTGCGCAAACTTCCTGGAACTGGTCGAGGCTTTCCATGCCTTTCACCCTGAAGCTCTCCATCCTCCCCCAAAAATTGCTACTTTAATGGCAACTAAGTTGCCAAGGCCCAAAAATGTGGCCCTGACTTAGTTCCCTGGTGGTGGCGCCCTTCCTTTTGCAAAATGGAATGGTAATGTAAGTCCAAGGGAGCGTCCCCTCTGCTTAGACCAGGCAGTATTTCTGTTCCTCAACAAAAAGGTTCCAAAAAGGGCAGCTGTCCCCCTCGTCTCACAGGGCAATATCGCCCATGTGGTAGACAAGCGATGGGTGACAGCTCTTCCTTTGAAAATCCCACCTCCTGTCCTCGCACTTGTCTCCGCCAAATTAGTATGGCAAATTGAGGTAATTTGCGCTAAAATCCTTGAAAATCGGCACCCCCATGGGCCTAAAAGTTCATATGAAGTCAATGGCAACAACCCCTTGAAATCAAGATCCAAAAGCCTCAAATTCTTGGTAACAATACATGACAGGCAAACACATTCAATGAATAATAAAAAGGGTCAAATTCTTGGTAACACTCGCTAATGGCACAAGGCCATTGGAGAATGTTTTTGTCAGTTTAAAACCTGCTTCAAAAACATCAGGGACAAAGCCCAACAGATGTGTACCTCTTAATACAAAAGTGTCCAGCAACAAATCTTTAGTTAAACTCACCAATGGCACCAGGACATTGGGAACTGTTGTTGAAAATTTGAAACTCCCTTGAATACATCAGGGACAAATACCAATGGGCATGTACCTCCATTGTCAAATGTTGCCGCTAGACCAGAATCCTCCCCTCAAGAATTAGGATCATATTTGTTGCATCTTGTTTGGCCAAACGGATGCCAAAGCAACTGTGTGTGGGTGTGTTGGATGTCTAAACCATTTCTGACCTCTTAGGACCGCCCCTATGCGGGGTAGCCTTAGGAGGCTCCTGTTACCCTCCAGGTGAGACACCATCATGCTAACCATCAGAAATGTGGTAAAACCAAAATTCTGGCATCCAAGGTTGAACTGACAGCGACTTGGCCCGCCGCCAACAATTTTGAAGCTAGTTCAAAGTTATTTTATTTCTCCCTTACTCAAAGTTCACTGGGTTAATCAAATCCTTGAGGGCTCCAATCCTGAGCTTTACTAAGCTATACCTTAAATCAATTATCTATCTAAATAGTTGTAACACACTGAGAAAATTGATGATTGATTTTCCATTTTTTAAAGCTAATAAAAATCCCATATCCCAAAATCCTTATTTATCATTCTGAAATTTTAACCACCCATCCCAATCCAATTTTTCAGAACTCCCAAACCCGCAGGCCCTGAGGCTGTGATCGCCTGGTTTGTTGCCAGGTTCATAATCACATTTATAATCTCTTGGCACTAGCTGGCGAGTTTTCTCCATCTCAAATAAAAGTCGCCAAGCAGCAGTGCCTCTGGCATTTGGGCTTGTCATTTGGGTGCTTCATCATCCAGACGGCAGGCTGGTCTAAACTTACTTAGCTGTTATCATGACACCAGAACTCCAATGGCTTGTCAAGGCTACCAACGGTTGCAATTCAGCGGATATGAGTGAAATAATGTACAATAAAATGCTCAGCGGAAAATATGGCAATGAACCGCCTCAAATTATAAAGGCGTTAAACTAGATGTGAGCTAACATCTTTCAATGGATCAGAGAGGTGTACAATTGGATTGGAGACTCTACGGTAAACTTCCTGCAACCCTCAGCATGGCTTGCATTTATCATGAGTGCACATATAATAGTCATACATGGTGGAGTGCGCAAGACACTGGAATTGTTGCACCCTCAGTGTTTTGGGAGAGCTGAATTTTGACATGCTTGAAACCATTTTCATGCTGCAACCAGTGCCAATTGGAAACCCCTTCCACCAGAAAACTTCATACCAGTTAGTAAATTCACATTTTGCTTAGCATACAGTTTCACCGGAAATCATTGGCCTTCTATCAATGGGAGCTAACTGGTCTAAATATATTCTGGTGGAAATCAATCACTTTATTAGGTGGGTAAGATCATGGCCGATCAAGGATTTGGGGGCGGTCACAGTGGCTAGTTCATCATGGAAAGTATTATCCAGTGACATGGCTGCGCTCAATTCTTCCTAACTGATAACAGAACTATCTTCACCTCCCATATCCTTCCCAAGCTAAATGAGCTGATGGCTTTGTGGGGTTTTGATGATCCCATATAACCCTGAGTTTAATTGGATGGTTGAGAGAGTTAATGGGACTTTGATGAACATACTCTTAAAACTGGTAGCAGATTGACCTTCGGATTGGAGTTCCCTCCTTTCCACCACCATCTTCGCAGACAATATTAGCTATCATTCTGTCATGGAAAAATTCTTTTCAATTACTATATGGACAACACCCTGCTCTTTTGGCACTTCTCTATGCCTGCATTGAAGATACTAGCGGAATGAATCACCAACATTACTTGACTAGTTTAGCTGAAACATTAATCAAGTTGCAAACTAAAGAATACTTCTTCAGTCTAGCTAAGAAGATAAGGAATCAGGCCACCAATCAGGAATGGTATAGCAGGCTGGCGCAGCTCAAAGACAGAGAGATGGTTCTGTTCCATGACCAGCATGAGTTTGGTCATAAGCATAAATTGGCCAGCATTTGGACTGGTCCATTTTAATTATTGAGAAAACAGGTGTCGCCTATACTATCAAGGATCCTGCAAGTGGTTGGATTATTAACTAAATGCACGTGAAGTTTCTTTATGCATATAAACAATAGGAGACATATCATCCAGTCAAGGGGGTAATGTTGAGATTATAATATGACTGGATGATGAGCCCTAGATAGCTACGGAAGATTGGCAAGAATCCGCTGACCATGATTAATAGTTATGATTATTTGTGCGCCTCAGGTTGAGGCAATATTGGATTAAAAAGGGTATTTATTGGATCGCCTCAAAATAAGGTAAAAAGGTGATGTCAACATTGAAAAATATTGAGTAGATCGCTTTATGCCAAGGCGATAGAGAATTTAAGAATATCATACTCTGTCAGAGCCAATGAGAATATGGTGGAACCAAATAGTCTAATCCAAGTAGAAACATTGACTGAAGTCACTGATATGTAAATGAGATGAAATGATTGAAGGAGGATTGTTAATAGGAAGTGTGAAGCGGAGCAGAGAGTATCAGCTGTCTTATATTAAAACTAATAAAGTAGTATCATTAGAGAAATTGCTCCATATTTTATTTAATTTATCAAGCTTGTCCTGAGGACTGATGATCTTCATATCGTCAGTCCTATTGCTCATTGGGCTGAACCCTGCGCAAATCTTTTGGCATATCTAACTGATATCGCTCAAAAATATAACAGCATCTAAAGCACCTAAAGGAAGCTTTATGCCAGTTGACCCTAGCCAATTTACTAAAAATCACATAACTGTAATTTCTTCCATGAACAAATTGAGTATTTGAAGTTGTCATTGACAAACAAGGCTTACAGCCCCAGCCCACTGTAGGGCTTCCATTTTTTTGCTCAATGGTGTTATTCTTAAGAATCCTAACAGTCAATACTTGAAGCTGACTAAGTCGCATGACAAGTATATTTTAATTTTTAAAAGGGTGCCAAGCCACCGCTTATGTCTCATCAGCTAGAGTATCCATCCTATGGTAATTACAAAAAGGTGAACTTATTGAAGTCAAGTAACAAACCGAGATATAGAATTTATGCATTATAAATTATAGTATAAACATAGGTATTTATATGTCGCATTAAACAATATAAACCCCAAAAGTAAAATGATTAATAATAATAAAGGGAGGTGACATCCAGAAGGGAAGCACTTGGTGTTAAATTTTTGGGAGCTGTTTACTCTTTTTCAATAATAACTCTCTTCAACTCCCTATTGCAACTTCACAGGTTTCTTGTATGTGCGTTGTTTGAATTGTTGATAATAAATTGTATTGGGCAGTAATAGTATGAAGACTATTATTCTAGTTGAGCTTTGGATAGCCAAGATGATTTTTAGGTTGATGCTAAACCAGTGCATGTCCTAATCTTAAATTTTTCTGGAAGTTCAGTAGGGGCTTCTTTCTCTTATGTAGAACTTAACCTATGAAGTTCAGAGGTTCTTCTTCCCTCTTATGTAGAACTTAACCTAGGATTAAGTTCAGAGGTTCTTCTTTCCTCTTATGTAGAACTTGACCTAGGATTAAGTTCATAGGTTCTTCTTCCTTCTCATCATGCAGAGTCCGCTTAGATAACAATAAGATAGACAAAGGATCCCTTATCCCTGAAAAACTATTCTTAAGAGAAATAGTCTAAATTAGCATAGTACTCAATCTAATAGTATTTTGTAAGCAAATACTTATCTGCTTTCTTAAGAAAAAATAAAGGAATTTGGCGTCCAATATTTCTGAATGCACCCCAATTGGAAATGGTGGCTGTCGCTTATGGATTAACCCTCCAGGGTTTTACAAAATGAAAAATCTTTCTTGTTGGTTTCAAGTGGATTCTCCCAATGACTCTCAATGTGAGCTCATCTGGGTTGAAGCAAAGAACGTGTCCCAACGCCTTTTCACAACCCTCATTGAATTACCCTTACTAGGTAACAAGCTACTTAGGTAATGTGACTCTTACCCATAAACAACAGGTTGTAATCCCTAAAAGGGTAAATCACAAGTTGCTTTATCACAGGCGTCATCACTCGCATAGCAACTCATTAACCCCATATTCAATTAGCATCTAAACCCAATTGACTCCTACAAGTTAATTAAGTTATCAATAATGAAATAACAACCTAATCACTTGTATATTGTTAGGGATCACCACTGACAAATTATTAATGATATGGCGGACCAAAGCCTGGAAATTGCTAAATATTCCTTCAGGATTTACTCCAAAAATTAGTTATTATATATAATAGACAATTCACACATCCACTAGTGAGATGAATTCCCTAGTCGACAATCAGATGTATTATAATTGATTAAGCTGGGTCTTATGGGCATATTGAAATCCTAACACATCCCACGTCTTGAATAGATCATCCAGTGATGACTCTCTGGAAGCATACAACGTTTTACTTCTGACTGAGTCTGCCAGCATTTTTAAATTTGGAGTTCTCTTATTCCATCTCCTTTCCTTGTTTGATACATCTCTGTGTAATCATTATTCTTAACTCATTCCTGTTCCATCTCTTCCTCGCTGCCGCCTCTTCAGAGCGCAGTTCCCATGGCCCCACGATGTGCCAGCGTAGTTTGGGTGTTATTGCCTATAATAGGTCTGGAAAGCCTGTTTTCCCCCAGATCAGGGTCCTATGGCACTTTGTCATTTATGGATCTTCTTAGATGGCTTCTCCAATTCCTTGTTCCCTGTATTCCCCAAGGCTGGGCTCTCCATTTTTGATCAGAGTAGAACATTTTTTCCATAGGACTACTCCCAGAGGATTTAGTTTTAACCTGTTCTGATCCTGCCTATATGCTCGTTTCTTCCAGCGCCTCAGGACTACTCCTGGTGGACCTAGTTTCAGCACAAGTTGGTACTATTTAATAATATAAGTGAACATCACCAGATGCTCTTTGATGATGAAATATAAAAGTCAATATTTGATATATTTTTTGCATTTTTATCTTTTTATATATTTTTTATTTATAGTTTTTTACCTTATATTAATTTTTATTTTACTTTATGTTATTTTTCCCTCTTTTGTAATGGGACTTAACCTATTTGTAGGTTCAGATGTCCATCTTTTTGTTTTCCCTTTTATGTTTCATTGGTTCATTTTTGAACTTAACCAGCTATTGTTATTAAGAGGTTTATTTTTAAGAATTAACCACCTATCATTGATCAGCAGTCCCCCGGGACTTGATCAACACCAGTACAACCTATTTTCAGTAGATTAAGTGGTCCTTCAGTAATTTTGCAACATATTATTCCCCTAGACCCAATACTTGAGGTATTTAGTATAAAACTGGTCACTATATGACAATCTATGAGCTTCTTAATTTTATAGGCAACAATCTCCAACTTGTTGAACACCTCAAACAGACCTGACCACAAAGCATTCAGCTTATTTCTTCTTCAAAAATACATGGGTGTTGGAATAGGCTACTATATCCCCCACATGGTATACTTTATATTTCTGGTCAGTTTTTGTCATCCGTCATCTTTGCTATAATCCTTTTCTTCAAGATAGTATCAAATGCCTGAAATTGCAGTTCAATCATAGTACTTGCCTGTTAGTTCAGGTACTAATTGGTACTCATTCCCAATACTAATTCTACGGCAGAATACAAAATCAGTTTTATAGTTTCCCTTCATCCATATAGTAATTTTAACAGCATTTTTCCTGTCACCATATGATGACTGATATTGTAGTCAAAGGTAACCAAACTTAAGTAAGTTCCTAAGGCGAGAGTTTTCCCCATGACTAATTTTCTTAATGTCATGGCTAGCATTCCTTTGACTTATTCTACCATTCCATTTGTTTATAGCCAATATGGAACAGATACTATCCCCTGAATTCCCATCAATTTATTCAGCCTTGGAATCACATAGAAGGTAAAATTGGTTTCATTGTTGTCAATAAAACTTGTGGGCTTCCATGACAGTACACCACTTGGTACTAGATAAATCTCGCCATGCTTACAGCATGCACTTTGGTCAAGGCTTTGGTTTCTACCCATCTAGTCAGATGGTCTATTACCACTCTGATGTATCTTTCTCCTCCTGTACTGATACTAAGGGGTTTTATCGCATCTATTGACACTGTGTGCCATGTGAACCAGGGAATAATAGCCGTAATCTGTTATATTCTTATAAAGTTGTGGAGTTGGCATTTCATGCAACAGGCCAGGTAGTCAGCAACATCATAGTTGATTGATTCCAAGTAATAGCACTGGTAAATATGGTCCATAATTTATATTAGGCCACCATGACCAACGACTATATTTGCGGCTCAGACAATTTTATTCATTATAACAGCTGGGAATTAAAATTGTTTTTTATCAATCGTTTTGTATAATTTTCCACTTTCATCTTAGTGCTTTACATTGCTTTCTTTAGCTCACCTTGAATTTATTGAGGTTCGTTCCTAATATTCCCTTCAACCATCCTCTGGAATTAACTCATCTGCTTGATGATAGACAACTTGGACAGCATTAATCTTGATGTCTTTTAGAATTTTAATGTGATGCTCCAGCCCAGTGTATTATCTTAAAAATCAGAGGCTTGTAGTTTTAAAGCATCATCAGGCCAATCACCCTATGATTCCTTCAGGTTATGGAGACAGCATAAAGGTAGTGGTCATCACCACATTAGGGTGTGTTCCATTGATATACACTTGTAATTGCCTGCATTCATAAATCACTGAAAGGCATTTGCACTCTGTCAAGGTATAATTTCTTTCCGCTCATATTAGTGTTCTGCTCACATAAGCTACTGGATATTCTTCCTCATCTTCATCCACTTGACTCAAAATGGCACCAATCGCTATCAATGAAGCGTCAGTTTGGATGATGACCTCCCAATTAAATTAGGACATTTTAAGAAAGGACTGGTCATTAAATATCGGTGTATCTCATCAAATGACTCTTGGGCCTCATTGTTCCACATGATCCTTTTTTTGTATCCTTCAATAAATGGAATAATAGCTCTGTGATTCTGGTGTAAACTATAAAATGGCGATAGTACTGACCATCCCATGATTACTTGCATATCCCAAACACTATTCAGGATTGGCATCCATTTGATGGCTATATTCTTCTGCAGTTGTGGTTGCAGCCTGCTGGAGTTTATCACAAACCCCTAGTACTCTAGCTTTTTCTTGAAGAAATGACATTTACTGTCATGATCTTAAGTTTATTGTCACCAGACGCTTGAACACTTCTTCTAAGTGCTCCAATTGGTCCGTGAAGGTCCTGCTAAATATATAGATATCATCCAGATATACTAAAATGCAGGTGTTGAGAGTTTTCATTCTCAATAATAGGTGACTCCATTAGTGTGCTAGGCCAAAACATGAAGACTGTTGGCCCTTGCTCTTTCACAATCATTGGCAACCTTTCCCTATAAATTTGCAGGGCAACCCATCAACCCAGAAGACCAACAGCTTCTTCTTCTGAGGCTTGACCACTCATTATGGCTCAGAGGTCCTCTTTGGGACTTATCCAACGATTGTTGTTCAGTGGCATCTATTGACTCCTTTAGGTTCCTTCCATTTAATCCTTTCAGTTCATCATTGTTGCTGCTAGTTTTCCAAGTTCCCATGGGGTTACCATCTAGTTCAAGGTTGGTAGTTGGCTGCGCCAACCACTTCAGGTTTTATCCCAGAGCTTAACCTCCTGGGGATTTTCAGTCCCACCTCTACAAGATAAGCTAATCTCTGTCAACTTAAAACTAATTAAAGGTAGGCAAATGAAAGATTATAAATCTTATTAAGAGGGAGATCAAACTATTCAGAGGCATTTCTTGCCTGTCCACATCATTGCATTTATTGCCAGCATCGTCAGCACTCACTGGCGATCTTCTCTGCTTAGCAATTTTCAGCACTTTCACTGGCAATACTCGTCATTCCTTAAATGTCTTGATTACACAATCCTTGATTTATTGTAATCAGAATTAATTAAATATTGACATCCTTAACATAAGTTGCCAGTGTAAAATTTAACTAAAATGTTGTCAGGGATTATTCCCAATACTCTCATGAAGTCATAATAGTGTTTTGACTTGTTTAATTGTTATAATTTGTTTGACATCCTCATCATAAGTCGCCAGTGCCAAACTTTAACCAAAAATTGCTGTCAAGGATTTTTCTCAATACTCTCATGAAGTTAAAATAATGTTTTGACTTATTTAATTTATTATTAGCTGATTTGACATCCTCAGAATAAGTTGCCGGTGTCAAAATTGACTATGAACTCTATTGGGATCCTTTCCCAATACTCTTAATGTCGAATTTAAGCTATTCACCATATTAATTGGTAATATTAATTATCTTGACATCCTCAGCCTCAATCGCTGGTATTGAGACCCACAAATTCTCTATTGGGACAATCTTTAATACTTTCTTGATACTGCGGATCAAGACAGCTCAACCCAACCAAATGAGGAGCACAAATGGGGTTATTACTATTAAATAATGAATTGGAATTAGCAAACTAATTGGCAATAATCATTGATTAATTATTACACAAATTTAGTTAATATTTGAGGAACTTCACCCTTTTAAAAATCCAACAGAAGGTTAGCTTCAAATCGTTTGGGATAAAGTCCATTGCTCTCTGTAATGTTGCCAGTGCTTTGAACAATACCTGCGGCATTCAGACCAGCTAGTAAAATCCATGTGTGGTAATTATCACACATTTTTCTTGATCCTTCTTTGGCAAATAAATTTAACAATATCCCAAAAATGAAGTCCATCGCTGGAAAGTACTGTGCATCTTCTAGGCGATCGAGTGCATCGTCAATAATTGGCAGTGGATAAGAATTCTATTAATTGATTTTGTTTAATTTGCCTTAGTTGATCACTACTCAATTTGATCCATCCTTCTTTTTACAATTAAGGATTGGACTTGCTCATGGACTCAATGATGAAATGAGGAGCCCATGCTCAACTAAATTTCTTATTTCTTTGCTGATCATAGCTTCAGAAGCTCTAGACTTGCGGACAGGTCTCATCCTTATTGTTATTTACCCCAGTGTCAACCTTGTGGATCAATTTTTATTGCGCATCCCAGGTCATGGTCATCTTGGGTGAATATCTCCCAATATTTCTAAAATAATTGAAGCACGTTTTCTTGTTGCTGCTATGATAATTAAGCCAGATGCTCTTGATTGACCAAAAGTTAATTTTTGGCAACATCTGCTGTTAATCCCATCTCAGTTAAAGTTCCAAAGTCATGAAATTTATTGATCTCTGCCATCAGGATTAAATTTAGAAACATAATGACTTAATTTTTCTCTATCTCCATTGGTTTTTATCCCATACTATCCAGTAGCACACTTATTTCTCCATGTCCTGGCATAAAAATCCTAGCGCTACCCACGGCTTGATTCTCAATTTCCTCCATGGGATGAAAACTTCTCAATATAACTGCTCTGGAATTATAAGCAGTAACCCTGTGTTAACAATCATTTGTGTTCCCAGTGGCATAGTGTTTGTCATTTTTATTTTCAGTGATATACCATGTTTTTCTAGAATCTCTTTCAGAATTTCCCTCTGTTTTCATCCAACCAACTTGTACTGGATGGGAACGATGCCATAAGATTAAATCAAACTTACAAAATTGTTCTTCTTTGTCAGCGGCAATTCTCCTTCCCAATAAATACTAAGAGCGGGGTAAGCCCCAAAATTGTCAAGGTAATCTCCTCAAAATTACGTTTCACTCCATAATTTCTCAGGAATTCAGTCCTGATAAGTATGTCATAATTATGATTAGCAACACTATTGTGGGAGCTGATACCACAAGCAATCCAAACTGGAGTGGCAGCACACTGAGGCTCCAAAGGATAATGTAATTACTGGTATGACCGTTCTGTATTTCTTCTGGTGTTCTAAAGCCAGCGAAATCTTCATTTATTTCCCCCAAATTGGTCAAGCAATGTTGATAGGTGAACCAATGTAGATTATTTCCCACTTTCTCACTTAGTTGACTAGAATATCCATATAGGTATACTAATAGTTATATCAATAATGTATTTACTGAGTGAATAGTAGCATCATCTAACAAATCAAGAGTATGAATAAATTGCAAAGATAAATTAGGGAAAGATTCCTTTATCATGCTCATGGGAGAGATACATTCACTTCATCTAATCTCGCCTTAGTTAATTCTTTCAAGCTCTCAGCAGATCTAATATTTTCCGCTAGACTATTAGTGTTAGGTTGAGTCACTTCCTACACACTTTTGGGTCGATCCCCTTCATTTTGGCTCAAGCTATGGCGTTCACATCTAAAGTAACAACTGATAGAGCGGGTAGTTGTTTCATTATCTACAAACAGGTCAGAAATAGATATGTCTTTATTCATTATATCAGGAGAACAGGTTTTTCAACGGTGCCAGATTATACCTTGTCTAGACCTATGGTCCTTTTCCTGACTCATAGCTAATTTCCTTCTCTTTTGCCTGGAAAGAGCAACTTTTCTCGGGTTTCTTGCTCCAACATGGAGCGGCTAAATATCTAAGTTGACCACATTGGTGGCAGCGGTTATGCACCTTGTCCGCTAGTTTTTGTAATTTGGGTTTGTTCCCTACCACAACTTGATTTTGTTGCTCCTTATTAGCCTCAGTAAAAACACATTATTTTGGCGTGAGTCTAAAGAAACTTTGGATGCGAGGTTATTTACTTCAAAGGTCACTCCTAGCATTTTTAGATGATCCACCATCTAAGATGTGGACATCTGAGTCACTTGTGCTGAAGCAATTTTTGGTACAAATCATGATAGGACCAAAGCGCCACTTGCATTATGATTTGTGTGTCAAAATCTTATATCACTTTCACACAGGCCAGAATCTGTGATTCCTGGTAGAATTAATACGCAAAAGCTGCTAGAGTCTCATCTTGTCAGAATTGAATACTCATAGTTCCTGCTTATGATTAGACATCCGTGTAGGGCTTCTGAATTCTATCATAATGGCTTCCCTGGCCTCATTATCAGAACAATTGTACCTGCTCAGATGGGTTAACTCCAAATTCTGACAATTAGTGTTCTGGTAGTTCATGACAGTCACTGCCTTTTGTCAGTCACTAAATCCAAACATCATCATCTTGAATATTTGAAAAACTTTAGGCGTTATCCTGAGAGAAAGTGGCTAATTTCAGTATACTCCAAAATTTATCTGTGGCTTCACTGGCAGGGGACTCCTTCCCGGTGACTCAATTGACCATAGGAGTAACTATGGGTTCATTTTAAAATTGCTCTGATTGACCCAGGCATAACTTTGGGCGGGGGAATCATCCTGAATGGTTTTTTATGCATGTTGTTGTCAGCTTCTTCCGCCTCCATTTGCGCACAACCACATTGGTGATTCTCTGGTTCCTCAAAGCATTTGTGTAGTTGTACTATATCTTTGGTAAACCAGCATAAGCATTCTCAATCTTCTTCTCACTCAGCCATCGAAATAAAACTTCTTTAATTAAATCACTCTCCTTGTGCTTCAAGGAGTTGACTTTTCCACAGAGGTTTTTGTTGATTTTCCAACTTGTTTGACCTCTTCCTTGGCCTTCATCGCCCATTCTTCCGATGTAGTAAAATTTCCTGTGACGCCAAGTTGAGCGCGTTCTTGATGACAGTTTCCAGTTCCATCCAAAAAAATCCATAGTTCATTCTTATAAGACGTAGTTGATGTGATCTTCATACTAATTCTGAAAAAAACTCAACTAACCCAATGTTTGAGCACCAAATGTTAAATTTTTGGGAACTGTTTACTCTTTTTGGATAGCAGCACGCTTAAGCTCCTTAGTTTAACTGAACAGGTTCCTTATGTCTGCGTTGTTTAGAATTATTGATTATACATTTTATTAGGAAGTAATAGTATGAAGAATATTATTCTAGTTGAGCTTCTGATAGTCATGATGGTTACTAGGTCAACGCTAAACTGGTGCTTGTTCTAATATTGAATTCTTCTGGAATATCAGTAGAGACATCCTCCCTCTTTTGTAGAACTTAACCTAGGATTAGGTTCAGAGGTTCTTCTTCCTTCTCATCATGCAGAGTCCTCGGAGATAACAATAAGATAGACAAAGGATCTCTTATCCCTGAATAACTATTTACAAGAGCAAACAGTTTACATTATCAAAGTACTTAATCTGATAGTATCTTTATTGTCAAATATTTATCTGCTTTATTAAGAAAAACCCAAAGAAATCTATAAAATCTTTTGGCGCCCAACTCTTCTGTTGGCGCCCCAATTGGAAACGGCGGCCGTCACTGATGCATTAACCCTATAAGGTCGCAAAAAGATAATCTTCCTTATCAGTTTCAAGTGGATTATCCATTGACTCTCAATGCAACCTCATCTGTGTTGAAACAAAGAACGTGTCTTAAAGGCTTTTCTTAACCCCTCATCAGATCACCCTTACTAGGTAACAATCTTCTTAGGTAATGGGACTCTTACCCATAAACAGCAGATTGTAATTCCTAAAAGGTTATCTCGCAAGTTGCTTTATCACAGACAGCATTGCTCGCCTAGCAACGCATAAACCCCTTAGTTGATTAGTAAGTAAACCCAATTGACTCATACAAGTTAACTAAGTATCATAAATAAAAGTTTAGCCTAATCACGTGTTTATTGTCAGGGATAGCCTCAACGAACCATTAATAATCTGGCGGATTAAAACCAAGAAAATTGCTAAATATATTTTCAGGATAATACTCCAAACAATAGTTATTGTATATAATCAATAACCCACACATCCACTAATGGGATGAATCCCCTAGTGGACAAGCAAAATTATTATAATCGATTAGGCTGGGTAATGTGGGCATATTAAAATCCCAACACTTGGTCAGGCGATAAATTTTGGATGGTATAATGCCCTTGTAATATAAATTTGATAGGTAAAGATAGTGAGTTGAATACGCAAGTCAGATGAGACTGGGGTCACTTAGGGTGATCATCTAGAAGCCTCTTTATTCTTACCCTTTTCAGGTTCATCTTATTTTACTGCATCAAGTGCCACTTTGAGTAGTTGTTGCCTGACCTTCTGATAATTTATCATCTTGATGAGTCAGAAGTTCATCTCGTGGTATCTTCAGCTTAATCTGGTCTGTCAGAGTTTTCCTAGAGTCAAATAGAGACGAGCTGACTATCAATTTTCTGGACAAGTTATTAAGGTAATCAATCTAACACCCTTCTTGGGTCTAGGTGTCAATTTGGCTGAGGGAGTCAAAAGGCCAATATCCTCCCATCATGTCTGAAACCAGAATTTCTGACACCTACTAATGTTGAGGCTATCAAAAACATGTCATTATCAAGTAGCAGTGTGATATTCAGGATTTTTGGGTATGAATGGCTATTATAGCCGGTTTTTTAAGAATTTTAGCAAACTAGGTAAACTATTACTTCACCTTTTACAAAACTGGGGTTCCATTTAAATGGACGGAAGCCTATTAACTCACTTTTGGTCAACTATGACTTTGCCTAGCCCAAGTGCCAATATTAATATATCCAAACTTTACTAACCCATTCACTATACAGATGGATGCATCCCTCAACGCCATAGGGTGGTGTTATCTCGACTCAATAATGAGGGGAAGGACACCCCTTCACTTACTGCAGTTGGAAACTTAAATCCACAAACAGAATTATACCGCTACCAAAAAATAGTGTTTAGCTGCCATTTACACCTTTAAGTGATTTAAGGAATATCCACAGCGTGTATTTTACTCTGGTAACTGACTATGTTTCTTTGAGCTGGTTGCAGAACTAAAAAGCCCAAAGGACAATTAGCATGTTGAGCCTTAAAATTAAAAGTGTAAATTTTTGAAATCTAACATTGACCTGCCGTCAAGCATCAAAACGTGTTCAGACTCTCTATGTTTCCTATCATAACCTTATTAGCTTATAAAGACAGTGTAGTATTTACCAAAATGGTTAATCTGCAACATGGTAATGAGCCTATTGAGATTCAACGAATTTTGGACAAAATCAGAAAAAAACTTTTGTAGAAAATAGGAAAATTTTATAAGGTTATTGATGAACATCCATTTTTGTTCTTAGGCCTAACAAACGGACAGATATGATCCTTGCCACTTATAAGGTGACGGGCCACAATAAATATATGAAAACAGTTTGAACAATTATGATCCTAGCATTATTGGGATTCCATGCTCTCAGCATAACAGTTCTCTTGACTGTCACCAAAGTTCAAAAATGGGCTCAAAGCTGAAAATTAGCGGAGAGGTCAAAAAACAAAAAGCTGGATGAAATGTATACTACTTTATTCTTTTAGAAAGCATCAATATTTATAGGGCGCGTGGTGATATGGTTCCTTATGGGCCTTCATGGCCCCGATGAATATGATATTTTACTGCTTCCAAATTATCCACTTGGATGGTGCCCTCATTGTATTGCATCTTACTTATGGCTGTGGTAGTGGGGGTCAGCGACTCTCATGATTCAGGAAGTGGGGATAAAATTCCTAAAGATTCCATCAATTATCATATGCATGATGCTTCTTGATTAAATCTTGTTTTGGCACCTTCAGTATAGGGTTCCGTATACACTGGTTTGAGAGCTGATTGGTCAAGGCGCAATTAAGGAGCATGATTTTTGCTTGTTCATCATCTTGATCCTGACAACGGCCTCCTCAAGATCCTGTCAGAGAAAGTATAGGGCTGGAGGAACTGGCCATGCACCCAATTCACCATTATCTCTTGATTGATGTCAGCATTGGAGTACTTAGTGTTCATTTTATGAATGACCTTATAAGGTCCAGTTTAAAGACTGTTGAGATTATTCTGTCAAACTCTGGGTCAATGGTGATAGAAAAGAGTGAGGTCATCTAATTAACTAACAGTTAAGGAGGTTCAGCTGACATTAAATCAGGATGTCTCTCTTCCAGTGGGGGTGACAATGTCTTGTGTAGCTAGGGCTTGAAGATAGACAAGGTTTATTGGCTAAGGTACTTATAGTTAAATTAGAGTTTTCACTAGTGGATGTTTTGAGCAAAGGCTGTACACCATTTGGGAGCTGGGGAGCACGTCCAAATAGAGCAACAAAGGGGGATATCTTAATGACTCAGTAATAGCTTTACTGGTAGGCAAGAATTCTGCTAGGTAGATAACGATTACAGAGGGAAGTTCAAAAGCGGTAATCTTCTGTAAAATAAAGACAAGGTTACCATTACTATGTACACCGCCTCATTGGTTGATGGGTTGTAAGGGGCGGTGAAACTTGTTTAGCACCAAAAAGGAAAGTAAGTTTTTGGACTAAATGCGTGGTGAAATTTACCCATTGTCTGATAGTAAAATTTGTTATGACATCTTTGCTGGGTGAAAATGGATTGAACAAGTAAGAGAGCCATAGCTTTTGCAGTAGCAGCGAGTACTGAAATCGCTTTGACCCATTTCATCAGGTGGTCCATGGCTAGGAGGATATATTTGTGGCCATGCAATCCAGTGTGGAGAGGGCCTATTATTTCAATGCTAATGATGCTGAAAGGTTCCGTTGGGGTGACAACTGATTGTTGAAATCGAGGATTGGCTTATTATTGAGATTGGCAAGTCATACATGCCTCCAAGTCCTCTTGGATGGTCTCACCATTTGTTCCCAGTAACATCGTGACTTCAACCATTTGTGAGTCTTCTTAACCTCCCCGTGTCCCATAGTAGTATGGCCCTCTAAAATAACGTCAGTTTGGGAAGAAGGGCGGACATAAGGGAGTTATTTCTTGTTGACCCTCTTGTAGATCATCCCGTACTTAATTTGAGTGTCTTGGGTCATTTTTTGAAGCTCATCTTAGACCTCAGGATATCTAACTATCAACGTTCAGGTCGACCAATCAGATCATATAGTTAGTCCTCCTTGGGTTTCAAAGCAACTAGCACTGGCATCCTGGAGAGGCCATCAACGTTTTGATGGATCTCGCCCACGGAATAAACAATGGTAAAATCATAGCTTTACAGTCTTAAGGTCCACCTGGATAAACACCCATTTGGGTCCTTCATCTGCTGGAGCCACTGAAGCGAGGGATGGTCGGTGATGATGGTAAAAGGGAACCTTAGAGATAGGTCCAAAAGTGTATGATGGCTAGCAAGATGGTCAGGAGCTCCCTCTTAGTAAGGCTGTAGTTCCTTTTGGCCTTACTCAGTGTCTTGCTAAGATAGGCCACTGGATGGTCAGCCTGATTTCTGTTATTCTGGGCTATGATAGCCCTGACGGCAACATCACTTGCATCTGTGAACAACAAGGAGGGTTGGTCAAAACTTGGGTGGACTAAAAAAAGTTTAGTACATAAAGCAGTTCTCAACGGATTAAAAGCCTGTTCTTGTTCAGGACGCCATTAAAACGTCACATTCTTATGCAGGAGGTAAAATAAAGGCTTGTCTAGGTCGGCAAAGCAAGGGATAAACTGATTATAATAGCCCATCATGCATAGGAACACCTATATATACCTTGAGCTTTGGGGGTGTGAAATCATTTCTATAGCGTTGACTTTGTCCTGTATGCGCTGGATGCCATATTGTGAAACTTTGTGCCCCAGAAAATTCCTTTCCAACTGGAAGAAAGAGAATTTGAAGATTTAAGCTTTACAGAAGCCTTTCAGAGCTTATTGAATACTTTCCTAAGATGCTTAATGTCTCCATTAAAGGTTTATTAGAAAACAGTCATGTCATCTAGGTAGATAAGGACACACGACAGCTTCAAGTCCCCAAGGTCCCGTCCATGGTGCGTTGGAAAGTGGCTGGCGCGTTAGAGGCTCTAAGGCATCCTTATGGCACAAATAGTCCCTCATTAGCTATGAAAGTGCACTTGTCTTAATCTTCAGGAGCGAGCTCCACTTGCCAATATCCACTGGCAAGGTCCATGGCGGTGAAGTACTGCGATATAGAGAGCTGTCAGAGGGATTCATCAATTTTAGCAGGGAAAACGTTTTTTCTTGGTGTTGGAGTTGAGACATTGATAGCCCATCACCACTCAGTGGCTGCCATCATTCTTCCAAACCAGCAGGAGAGGGGAGGTCCAAGGCTGCGCAAAGGCATTAGGAGTCCAGCGTCAAGTAGTCTGAACTCCACCACCACCTGGGCTTCTTCAACCTTGGTCTTTTATTAAGGTTGTTACTGGAAGGGGGAGCATCCCTAGTCTCCGCTTGATGTAGGACTCTGTTAATTCTTCCAAAGTTGTAGGTTGAGGTCAAAAATAGGTCTGAATAGTCCATCAACACACCTTGAACTTTGCCTGTTGGTCTTCAGTGAGATCCTTTCTGATACTGTCGTTGACCCAAGCCACCAATGAAGGCATTTCCAGCCTAAAGTCCTTCTAGGCTCCCAAATCTATGGACATCATTGACATCCTTTAATGGTAGAAGGAGGATATAGGCGGCGAGACTATTTGGGCCTACTACCTTGCTTTTGTCAGTAAGGTTAGCCAACAATACTGATATAGACCCAGAATAGGCTGGATCTAGAATTCCTGGACAGGTTAGCACTCCTTGGCAGACGGGTTATCTATGCCTCAGATTTCCAGCAGGTATCTGGAGGGGATGTTAACATGGACCTGGGTGTTAGCAATGACTTGGGACTTTGGAGGTATAGTAGTCGCCCTAGGTAAGTATATAAGCAAGCCTTCAAGTCCATCAACAGCAGGTGGGGCAGTCGGACCTGAGAGCCTCTTATGTGCTATTTGAGCCTATTAATTTGGCCCTCACTCTCCAGTAGGCAGGTTCAGGCCTTTACCTATTTCTTAAAGTTGCAAAAAGTTTCAAAGACCAAGGGGACCTGATGCCATAGTAAAGATAGAAAGCCGTCATCATAATAGACTATTGCCGGTAGTCTCAATAGAACTGAGTTCTGAGAAGTAGGTCATAGCTAGGGTTATCTAGCGCAATTGAGGGGTTATTTAAAGTGAGCTTCCCAAATCAAATGGGTAGGGAAGAGTAGGTCCCTATAGATTGATAACACTGCAGGCCAGCCGTGCCATACTACATGTAGTGAGTCAAGTCTGGAGCGATCTTGATGCGGTTCATTAACTTAGACGATATAACGTTCACTGGGAGACACTGTCAACTATGGCGAGGACTGTAATCTTCTGAACTCAAGCTGCAATGCAGGGTAACCAGACTCCTGCATTGGGGAAGTAGCGTGAGAAACATATAGTGCCATCAGAAGAGTAAGCAGAATTAATTTCTTTATTATTGATGGGTACCAAAAGTTCTTCTTCAGGTACAATGGCTCTAGGATCATGTGAGGTTATGGAGGATCCTTAAGGAATTTTAGAGATGTCTTCATGGAGTACCTCGTCCTTCATTCTGACGTCCCTTTTCCAACTCCTTAACAAATTGTTTCCAGCATGTTTTGGTGCTATGTCTTAAACCTTTACAGCAGGTGCATCAAGGTTGAGGATTCTTCTAATTTTTGACCACATGGACCTGAAGACAGTTGGAGGGATATGAATTCATAGCCATGGATTGCAGGATTAATGCAGGAACCTCGTTAAGGGCTTCCTAAATTTTCTGGATGTAGTTAAACTGTTCTTTTGTCCAATCAAATGAGCTTGAACCTTGGGATAGGATCTTAGTGTGGAGATGACAGCAGTGATATCGTTGTCCAAGGTGATATGATAAGTGGTAACCAATGGTTGCGCTTGGGCTTAGAAGTGGCTAGAGAACTCCATGAGGCTTTCTCCTTTATTCAGGTGAATCAACATGAATGCCTGTTTCTGGTTGTCTAGGGTCTGATTGCTGCTGAATTCTTGGATTAAAGATGTATGGACCTGTTCCCAGGTGGTGCATTTACAAATGGGGAGTCATGATTTCCCAAGCAGTGCTATTGAGGAAGAAGTGGATATGCTTCACCTTTTATCAGTTTGTGGCTTTCCATGGAGCTCTCATATGCGTACAGAAAGGAGGCAATGCTTTCCTGGCCAGGGGTGAGTCTTACTTTGAAACTAGGTTTAAAGTTAGTTATAAGAGGAGTTGAAAGGGTGTTAATGCCAGGAATGAGTGCAGGCTCAGAGATTTTGGTCTCCGCATAGTCATGGTGGGCCTGCTGGTCTAATAGTCATCTTAGGCCCTCAAGGTCCTCTTGGATATCGTTCAAGTTCTGTTTAAGGGAGAAAACGGAAGCCTTATTCATGACCTGCTATTTTATGAATTTAATGTCAGCGCTTTGAAGGTGAAACTGACTCTTGTGGTGGATAAACTGGTTTTGAACCCTTGACAAGTTTTTTCAAGCTGAGAGATGCAGCTATTGGTAAGCTTGGTGAAGGCTCTAATGTTATCTATTTCATTTAAAAATGCCTCAATGGAGGCCCTAGGGTCGAGGGGAACTTCGCTACTCAGAGTTTGCATCCCTGTGCTACATTCCAGAGTTGATCACATAAGGTGGCTAAGGTGCTAAAAAATCCTTTCGCCAAAGGTTATCAGAGTCTCCAGGGGTAGGTGCCAAAAGGGCAGAGGGCCCCAAGGTCCACATGGACCTTCAGGTCCTTTGGTCCATTCACACCTTTTATGACCTGTGGGCCTCCTAGGCTCTTCAGGTCCTTCACTCCATAAGGTATAGTCATGAGAGGCCAGTTCCTTATAGTTTTGCTGAAGGGTCTATACCAGATCCTCAACTTGGTGGAGGCGCTGGTCCCAAACAGACTTGAGGAAATGGATGTTCTGATGCAGCTGGTCCCTGAGTTAGCCAGAGATCCCACTAACACCGCAACTAGGCATTGGGCTTTGTTAATTAATCGTCAGTTATTGATAATGGCCTCATGTTTTTAATGGATGAAGGAGGAGGCCGCGTTGTAAAAACGATGACATGGGAGTGTAAGATCAGGGTAACACCAGTTTTTGGGAGACTTCATGATGTTGCACCCAACTAACTGGAGGAGGTGATGAATAGCCGGGTAACAAAGTTCTGAAGGTGGCTATTGGTTCCCAGTGTTTTCTCCAGTTGGCAGCTGGGCTGAGGTATAGAGGCCCCACATGGTAAAGGCATGGAAGAGGTGCTGGAGAAGCTGGAGTGGACACCCACGGAGTAGATGCCGTTTATAAACTGTTGGATAATATCGTTAAAGTTTTCATATTGAAATTGGTAATGATTCCCATCAATAAATGGTAAAGAGAACTTGAATGTGGCCCAAAATCTAAACTCTTAGGCTGCGTGAGTGGCACTTTATATTGCGAGGTACTAATGCATCAAGCAATGCTTCTCAACCAATCAGCAGATTAATCTCCAGGACTGCTAATATTATCCATTATTTATGATAGAGTTTTCACTCAGGACATCTTGGAGCCCCATGTAGTGAGCACCACTTCTCTCAGCGTAACAGTTTATCTTGATTGTCACTAAAGTTCAAAGATGGGCTCAAAACTGAAAATTAGTGGAGAGGTCAAAAAACGAAAAATGGAGGGAATATAGACTACTTTGTTGTGTTAGAAAGCGTTAAAATTTATAGTACGCGTAGGGCATGGTGCCTTAAGGACCTTTGTGGCCCCACAAGATTGAGATCTTTTAATGACTTCCAGACTGACTGCATGGATGGTGCCTCATTGTACTGCATCATCCTCGTGACCGCGGCAGTGGGGCCAGTACCTCTCATTCTTTGGAAGTAGGAATGGGATTCATGAAGGTGTTCCATCGATTCTCATATGTGTGATGCTTCCTGAACACATCTGGTTTTGGCGCCTTCAGGATAAGGTCCCATTCGCGCTGGTTTGAGAGTTGATCAGTTTAGGCTTGATTCAAGGGCAGTGTTTTTGGCTTGCTCTTCATCTCAAATCCTGGCACATGTCATGCAACATTTATAAGACACTCTGCTTCTGCTACAAGACATAGTGGAAGCTCCCTTTCTAAAGCCACATCTTATCAAATGGTTATTCTAATTTTGCCTGGTACACCATCTCTATGGACGCTGTGGTACCTTTTAACAATACTCCTGGTCAATTTTAATATCATCATAGCTATTGATCACCTAATCAAGTGGTTTGAGGCAAGGCAGTCAGGGACTTAAAGGTCACAACTACTACTTCTTTTATTCTCAAAGATGTTATTATTGGCATGGATGTTCTAAGTTTTTTCTGACAGAAAATGAGACTAATTTACATCTAAAATAATTTCTAAGATTAACAAATAATGGGTATAGTAGGGTAGTATCTACACCCTATCACCCTGAGACCAACGGCACCATTGAAGTGGTTAACAATACTCTTGTGGGGATTCTACATAAGTTAGTTACAGGCAAAGCATCAAATTGGAACCTTTTTTCCTTCTGCCATATTTTCTTAAAACATTGCGTATTATTTGGTCTTGGGAACTCCCTATTTTCTTTACTACATGGAAAGCAGCCCTCTTTTCCCCATTTTATATTCTTGCGTTGCAGAATAAAATATGAGTTAAAGTAGATACCATGGTAAGCTTGCTTTGACTTTGATTTGATTTAAAAAGTTCTGCTTACTCAAACGCTCTGGCTCAGAAGGTCAAGGGTAAATCACATGATAATGAGGACCGCTGGAAATAATATACTTTTGTTGTGTGGATTGGTCTGGTATTATAACAATCATGGGTTTGTATGTAACATAAAATTAGCGCATATAAGGAAAGGTCTTTGAGATTTTAGAGAAGACATTGATGGATGCCTACACTCTGAAGGATCCTACCGAGGGCCATCTTATCAATTGAGTGCATGCCAAGTTTCTAAAGAAGCTACCCGCGCTCTGCCTCTGGCCTTTAGCACCCAATGACTCATCTGATCCACACTCATCTTGGATCCTTGATGTTTGATCAAGTGTGGGGAAATGCTGCAAGTAGTTTAACCAACCATTATTTAATGCAATATCTAGTTAATAAATATATTTAGCTAATAATTAGAGATAGGATTTGATGGCGCAAGGAGTTTCAAGCGTGCGGCCCTTGACCTCATAGGGAGTGGCCAATATTGTCTTAAATTACTTTTTGCTGCTTTTTCATCGGCTCCATAGATTTATAGATACAGTAGATTAATCCTATAATCCTGCTGGTGTAAAACTCTACTCCCTCAATCTAATATTCGCTTGGAATTCTGGCCTCAGCGTTTATTTTCGCTTAATTCACCTATATATTTAACCTCTATTTTGTCCACCACACCATCATAAAATATTTGGTAGAAGAAATCCTATCTTTATAGTGGCCATCCACCAGAACCTCAAATTTAA
The DNA here is from genome assembly GCA_022478985.1 of Massospora cicadina. Lineage (NCBI taxonomy): Eukaryota > Fungi > Entomophthoromycota > Entomophthoromycetes > Entomophthorales > Entomophthoraceae > Massospora > Massospora cicadina. The sequence goes on along the minus strand of JAKSZP010005275.1, from coordinate 286,389 downwards.
TTGGTTGATTGTGACTACAATGTAATTCCGCTGAGCCATAGTGATTTTCTCAATTGTCCTAATTTAGATTATTAATTCGCTAGCCTAACACTTTTGAGTGCTGCTTAGTATAAATAAAATGCACCAATAGTAATGCTAGAGGAAGGGACATATATGGTATAAATTATAAGGGTGAAGGGATATTTTTCCTATGTTGTTAGAAGGTGACGAGCTGAAGAAAAATATTATAGCGAACAGTTGAGCCTTTAGCGGCACCAGATATTACATTGCAATCTTCTTCATTTTCTAATAAAGATACCTCTCAATGAAAAGTGTTCTTTTAAAAGTGTTTACTAAGGTTGCTGTCCTCAAACTAGTGTCTTTTCAATTTGAGCTCAATAACCTGTGTCATGAAATCTGATGCCTAAGCATAAAATTTTAAAACTAATACTAGTATCAAATTTGATTAAGAACTGCATCTTAATAAAATAAATAAATATGATTATATAAGACAATTGCTGGGGCCAACTCCACCATAGACTTGATTCTAATGATTAATGATGATTAAGCGCCAGAAGTTGGTGCATGAGGATCCTTCCATCCCATATTCTCAAGTATGATTTTGATTAGAGAGTCTTTAATGCTCTTCATCTGGTGATAAGAGATGACATTAACAGGAGGACCGGTATGAATGATAGCCAGGACTTTATTTAATGCAAAATCACTTCTACCCAATTAATATCAGAGCTAAAGTGAGGGATGGAATAAATAATGTTGGATGTTATAAACATGTCAAGGTTAAAAAAAAAAAAATCTTTGATCAGAATAAGATGAATGGCATACCTTATTCCCAATAAGAGTCTTGTGGATGTCAAACTTATCTTGCGCAGACACACTAATTCAGGAGGTGAATTATTATAAGGAAGTTGTTGATTTGTAGATGTATCAGCATGAAAATGCCTTGAGCCCTAGGCTGACACCTCTTATTCCACCTTGTCAGAACTTTTCTTTCATCATTGGCTTTAATGATGAATATAAACCCATATTAAGGACAGGGATCAAGTTTGGGTCGAGACTTTGGACTTTTCTCAACATTCATGAATATGAGGCGCGACCTTTTATTGGGTGAGGTGTGATATGTTTTGGGTTTGGAAAATCCCATAATCGCCTCATTGATATAGAGGATAAATATAGGGGCTTCTAAGTTACTTGGTTAGTGAACCACAAGGGTGTGGTTGAAGAAGAAAGTGGAAACCACCACTTTTATCACATTGTCCAGAGTAACATGGTTACAAGATGCTAAGGCCTGAGCCCCATAATAAAAGTAGTTATCAAAATCAATATAGTTTTTGGTTCTAGAAAATGTGCATAAATGCTTGCTTTCAGTTAGACAGAATCAAATTGCTTCCAAATTCTTTAATGAGTGCCGATTTAACATGTTCCTAAGAGGTGCATTCTTTAAGTAGGACATCATAGTCTTTCAAGTGCTACAGTTGAGACAAACTTGAGTGTATTGCATTCTCTGTCTATCATTGGCTAACTTTATAGTATCTTCATATACAATAAATAATGTTTGAATACTCTCCATTACAGGAAAATATTTCTTCAAAAGTTGTCTTAAAGGAACTGATCAGTTCAGATAAAACATGTATGGCGGGGGGATAAGGTCTATTGATATTTAAAGGTTATATCTTAAAAGGATCAGTCATATATGTTTGGTTAATTTTTTCCAAAGGAGATTGAGGTCATCTTACAAATAATACCCCAATTCTCCACAATATCAGCATTAGCTTTAGCGCTGAGATCTTAGTGTACTAGTTGATCCTTGGCTGCCTGGTTAGTAATTTGCTGCAGTATCACTTGTTGCTGTGTTTCCAGGTCCTGAACTCAAGAGGCAATTTGATCAATCTTGGCGTTTAGAGTAGCCTGGTGGGCTTTTTATTGAGAAGCCATATCCAAAAATTCTTGAGGTAAAGTAGCCACTTCATATGAGAGGGAAGTTAAGGGTAAATTGGTGTTGAAGTAATTTCCTTCAATTTCCATCCGGATAATACAAGTCACCCCCCTCAGATGGCGTTCCAGATTTAAGATACGGGCTTCATGGTCTTTGCCTTATATTGGCAAAATACTAGCATGATTTCCAGGGGCCCTGGAGAACCATCATTACCTTGGGGGCCTCTAGCCTCTGGCGCCTTCAGGACCTTGGGATCCTTTCAAATAGTGGGTTCAAAGGTGGACTGGGAATCAGCCCTTTTGTTGAGCTTCCAAACCCAATCTTTCAAGTCACTAATTTGGACCTCATAAAATTTTTGTTATTTAGTTCAAAGAGTAACTAGGTCAGCCACGGCTTATACCAATTATTCTTATAGGGTCACTAAGCATAAGAAAGTTTTTGGGCAAATCTATCATGGTGAAACCCACCAACTTCATTATCAATCCATAAGAGTTGACTTTGTAGCCATAAATTTCTCTTATATTTTCCATAATAGCTCCACTATTCTCTTAACCAAAGTTGGATTTTGTTCTGTATAATTTATGGATTCAGTAATGAAGCTGCTAGTTTAGTCTAAATTGTCTTTGGGTTTTCATATGGTGCAATCCTAAGAGTTGCAGCTGATGATGAAGAGCAGGATGGTCAAAAAGATGGAGATATGTCTCAGACTGGGCAACCACCACTGCGGTGCTTGGGAGGGCGACCATGATATATAATTGAATCAGTCCAAGTGCAACCTGGGTGTAGAGTTCTCAATTAGATCACGTTTCAGGCTGTAGTGTTCCTGTCATGGTCACATGACATCATAGTGGGGACCAACCCCAAAGATAATGTTGGGTGCCAGGAGGCCCAAAAGGTGAAGTTACAGGGACTTCCTGACCTGAGGCATACCCTAGACCAACGCTGGGTATGGGCAAAATATGCCCAGGTTGGTACTAGTGGGGAGCCAAATGCCCAGCCCCATACTTTGGCCCAGGCGTTGAAACGAACAGTTTACATAATGAATGCAAATAGTTTGGTTTGGTTAGTCAAGGAACGGGGTTTCAAAACCCATTCCACTTACACAATCGCACGTTCAGGTTGAATCCAACTATAATCAATAACACGAGTGAAGCCAGTTTTTTGTGTATTTTACCAATCAGGATGGTAGTGTGTGCTTATTGGTGGGTCAAAGCTTGGGTTCACTCCCACAAACCCCATATTCCCCCGTCTATGCTTAAATGTGTTTTCCCTGGACAACATTCCTTGTTGGTCAACTTCCCAAATAGAAATTTCCCCGTTTTACCGTTTTAATTTATGCCTTTTCTAATGATCCTGTGTGAAAACCTCTTAGAGGAGGTCTCACGCTCCATTAACCTTGCCAATATAAACACAATATGATTCTCACCTTGTGCACCATTGGTTCGCCCAGGTACCCTCCAGACTGGGTCATTTACCCCTTCTCTCCATGTGCACTGTAACGCTTTTGGCTGGTTACTTCTAGCATTTCTTTTTTTAAGCTGTTATTGCTCCAGCACCCTCTGCTGGGCACTAGCAGCTGTATTAATGGCTAGTTTCCTTTCATTGGCTCTGTGCACCGTGCACCACCACGCTGGAAATAGGAGAGTTATAGACACTCTCTTTACAGTTCCATAAAGTAAGCCTATATAGTTTGAGATGCTTCAGCGGGCTGGATCTGATAATTTATATCATAAGTCTGAAAGGCTAAAGGTCATTATTTCAGTAAATTGTAAATCTTTCATATTCTGAATAAGGATTTCTTGCTAGGTGGAGTGGACTCATCTAGTAGTACTCATGTTTTCCTCCTGTGGGGGCTATTTCTCCGCTGGAATTATTCATCTTTAAGAAGGTAATCGCTAAGTGGTAACCTTGAAAAACTCCTGGCAGAAAGCACCTTTTTAAAAAAAAATTTCAAAAATTTTTTCTCTGGTCTTTTCAAATGCTGAGCAATATTAGTCAAATTGGCATCAACGAGCTTACTGATGGAATAATTTTTCAATAAGGTAAAGTCACTTTGGCAATAATTTAAACCAACAAGTTAGGTAAAATATACTTTATTTACTTAAACAAAAATATATCTATATGCTGAGGAAGGACGTGCTTCTAATGAAGATATCAATTCTTGTTATTGGTAAGATCTTTCTTAATCTTTTGATAAACATAGTGCTTGGTTCATAACTGAATGGAATCTTTTGCACCTATTGAGGTAATCTATATTTTATTATATACTTTAGATTTTGAAGACTATGGATGTATCAAAGGATTCATTAGGCATTTATTTACATCAATCTTTGTTAGCCTTATATGAATTTTAATTCTGTCCAAACATACTCATTCTTGATTTTTCCTAAAAAACTCCTTTATCAAGGTATTTTGATACCATCAAAAAGTCCGTGGTCCACCCCAATTTTGATTGTCAAAAAACTATGAGAGCGGACCATCTAGTACTAAAAAAAAACTATGAGAGCAATAAGGTTGTTATTTACTATAATAAACTCAATAACACTATGAAAAAGACTTTTACCCTCTCCCACAATTAACAATGCATTGGGTTTGCTTGGGGTGAGAAATTCTTTTAGAGAATGGATCATTAAGTGGGTACTGACAGATTGACATGCTAAAACTAAATAAAAAATTCTTCTTCAATCCTAAATCAAGCTTTTTTTTAGCTGGTAAGAATGGTATAAGTGCTCTTTACCGCTCAAACAACGCTCCATAAGGCTATGGACACAATCGTGGTAAAGTTTACGTTGCCATGTGTAATTGTATACCTAAATTATATCAACATTTTAAGCCGCGCCTTTTATTGACCACAAGGAGCATCTAGACGAGGTTGTCAAGTAACTAGCGGCTGAAAATTTGAAGATCAAGCCGTAAATGCTATTTCTATAAAGACTATTTTAAGATACCTTGAGTTTGATATAAATAAGGAGGCCTTTGGCCTCAAATGGCTAAGAAATAGCCATTTCAAAAATTAAGAGGCTCAAATTAAAGCGAAAATCCAAGTTTTTCTGTTATTGACTAGTTTATAATGCTCATTAGATGTTAGCTTTGCAGAACTTAGAGAACAATTATTTTCTCACCTCAAGGATATAGTTAGTTTTGATTTAAATTTTAGCCTACCAGGAATTATTCAATCAGCTTTGTTCATCCTTGCTAGTTGCTCAGAAATTGAGATATCCTGATTTAAATGAGATTTATTGCTCAGACAGATGCTTTGCTTTTGGAAGTAGGGGCAACATTGTTTTAAGTTGGTAGATTGGGAGAAACACCCTTGGTCTACGCCTGTTTGACCCTAATTATCAACAAAAATATACTGTGACAGAAAGAAAGTGCTTGGTATATATATACGCATGTAAGAAGTTATAAGTCTGCATGTATGGGACCCACATTACTATTATTACTAACCACGCTTCCATAATCTGGATAAATATTTTTAAATATCTAGAAGGACGCATGGCTCGCTGAGTTCTAAAGACTTTAAGCATATGATCATAACATCAAGCATTGGGCTGGTAATAAACGCCAGAATTCCCAACTGCTCGTCTTGTTTGCAACTGTAGTGACTCTTATTTGACCAGTTAATACCTTAAATATATAAAATGGTCTATGGAAACTTTTGATGATCTTCAATATGCGCAGAAGAATTTCTCTGAGTTGGTCCAGGATACCCAGTCTGAAAATGGGGTCCTGTTTAAAATCATCATTGAGAAGTAAGATATTCTTCTCAACCTTTGGCTATAATGAATATAATATTGGCTTCCTATAAGGTGACTGGAAATAAAGGATTAATCATAAAGGAACAGCTCAAAGAAAATTATTATTGAGAGTTGGTGAACTTCAACATCCACGAAACTTTGATTTGTTTCATAGAGTGGCAAATAGAAAATTCTCCAAGAGTACTTCATAATACCTCGTTCAGATAAAGTTTGTCTAGCAGACTATGTTAAAAGATGTAGTGGGACGCCTTATAATTAGCAATGTGAAAGCAAAGTGTATCATTGTGGCTATTGAGCATATAACAAAATGGTGTGAAGCCAGAGATATCTAATATACAGGGGAATGACTACCACTAAATTTTGGAGTAGCTTATCCATTAGCCAGGCTGGACATAGCTTAGCTTGACATAGCTTAGATTGACAATAATGGCACCAATTTTTTGATAATTTTCTCTAGAAACTCAATCAACTGAAGAGAGTTCTGGATTTACTATCCACCCCCTACCATCTCAAAACTAAAGGGCAGTTGAACGGATTATGGAACTCTGATGAATATTCTCAGGAAATTGGCTTACCATAAGCTTTCTGAATGGAGAATATATCTTAGTATGGATGTCTTTGCATACATTACTTATTATTCAGTCAAGAAAATGCTTCCATTTTGGTTTGCTTTATGGAAAAATCCAACCTTGCTGTCACTGCTATATTTTTTATTAAAATAACTTAGTGATATGAAGCATGCATAATACGTCATGTGGCTTTCAGATACTTAAAATAAACTGCAAGTCCAGGAATTCCTTAATAACTTCTGAAGTCAGTAATGCCCAACATGAAAAAGATCCCAAAGTTGCTATGATCTTCCCCAATATGTAGTAGGTGATGAGATATTATTATGTTATACTCTTGGATTAGTCAAACCTAGAATTAAAATCAACTTAGTGTTGATCTATTCAAAGTAATTGAGAAAACAAAGCTTAATCTACATGTGTAAAAGTTTACTTTAATGGTTGATTATTGGTCACAACCCAGTAATCTTTTTACTGCACAGGTTCGATTTCCTCATGCACTTCACGTTTTATAGAATGTATTAATTGATAGTAGTATGGAGACTGTTATCCATAGTTGTATTTGAACTATTAGGCTTAATGCTTCGGCCAGTGTTTCTGATTTAATACTCTATAAGTTGTACTCATAGGGATTCATTCCAAATATTCCTATCCACCTGATCTTCATCCAGATACCCCTGTGATAGTCTCTTTCAGCCCAAAACACCGTTGGCAGCTATCCCTGATTGTGGTTCCCTTTGTCTCTATATCCCCACTCGGATCTCTACTCCTCTCTATGAGAGTCTTCCAATTATTGCCTTCTGCAATAATATCCTTGAGATGGAACGTCACAATGGAAGCTGATAGTTTAACTATACACTGAATTAACAATATCACTGTATCTTGTAATGTTTTACTAAATGAGGGTTTTTAATGTGTTTTTTATTATAGTAAATCCTAGGGAATTATATAGTAGGGGATTAAGCTGTCTAACCCTTGGATGACACCTCTTCGATAAAATGGCAGCCATTGCCTTTGAATCACCCTTCCTCGTCTCAGCAGCAATGGTCTTCCCCATCCTGGTTAGGATTTCATCATTGGGCATCCTCAGGACCTGAAATGGAAAGAGTCAGAAAACGTGTCCCTAATATTTTCCTCTCAATCCAAGCAAACCAACCATAATTGGCTAGTGACCTGCTTAGGTAATGGGACTTACTACCCATTATGGCAGGTCACTTCACCAACCAATTGACTCGCTAGTTGCAGGTGCCATCACTTGCCTTGCAACTCACTATTCATTCCCAATCAGTTGGTGATATCTCCCAACCAATCCTAATCATTACACCTGATAGTTGATCACTATCAGATGCCTTTATTTTGTCAGCCACTCCGCCCAATGAGATATTAGGTATTCATCCAAATCAATCCCTGATGGATATGATTAGGTATATCACAAAATCCCCTGAACGTAGTTCCTCCAAAACTCAGGCCAACTGATTTCTGATTCACTTTTGCCTTAGGGAATTTTCCCCTAGCGACACCAGGTAATCTAGCAGGCTGGGAATATGGGCAAAAATCCCAACACATCCACCCCTTGCCTAGATTTCCAGCGAGAAAAGGACTGGGGCATGAGAACACTGCTTCAGACACCTGGATGAATACTTCATTGGTTCAAGTGGAGTACACTCATCAATACACAATGCTGCTCGGGATGACCTTTGGCATATGGCGTTCTTCCTCTTCCTCCTCGCTACCACCTTCTCAGAGTGCAGTCCCCAAAAACCTTCTGTCATGCTGGGCTGATCAATTTACTTGTGACGATAACAGTCCCAGGATCTGGTTTTCCCCCCATCAGGGTATATGACCTGCTGTCATATTCAGGATTCTTGGTCCAGCGACCTTGATTTCCTGATTTTCTTCTCATCCTAGACAGGAGAATCTTGCTGTCAATGTTTGTTTCGTGGCTTTATTAAAGATACCTATTTTTATTTTCCCTTATTATTTCTTTCATAACCTCTTGGCTCAAGTCATTCTTAATTCTTCCCTTTGATATCAAATCTCATTATTTTTGAGATTAATTTTCCCAAAATTGGAGCTTAATGGATTATATAGTGCATAATGTCAACTTCTATATAAGTCCAACATCCCCCTCTAGTCCAGCTTATATGTCAAATTCAAAATCTTGCTACCAGCAGCTCCTCAACAGTCTGTCTGATCCAGACCTCTGTCTCTTCCATCAGATGAGTCAGGATGCTCGACAGAAGCTCTTCTATGGTCCTTCCAGGACTCATACGCCTAGTCTGGTGCAAGCAGCTAGTCCTTCCATTGAATAACTGGAAACGGTAACTAATACCTCAAAAACCAGGCTTACCATTGTTTCAAACAACTCTCAGCTGACTCTTCCCTTATAGCCAATTCCCTATTTGGACTTCAAAACCCTCCTGGATTCAGCTCCTTTTGCTGATGCTCTGAACATCATTGTCAATGCTCCAGAGATTATGCTAGTCACTCTGGATCATTTGTTCCTGGCTGGGTCAGACTTGCTCCCTGAGTTCCTCTTCCAACTTGGTCAATTCTACAAACCCGCTGTACTGGTTTCTGAGCTCTCAATTGGAAACAGCATACACCTTGAGCTCCCCTACGCTGAACTCTGGGCCCAAATCACTGAGGCTTTGACATTAGTGCTGAATCCCTCTGATCTGGATAACCTTCTAGATCGGGATACTGCTGCTTATGCTTTTCGCTTTGCTGGCCAAGTCCTTGAAGTTGGTCAACAAAGCTTCCAGCCTCGCCTTACTTCCACTGATCATTCAGCTTTAGCCTCCGTGAAGCCTGTAGTTGCTGTTTGCAGGATTCAGTCAGCTCTCTGCATAACTACCTCTTCTCCAGAGCTTTCCATTGCTATCTTCCGCTGATGGCATTAATTGGGGGCATGATTTGGCAACCCCCATTAAGTATTCCTTCTTTGCTGCCAGTTCACATGTTCGGTGTCCTCAATGAAGCCCATCAGCAGGCGCTTCAGACAGATCATCCAGTTTCAATGCCATATCAGGATTACTCAGGGTTATTCTCCGGTTGCCTTTTTCTGTATTGCTGTTTCCTCCCCACTCTGGGGTTTTACAATTGGCATCTTCCAACATTTAAATTTCCCTTCCCCTAGTCTCATTTTCTCAGGGCTCAGCGTCCACTCAACGAATGTGGTTTCATGTAGGTCTCGCCCTTGCAAGCATCCAATCACATATTAATTTTGATGGGCTTTTTATTCCTACCGTGATCCATTCTCCCTCCCCCAAGAGGCGACATAGGCGGAATAATCCCCATACTGAGGACAATCAATAAAAATAAAGATTCTAAGTATATTTGCTTTTTTATCTGTGCAGTTTTATAATCTTTTTTTCTAATATTTTTTAACGATTTTTTTATCTTTATTCTTCTTTTTTCCTATGGAATTTGACCTTGTTTCAAATCAGAGGTCCATCTTTTCCCCCAAACTGGGTCCTGGGTACTTAAACCTACCAGTTTTCCATGGTTCAGAGATCCTTTTTTCAGACTTAACCATCTAGATTGGTCCAGAGGTCCTTTTTTCAGACTTAACCATCTAGATTGGTCCAGAGGTCCTTTTTTTGGACTTGACCTAATCATCAGGACATGACCAACTTAATGGTTCATCAGTCCTTTGGGAACTTTTTATTTTTTTCATTGATCCAACGCTTTAGATAATTAGCATGGACTTGATTTACAACTCTTCCATTCAAGAGATTCTTGATGGAGTAAGTAACATTCGCCATCTTGTCAATTACTTTAAATGGACCTAGCCACAACGCATCCATTTGTTTCTTCATCTGAGACCATGTGTATCACAATAGGCGACTTTTTTCTCCTATTCAATATTCTTCTAATGCCAGTTGGCTCTTGTCATCCATCAGTTTTTCTATTATCCTTTTCTTCAAGGTTGTATTGAATGCTTGCAATTGAATATCAATCAGAATACTCATCAGTCAGTTCTAGTATTGCTTGGTACGCATTTCCCTTACTTAGGTTCCACTACCAAATATATTAACAGCGGTAACTCAGCCTTCCTCCCATATAGTAATTCAAATGGCGTCTTTCCCGTCGCCATATGATGATTAATATTGTAGGCAAACATTGCCAAACTCAGGTACATTCCCCATGAGGAAGTTCTCCCTGTGACTAGCTTCCTCAGCGTCATGGCCAACGTCCCATTGACCCGTTCTACCAGTCCATTTGTCTCCAGCCAGTATGGTACTGACATGACTCCTCAGATCCCCATTATTTTGTTTATCCTCAGGATCACATGAGATGTAAAGTTGGTCCCATTGTCACTCAGTAGGACTTGCAGACATCCATGCCGGTATAATACTTGATCCAGGATGAATCTCGCAGTACTGGTAGCATCAAATCTGGTTAGGACTTTCATTTTGACCCATCTTGTCAGATGGTCGATGGCTACTATGATGTACTTGTCCCCCTGTGCTCATCGCCAGCAGTCCCATCACGTCAATGGACACCATGTGCCAGGCGAATCCAGGTTGGACCAGTCAGTATCCAGCTGTATTCTTGTGTGGTTTATTCAGCTGACACTCCATGCAACAAGCCAGATGATTTGCGACATCGCAAATAATTGATTCCTAGTAAAAATACTGGCAAATATGGTTGGTTGTTTTTCTCAGGCATCCATGCCTGACAACCTTGTGAGCTGCTTGTACTATTGCTGCTCTTTCCGACAGTTTCAGTAATAATAGCTACTTTCCATTGATTTCTTGATTACTTGTCCATCCACAGTCTCGGTGTTTTCCATCACTCTTTGAAGTGCACCTTAAATTCTCGAGGCTCATCCTCAATTCTTCCTTTGACCAGACTCTGGAATAGCTCATCTGCCTGCGGGTATACCAACTGGACCATTGGCAACTGTGATAAGCCATCCACGTTCTGATGAGAAGCCCCCGCTTGGTGGAAGATCTCATAATAAGCCTGAAGCTTAAGTGCCCATTGGGCCAGTCGTCCTTCCGGTTCTCTTATATTGTGCAGAAAATGCAGCAAAGAGTGGTCCGTCACCACCTTAAAGTGCATTCTGTGGACATACACCTAAAACTGCTTACATGCGTAAATGACTGCAAGGCATTCACTCTCAGTCACAGTGTAGTTCCTCTCAGCGGCTGAGAGTGTCCAGCTCACATACGCCACCAGATGCTTGTCCCTAAGTTCATCTACTTGGCTTAGTATGGCGCTGATTGCCGTCAACAAAGCATTGGTTTGAATGATAAACTCCCGATCAAAATTCAGATATTTCAGAATCAGCAAATCTATCAAATACTGGCGTAACATATCAAAGGAGTCCTGGGCCTCTTCGTTCCATACAAATCCTTTTTTCAGATCCTTTAATAAATTAAATAAAGGCTCAACTATCTTGGCGAAGTCCCAAATAAATCTTCTGTAGTATCTGACCATCCCAAGGAATAATTGGATGTCTCAGACACCCTTTGGTACAGCCATACGCTCTATAGCTGCTACTTTCTGGGTTTGTGGCTGCAATCCTTTTGCATTGATCACAAATCCCATGTATTACAACTCTTTCTTGAAGAAGTGGCACTTCCTTGGCTTGATCTTCAGGTTGGCTGTGGATAGTCTCTTAATAAATTTCCAACAAGTGGCGCAGGTGATCAGTAAACGTTCTACTGAACACATTGATATCATCCAGATATACCAGTACGCACAACAATTTCAGGTCGCTTAATATCACATCTATGGCCCTCTGAAACGTCGCAGGCGCATTGCAAAGACCCTGGGGCATCCTCGTCAGCTGGTATAACCCCTGCACAGTAATAATCGCGCATTTTTCTTGGTCTTCTTCTGGAAAGTCGATCTGCCAGTATCCCAAGATCAGATCCATCGTGGAGAAATACTTCGCTTTTCCTAATCTATCCAGCGCGTCATCAATCCTCAGTAGGGGATACAAATCCTTCTTTGTAATTTTGTTCAGCCTCCAATAGTCAATCATACCCAGTTTGATCCATCCTTCTTCTTCATGATTAGAATTGGACTCGCCCAGGGACTTGAAGATGGAACTAGAAGCCCATGCTTCACTAGTTTGCTGATCTTGTCCTCCACTACCACTTTGGTGGCTTTTGATCTTTAAATAAGTCTCATCCTTATCAGTAGATTTTCCCCAGTGTTGACCTTGTGAATTACATCTCGTGCGCATCCCAAATTGTGGTCATCCTGAGTGAACACTTCCCAATATTTTTCAAAAAATTTGAGCACCTCCTCCTTCTGCCCTTCCGGAAGATCAGTAAGCTGCTCCTGACCAACCAATAGGTCGATGCTTTCAGCCACCCTGGCCAGTAGTCCCATTTCATTAAGAGACCCAAAATCACAGAATCATCTCGATTCTGCCATCAGGATCAAATGAATAAACGCAATGATCTTATTCCTCTTGATCTTCATTGGTTTTTCGCTCAAATTCGCCAGGAGAACTCATATTTCTCCATGGCCCGGCATTATTATACCAGGAGCCACCCATGGCTCTACTCTGGATTTCTTCCAGGGGCTTCTGACTTCTCTATACAACATCTCCAGAATCCCCAAAGTCAACCCTGTGTCAACTAATATATGCAATCCAGCCAGTATGGTTCTTTCCTTCTTGATCCTTAATGGAATTCCCCAATTTTCTAGGATTTCCGCCGGCATCTCTCATCGCTTCATACCAACTAATTGTTATTAATTATAGGTACAATGCCGTCATTGTATATCAGATTAATGAAGTTGTTTCTCCGATATAATGGAGCTTTACTGTCCTTCTGGTATACCAATGGTAACGTCTGACCCAGGATGGTCAACGTATTATCCTCAAAGTTGCATTTAACTCCATACTTCCATAGGAACTCTGTTCCAATTAGGAGATTGTAGTTTTTGTTCGCCAAAACTATCTTTGGCACAGATACCACCAATGAACCAAATCATAATGCAGCGCACTATACGCTCCACAGGAAACAGTGGTGTTTGGCCCAGCTGTTCCATATTCTCTATTGTGTTCCAAGTCCGGGGAGATCTTCATCCTCTTCACCAGCTTGGTTGACACAATATTGATGGGCACTCCACTGTCAACAATTGCCCTCGCCCTTATGCAATTCACCTGAATATCTATATATATGCAACTTGGAGTATTGTAATATAGTATTTATTGAGCGAATGACGGCGTTATTAGCAAATTTAGGGTATGAATAATCTGCGCTGATAATTCAGCAAACAATTCCTTTATCACACCGAGGGGGATTGACAGATTGGCCTCATCTAAATGAACGTCTGATAACTCATCAGGATTCTCGGTGGTCCAAATCTTCTCCACCAGTTGTTGGGCGTATGGATGGGCAACTCCCTGAATTATCTCAGGGTCAATCTTCTTCACCCCAGCCCTGGTCATGGCATTCACATCAATGTTGACCACTTGGTATAGCTGATCCTGCTCATCATCTACAAACAGATCACTAATGTCTATCTCTTCATTCATGATATCAGGAGGAACAGGTTTCTCCACCGCTCTAGACTGTTCCTTATCTAGGAAGCGGGCCCTTTTCCCAAACCTTTGGTGGCTTCTGTCTCCTTGGCCTGGACCACGTTAATCTGATCCTTTGAATCTTTTGCAGTGTGCAGTGAAATGTCCTTTCCCGCCACACTGAAAGCAGACCTTCTCTTTCTTTCTTAACTGTCTGAATTCTTCTGGCTTATTTCCTGGCACAGTTCAGTTGGTAGCCTCTTTTGCTCCTTTGTTTCCCTTCATGGGATTCAGATTTTGGACTGGATTAGACTTGAAGCTTCTATTCGGAGCATCAAACGTCTCTCCCAAAATCTTTACAGTGTCTACCATCTGTGAGGTAGCTATCTCCATCACAAATATGGAAGACATCATTTGATGCAAATTGCAATAGGGCCAAAGGGCCGCTTGCAAAGTGATTCTATTTTATTTTATTTATTTGAGGCAAGCTGACTGGGGGATGGACATTACCAAAATAGAGAAAGAAAGTATTGACATGAAACTTGAGCAGGGTCAACTCTGTCGTAGAAAGTTTTTTCACCTCCAGATCGGGACTCAGATTTTTCTGGTTACGTCATGGGTAAGGTTTTCGTGTTATTATACCTACTAACTGCCAATAGTTTCCTTCAGCTGGCACCCTGATCGATGTGCAAAGGGCGGGAATCGAACCCGCAACCTTCAGGTTGGTAGCCATACGCCCTACCGACTCGCCTTCCACCCCCTTGCAAAGTGATTCTAGCATCAAAGTCATCTAACACTTTCGCTCCAGCCAGGATCTGCAACTCCTGATAAAATTAATCTGCGAAGCTAGCAAGAGACTCATCTTTGTGGAATTTAATTCCCATAAGTTTTTTCTTGCATTTCAACATGCGGGTTAGATTCCCAAACTCCTTCATTATGGCCGCCTTTGCCTTGGCATACGACCAGCTGTCCCCCCTCAAGTGGGGTAAAACTAGGTTCTGGCAGTCAGTGTCCAGGCAGTTCATGACTGTCAACGCCTTTTGACGTTCCCTGTATCCTTTTTTAGTCATATTGAACAGTCAAAAAATGCTGTGACATTATCCTGATGGAACGTTGGCAATTTTGGTGTTGCTCTAAATTCCTCTGAGTCATTTTAGGCTGATTCTCTCAGTTTGTCTACTCAGGTAACTTGTAAAGTGACTTTGGGCGTCATCTCTGAAATGGCATTAAAGGTGGGAAACATATTTCTCGGGGTATTTGACTTCCTAAGTATTATGTGAGGACTTCTCTCTTTGGCATCGCTGGCCATATTGGGCTCACATGCACATCTGTGGGCTTTCAAGTCCTCTAAATCTTTTATCAATTTCTCAATATCTGCACTAAACTTTCTTAAATGAACGTGATCTGCTTCTCACTCCGTTTTCAGGAATAGGACCTCTCAAACAAGGTCTCCTTCTTTCTTCTTTAACAAACTTACTTTTCCAAGTAACTCGTTCCTGAAGGTGGTTACATTTTCCACTCCTTCTTCCACCTTAGTGACTCATTCTTTCAAGGCTGCGAACTCCCAATGGTCCTCTGAGTTTAAGGCATTCTGATTCACAGTGGCGATCTCAGTCCACAACTTGCGCATTTCTTCTTTACTATTGATATTATTATAGGTATTTTACTCAACTACCCCTGTAGTGAGAACCAACTTGTAAAAATTTACTTTAATGGTTGATTATCGGTTGTCAACCCAGTAACCTTTTTACTGCACAGGTTTGATTTCCTCATGCACTTCGCGTTATATAGAATGTATTAATTGATAATGGTATAAGACTATTATCCATAGTTGAGTTTGAACTATTATTAGGCCTAACGCTTTGTCCAGTATTTCCAATTAAATACTCTATAAGTCATACTCATAGGGATTCGTTCCCTATATTCCTGTCCACCTGATCTTTGTCCAGATACCCCAGTGACAGTCTCTTTTGGCCCAACACACAGTCGGCAGCTATCCCTGATTGTGGTTCCCTTCATCTCTAGATCCCCGCTTGGATCTCTAATCTTCTCTCTTAGAGTCTTCCAATTATTTCCTTCTGCAATAATATCCTTGAGATGGAACGTCACAATGGAAGCTGATAGCTTAACTATACACCAAATCAACAATATTACTGTAGCTAATAAAGTTTTACTAAATGAGGATTTTAAATGTGTTTTTTATTATAGTAAATCCTAGAAAATTTATAAAGAATCAGCTGTCTAACCCTCAGTTGACAACTCTTTAATGAAACGGCAGCTGTTGCTGTTAAATAACCCTTCCTCGTCTCAGCAGCAATGGTCTTCCCCATCCTGGCTAGAATAACGTCATTGGACATCCTCAAGACCTCAAACGGAAAGAATCAGAAAACGTGTCCCTAATGTTTTCCTCTCAATCCAAATGAACCAACCATAATTGGCTAGCGACCTGCTTAGGTAATGGGACTTATTACCCATTATGGCAGGTCACTTCACCAACCATCAACTCTCTAGTTTCAGGCGGCATCACTCACCTCGTAACTCACCATTAATTCCCAATCAGTTGGTGATAAAACCTGACCAATCCCAATTAGTAAACCTGATAGTTAATCACTATAAGATGCCCCTATTTCGTTGGCCACTCCGCCCAATGAGATATTAGGTATCATTTGGATTGATCCCCATTGGATACAACCAGGTGAATATCCCAAAATCCCCCTGAACATAGTTCTTCTGAAACTCAGGCCAACCAATATCCAATTCACTTCGCCTTAGGGAATTTTCCCCTAGCGACATCAGGTAATCTAGCAGGCTGGGAATATGGGGAAAAAATCCCAACACCATGATAAATAAAGAAGTTCTGGCTTTTTTATAATAAAATCCATGACAAATTCCTAATATTCTTAAACAAAATGGCTGATTAAAAGATGAGAATAAGGGGAGGATACCCCTGTGGTAGAATAGTGACCTCTACCACTGCCTCCCCGAGTTCTATTGGTACAGGAACTTTGGGTAGGTGACAACTATGACTGCGTTTGCATAGCGCACCAATGCCCCAAACTGAGATAGCAAATAGCAAAGTGGTCCATGGAGTTCCTGGCCTATCATACACCACGCATGGAGGTTTTCTGGATTTTATCCTCCTTTCCCATTCATTCAATTTCCCCTCAATTGATGCAGTATCGTCCCCAGGTCAGCTCACCTCATATAAAATTTAAAAAGGATGAGAATAATTATACATATATCTACAAATGGAATAAGAATTGTTGATAGTATAAAACAAGTACAAAATTAAAAAAGAGATAAGTTTTGTACTTAACATAAACTAGATTAACTTCATTGTTCACAGTTGTGAAGGGTAAAAAATTTACCGTTGGACTTTTGCTCTAAGTATGGGATAATTCTGCCCAATCAATGCATTGCATATTTAAATAAAGCCATATTAATGTACATTCATATATGTTAAAATGCCAGTAGCAGCTGTCCATTACCACACAAGGAAGAAAGGATGGACAATTTTTTGTATAACCCATTCCAAGCTGCATTTTGAGGTAAAACTCGCTTATAAAATGATTCCATAATAGTTTGTTACAGCAGTCATACTCTTCTACAAGACTAAAAGTATCTGATATGTCTCAACCCTTGCTATTCCTGAAGAGGTAGGATGTGGAGAAGTCTCCTTATGGGTATCAGCTCAGGAGGACACATAAGATGGCATACAATGGCCATCTTGGGTAAATTACTCATCTGATCTGTTTTTTATACCATAATACGCATTCTTTAATGGCTCAGAATGATTAGAAATCATGCCTGTCATGCTTATTAACGTCCTGGGAGGCGCTATAATTGGGCCAATCTTCTATGGATAGCGCCCAGAAGATATAATATCCAAAACGAAACCAGTTGTTTATCAACCCCCCTCTGCCAACGTCTTCATGGGGTAATGGAACCCCTTGATGAGGGTATTACCATCCCAAATTTCCCCACATGATTTTGATGAGGATGAAAATATGAATATGAGGAGCTTGCTTTTGGAGCAAGCTGCGCTTTCTTTGATGCAGCAAAAATTCTCTTTTAATCCCAATTATCCCCAAATCCGCCATTGCAACAAGTCTTTCTTTTGTGTGCTGGCTCTCATCACTTTTGCTGAGCATCAACTTTCTCAATACGTTGAGTTAATGGACACTGCCGGCCTCTTTAATGAAGAAAACCACAATTATACCTCCTTATGCCACATGTTGCTGATGCCCTAACCCCTATGTTGTTCGCCATGGTCCACCATCTAAAGCGGGCGCTGAAAAAGTTTTTCTCAAAGTTTCCTCACCTGCTGATATGGCTTCCTAGGATGATAACTTAGGGGCTATATTAGGAATTTTTTATTAATAATAATCTCTTTATTTTAGCTCATTCACAAATAAAGATGCGTGGTGGCTTCCCCTTTTGTGTTAGGCACCACTAGTTCTAAAAAACCAGTTGTCTATCAAAATATTGACACAACCAGAGAATTTTAGAACTTAAAATTCATTAATTGAACTAAACCACCAACTAAAGCAACACAAAGTTTGATTTTTTGGTTGGTCTAAATGAGAGCCATCAGATGATTTAATAGTGGTAAAATTATGGGCATTGGGAACAGACTGAGCACAAAAACAAACTGCTTTAATATTGCCGTCTCTATGTAGAGCTAGGAGCAAAAAATTATATCTTTGGTGTTAAAAAACGCCAGAACGTTAGCTTTAGGAGACAAAAAAGAGCGCAAGCGCAGGTTATAACTGGTGGACCTAACTAACATTATTCAGTTGGGTAGTTTTTTCTTTAAAGACAGTATCTACTCATTAGAAGTAATTACAGTCATTATAGTGACCAGCTTATTTGAGATCATATTCTAGAATCATGCTAGTATCAGCTGTAGACTCATCAGTTGAGGTAAAATGAAAAAACTTGACGTTTCTCATTGGGATATAATTATTCACATAGCAGTGATAAGCAGATAACTAACTATCAACAAACATTTGTGAGCGAAATGGAATACTCTGGGTATATTCTAGTCAAGTGTGGAGATGTTAGACTTTGGTGGATTGACTTGAATAGTAATCCCTTTGAGGCAAACATCAACATAAAATGCATCATTAATTAATTAATTGTTTTCTTCACAATTTTAGCATAATCAGAAATATCATTTTAACTCAAAACCCATAAATATGCTATTATCATTTCCTTGTTTCCCTATTATAAGCACAAAATTAGACATTTTATTATAAAAACTGATGCCCAAATATGGGCCAACTTGGTGGTTAAAAGTGGGTTTTATGCATTGACCTAATTACGCCTTCTTTTAATCAGTGCATTAAAAATTAATATTATGCATTGAGGCCAAACAGTTGTGTCAATTATATGAAATCAGCACTAATACACTTTTATAAGTCATCCCAAATAGGCGATCTATAGTGATATGAAAAGAGGCCACTAATAAGCTCTCTTTCGCTTTGATCACTTATTTAATCAAACTCAAAATTTTAGTAAAAAAAGTTTTATGATCAAACAGATTTTTTGCCCACGCCACTCCAAACCTGTCAATGTGATTGACACCTGATACCCTTGTGTGGGGCAGCGGTGTGCTCCTCCTGGCATTTATTGGCTGCTGATGAAACATGCCTGGCTAACCCAGCTAGCCATAAAACACTTCCAGTCACTACGTCCCACCTCAGGACCCTAGCTCACCACCTCACATGCTCCAAGGTTTGTGCTTCAAAGCCCCTTGGTGTAAGTCCTGAGGAACTTCCCCTGGCCATTGATTGGGCCCTTTTCCCATTTCTGAGTAAGAAGGTATCAAAGAGGGTGGCTGTACCCCTCATTACCCAGGGCGACCTCGCCCACGTGGTAGACAAGCTCTGGGTAACAGCTCTTACACTTCAAATTCCTCCCTGGTGCCCACACTCACCTCAGCAGAACTGGTATAGTTAATTAGGGAAATCTGCACCAAGATCACCAAAATGAAACTGATTGACCCAAAATCAATTAGAGTCAGCCCAATATTTAGATTCCATGTAGTCAGAAAGGGATGAAGACTGACCATCAGCTGGAATAACTGACAGTTTCAATTTGGCCAATGCTACGATTGAAAAAATCAACCCCCCTCAAAATTGTTGGAGATCATCCTTGATGGGCAGGTAATAGCATTTGCACCATTGATGAGAATTTGAAGCTCTTTTCCAGCAAATTGAGCATTGCAGCTGATGCAACGCTCTTGACCAAATGAATGGCCCAGTGACCGGGCATGGGTGGATTGGGCGTCCTGAACATGTTCCCAATCAAATGGGTCCACCCTTATTGGTGTGGCCTTGGGGGATTCCCACTGATTGTCAGGCCAAATGCCGTCGTTCCAACCATCATAAACATATCCAAGCCTTGGTTCAGATGTTCGAGGTCAAACTGACAGCAACTTGGCCTGCCACCAAATTCTTTGATGTTGGTTCCCAGTGAACTTATCCGCCCCATTCCTGAATAATTTTCTGGTTAAGTCATAATTGAGGGGCACAATCCCAGCTTGTCCACGCATCAATCAACCACTATTTAATCAGTCGCATCACACTGAGAAAATTATCGGTTGATTTTCTTCCTTTTCCTTTGCAATAGAATTTTTCCTCAAAAAACCAATCAATTTTGATTTTATTGGAGTTCCTTCTGGCCGCATTCCCCTGGTGGCCTGTCGGTCTGTACACTGGATGGGCTCTACCAGAAATCATGGTCACTATGGCCCCCACCATTGTATATTGGATTCAGCGAGCTAGACACTTCTTGCAATACAACCCTGTCATTATGAACTTTTTCAACAATATACTGGAATCTTGTGGCCTTATGTCCACCCTCTTCAAGCAAGGATCCGCCTCCTTGTCTCCCCAGTTGAATCAGCCATGTATCCTGGTGAACTTGTTAAAACAATTTCTGTGGCTCCGCCCCCTGAAGTAAGACCACCAGGGTCTGGGGTGGGCATGATTTAGGTTTGTTCTCAGTATTATATTCACTATAGTTTTACACCAACGATTTGTCATCTCCCAATGCCTGGCTCCATACAACATCATTCGATCAGCAATGCCTCTGGCATTCCTGATTGCTTTTTGGGTGTTTACGCATCCTGACTGGCAGGCTGGTTGAAACTTCTTCTGCTGTTTCCATGACATAATTGACCAACCATTGTTTCCAGCCACTTTCGCTCTGCTCTTCGAGGTGGACGCTGCAGTGGTTACTCTTTACCAAATGAATGTGCAATCAGTAGCCTGCTTTTTGTTGTCTGTTTGGTCACTTACCAATTTTGGGAATAGTATCTACTCTACCTTGAAGAATCTTCTTCAGACCGCCCAAGCTGCGCAGATTGCTGCTCCTCCCCCAATAGCCCAGAATGAAGCTCAAGTGTTCCTTCCCGGGAGATAGCCAATCAAGTTTTTGACGCCCTTGCTGAGGTGCAAATGCATTTGGCGATTGCGCTTAATAATGTCTCTGCATTATCTCATGCCCAACAAGGGCTCGCATTATTGAACGCTGTGGAAGGGGATGCCCCGCCGTTGGGTTATAGGCCTTCTGCGTTCTTTCTCACAAGCAGAAGACCCCACTCCACTGTTGGCTGTCATGTCATCTGCATTGAAACCCCCTGTGTCACGCTCAGACCACCTATTCAGATTTCTCTATGATATGGATGAAGCCTCTAGCTTGGCTTCTTTGATCTCTACCTTCCGTGAGCTGGCTCCCATGATGGGCCTCTCTAATGATATTCTTTGGGCAGTCTTTAGATCAGGTTTGGATTCAGTTTCCGCTCATCATGAGGCCTAGTCCACTATACAAGGAACAGTAGATCAAATATGTGCCACCACAACTACTAGTGATACCTTCCCCCACCATGCTTCCTGCTATCAGAATGGAAATTTTATGATAGGATTACCCAACAATGACATGGACGAAGTGTCCATCTTTGAACCAGCAATGGACCAAGTTGCTGATCCTATCAAGACTCCTGTGTCCAAGTTGGCTGACCCTTATTCACCTGTAAATGAATCCGTAAAAGCCCAGATGGAGGAAGTCAGCTCCCCCGCCCTCATGCTTCCAATTTTTGCTCCAGTAAAAGCCCCCAGCCTTATCCTCAATTTCCAGTTATTTCTTCAATCGCCACAGAAATGGTTGAATCTTCCAATAAACAAAACTTTGCTTATTTCTTAATGCTGATGAAGATCAGTGTCATTTCTCACCATGTCTCCTTTAAGGCTCTGGTGGATACTGGGGCTGCGGGTAACTTCATGAGTGTCAAGTTGGCCCAACAATTGAAACTGGCATGGATGCGGTTCCTCAGTGATGGTGGCTTCATCTGCCTCCCAGACCTCTATGTCATCCATCAGCCAATACCTTTTTGATCCACCAGTTTAGCTTCTGCGATCGTTTTTCTGCTATGCCAAACTTGGTGTTTCCAGTGATCTTAGGTGTGGGATGGTGGTGCCAACAACATGTCAAGATTTACTTGGAGTCTAATATGTTGTCATTCGCCAATGATCAACTGGAGGGTGAATTCCCTCTGATTGACACTCTTAAAAAACACAAGGCCGCAATTCTATTACTTTTCTTGTCACTCCTGCAAGCATACCGGCCAATTTTCCTGAAAGCTTAATGCACTATTGAAGTATCTTCAACTTGGAAAAGGTGGATCATCTGCCTCCTCACACTAGGTTTGACTGTGGATTTTGAATGACCATAGAGTTGGTGAATATCAACTGTCCGTTGTATCCCCATACAGTGGAGGAAGAGATCGCTCTCAACACTTGGTTGTACAATATGCTGAAAAAAGGGTGGCTGTTCAAGGAGACCTCACCAGTCGCGTCCTCCGTTGTCTTCGCCAAAAAGTGGATGGTTCCCTCCGTCCCTGCATGTATTATGGCCACTCAAACAAAGTAACAGTTTCTGATCCCTACCCCTTGCCTCTGGAGCAGACAATCAGCCAGGCAATCGCTAAATCCCAGGTGTTCTCTAAGCTGGAACTAGTGAACACTTTTAACCAAATTTAGATAATGAAAGGGCAATAATGGTTAACAGAAATCTGGATGAAACGCGGCATTTTCCAATTCCATGTGATGCCCTTTGGGCTGAAGAATGCTCTCACTACGTTTTATATATGATCAACAATCTACTGGGTGACCTCCAGTTTACCTGCGCAGTTGCATATATTGACAATATTCTGGTTCACTCCCCAACTCCTGAACAACACGCTACTGACTTGGAGGCAGTTTTGGCCACATTGCATAAGACAGGATTTTTTGTCAAGCCTTCCAAGTGAGAGTTCTATAAGGAGGAGGTTACCTTCCTTGGGAACCTCATCCTTAAAGATGGTTATACAATCCCTCCCAATAAGTTGGACGCTATCCAAGAATGGCCAACCCTGACTACCCAGAAACAACTACGGAGTTTCTTGGGAACCATCATTTTCTTAAAAAAAATTTCCCTGGCACTTTTCCAGCTTGCCACCCTGCTCCACCCCCTTACAGGGAAAAATGTACCATTTTGCTGGCCGCCTGAATGCCAACAGGCGTTTGAATCAATTAAAGAGGTGTTATTGTCCCCTCCCATTTTGAAACATGCTGATCCCTTTCAAGCCATATATCATTGCATGTGACTCCTTGTTGGTAACAGTGGGGGCGGTGTTGCTCCAGGAGCATGATGGCTTGGAACACCCAGTCGCCTATTTTTCTTGGAAATTCACCTCTACGGAGCAGCCTTGGGCCATTTATGAAAAGGAGTTGCCAGCCGTTGCATGGGTATTAACTCATTGGAGGTATCTGTTACAGGGTGCTCAACAAGAGTTTATAGTCCTCATGGACCACCAAGATCTCTTGTACTTTCATAAGCCCCAAAAATTGGCGCACCAGCAAGCCCAAACCTATTGGGACTTGTGCAGTTTTAATTTCAAATATGAATTCATAAAAGGTGTGCTCAACGTACTTCCAAATTTTCTCAGATGCAGCCCCACCCACTGTTCCACGGTTCAGAGGAACTGGATTTTGTTACCATGATTCCTACCGCCCAAATCCTGTCAATTGTCCCCCCTGTTGTTTCTTCTGTCGTTCTGGCCCCCGATGCTCCATTAGTTGCTCAGATCTTAGCCAGTCAAATGGCCTGCCCTGAGGGCGTGGAGCTGGTCGAGCAGTTATCTCACCAGAAGCATAAACACTCCCTATACTCATTGGAGGAGGGTCTTATTTATTTTTAGTCACCCGTTTGGGTTCCTCCCTCCTTCAAAACTGAGGTATTCAGTGCACATCACGATCCCCCCATGGTCGGTCATCCTGACAATAAGAAATGCATCAACTTGATCAAGCAGACCTACAATTGGGCGAGTTTGACAAAAGAAGTTCCAGCCTAGATTGCCGACAGCATTACTTGTGCTTGGGCTAAGTTAGACTGCTCCAGTAGAAATAGCCTTTTACACCCCTTACATCAGGCAGAGGGTCTATGGAAATTGGTGTCCATGGACTTTATCGTCAGACTCCCCTGCTCTAATGGGTTCACAGCAGTGATGGTGGTGGATCCTTTCACTAAATTTTCCCTTTTTATTCCTTGAACTTCCGCGATTACCTCAGAGGAGACCGCCTGCCTTTTTGTACGCCACATGTTCTAGATGTTTGGTCTCCCACAGGAGATCATAAGCATCCATAATTCACAGTTCATGGCGCGGTTTTGGAGTGAACTCCTATCTATCCTAAAAATATACCCCTGCCATTCCACAGCGTACCCTCCCCAGTCCAATGGACAGACAGAGCGAGTTAACCAAGTCCTCAAACGGTACCTGCGTTGCTATGCTGTGGCCGCAGAGGACACCTGGGCCAACGACCTTCCCCTCACTCAATTTGCTTATAACAATGGGATGCACGCGTCCATGGGGTTTTCGCCCTACAAAATGACGTTGGGTTATAATCCTTTGTTTTGGTTGGACCTTGCTTGAGGCCCGAGGTCCAAGCTGCTGCGGATCACGCTGAACATATTAGGTCAACTCAATACCCTCCATTTATGAATTCAAGCCCCTTCTTGCAAATTTGCAAGTAAGCGTTTGGGTCCCCATTTGGTGGAAGAGGTCTTGGGTAATGGTGCGTTCCAGTTGAAGCTTCCAGATCACTGAAAACAGCATCCTATCTTCCACATTTCCCAGTTGTCGCCCTTCAAGGGTTCTTTTCCCACAGAACCTGAACTGATCATCGAGGATGTGGAAGAGGCTGAGATGGAGAAAATCCTGGCATCCTGTAAGTCCCGACGGTCCATTTAATATCTTTTGGCTTGGAAAGGGTATCCAGCCTACAAGAACAGTTGGGTCAAGGCGCGCGATTGTGCAAACTGTATGGAACTGGTCAAAGCATTTCGCAAATCCCACCCCAATGCTCCCTGCCCTCCCCAAAAAGCTGCAATGGCAATGGCAATCAAGTTACCCAAGGCGCACAAGAATGTGGCCCTCATGCAGTTTCCCAGTGGTGGCGCCCTTATTTTGGAAAAAGGAAAGGGTAATGTAAGTCCCGGGAAATGTCCCCTGGCCATTGATTGGGCCCTTTTCCCATTCCCAAGTAAGAAGGTATCAAAAAGGGTGGCTGTACCCCTCATTACCCAGGGCGACCTCACCCACGTGGTAGATAAGCGCTGGGTAACAGCTTTTCACTTTGAATTCCTCCCCTAGTGCCCACACTCACCTTGGCAGAACTGGTACAGTTAATTGGGGAAATCTGCACCGAGAATGCTGAAATGAAACCAATTGACCTAAAATCAAGTGGGAGTCAGCCCGATATTCAGATTCCATGTAGTCATAAAGGGATGAAGACTGCACATTGGCCAGAATCACTGACAGTTTTGATTTGGCCAATGTTATGATTAAAAAATCAACCCTCTCAAAATCGTCAGGGATCATCCCTGACAGGCAGGTAATAGCATTGGACACCGTCGATGAGGTTTGAATTTCCCTTCCAGCAAATTGAGCATTGCAGCTGATGCAACGCTCTTGACCAAATGAATGGCCCAGTGACCGGGCATGGGTGGGTTGGGTGTCCCAAACCTGTTCCCAACCAAATGGGTCCGCCCCTATGTGGGGTGGCCTTGGGGGATTCCCACTGCTCATCAGGCTAAATTGCCATCATACCAACCATTGGAAATGTTTAGATCCTCGGTTCAGACGTTTGAGGTCATACCAACAATGTCTTGGCCGGCTGACAAATTCTTTGATGTCAGTTCCCAGTGAACTTATCTGTCCCATTCCCAAATAATTCGCTGGTTAGGTTGTAATTGAGGGTCACAATCCCAGCTTGTCCACGCATCAATCAACCACTATTTAATCAGTCGCATCACACTGAGAAAATTGCTGGTTGATTTCCTTCCTTTTCCTTTGCAATAGAATTTTTCCTCAAAAAACCAATCAATTTTGATTTTATTGGAGTTCCTTCTGGCCGCATTCCCAATGGCTTTCCCCTGGTGGCCTGTCGGTCTGTACACTGGATGGGCTCTACCAGAAATCATGGTCACTATGGCCCCCACCATTGTAGATTGGATTCAGCGAGCTAGATACTTCTGGCAATACAACCCTGTCATTATGAACTTTTGTCAACGATATACTAGGATCTTGTGGCCTTATGTCCACCCTCTCCAAGCAAGGATCCGCCCCCTTGTCTCCCCAGTTGAATCAGCCATGTATCCCGGTGAACTTGTTGAAAAAATTTCTGTGGCTCTGCCCCCTGCAGTAAGACCTCCAGGGTCTGGGGTGGGCATGATTTGGTTTGTTCTCAGGATTATATTCACTATAATCTTACACCAACGATTCATCATTTCCCAATGCCTGGCTCCATACAACATCATTTGGTCAGCAATGCTTCTGGAATTCTGGCTTTCTTTTTGGGTGCTTACGCATCCTGACTGGCAGGCCGGTCAAAACTTCCGCCATTTCTGTGACACTTGGTGCTCACTTAAAGCGACCTACATTTTGGCCTTCAGGTCAAGTATGGGAACCTCTTTCCCAATGTAAGCGCGACCATCATTGAGATGGACACAGCAGTTTATAAGCCCACTAGCTTTATGGATTTCTGCCCCTTCAGAGTTACTTTGACCTCAGCTTCTCTTGTGAAGCCCAAACCATGGCATCAGCACATCTGCTCTAATTGGCAAAAAACACATCCGTCCCAATCATCTAAACTCGCTTGCTAGATGAGGCCATGCTAATGGTCCAGTTTGCTAGCTTGCCCAACCACCTCCACCAAGGACTCATGGAAGGTTGAGTTGCCTATGGTACTGACATCTAGTTAAAGTTCATGATGCCCAATGGCGCCAATTCTCTCACCAGGCCTTGTGCATTTGCATTTATATTCCACTGCCATTTTAACGCCCACCCCACAATACCCCCGCGCCATGATCAAAGCTGCCTTAAATCATTTCTTATGTGAACATAGTAAAAACAGCCGCGCCATCTGTCCCTTGTGCTTTGATCTTGACCGTTTAAAGTGCAAGTAAACAGCGTTTTCCGCTTGAGCTTCTTCGCCGCTTTACCCTTTGTCATCATCCCTGTTACTTACCTCTCTAAAAATGCCAAAAGGGAATTGATCCTCCCTTCCCCACCCTCAACCACCACAGGCGTTGCTCCCCCGCTCAGCCCAAACAGAGCTCAACCGTCAGAAATATTTATGAGCAGATTGCAGCTCAGGTGTTGATGTGATTACCATGGTCAACTGTGTGTGGACAACCAATTTGCTGCCACTAAGCCAACCCCTGTCGCTGGCCCACCACTGGGAAAATAAAATCTCTTTGAAAATCTCAAATGGATTGACAATGAAGAATGAAACTAATGAATCAGACTGACTTCAACTGAACTGAATTTTTCACACACACCCCCAATTTGACTCTCCACCATCTGTTTTCTATCATTGTGATAGATTTCCAGATTATACAAACATTAATCAGAAGGATGTCAAAGCATCCGCTGCCCCCACCAACTTCTCCTTCAACAAGCCCTCCATATGGCAATGGAGCCATTTTGTGAGGGTATTTTTATACTTAAAATCCCCAATGCTACTCCAAAGATGCAAAATTTGATATTGAAGAAATCACATTTAAAGCAAATTTATGCATGCGTTGACGCGTCAAGATCATCCCTGTTTGACCCCAACTGCTCTCAAACTCGCTAGTGCATCAAATCATTTACTTGTGTTCCCAAACGCATCTCTTTTGCTGAACACCAGCTTGCTCAATACATCAAGGTGATGCACACCGCTGGCCCCATCAACAAGGAGAACCCACAAATCAATCTCCTTCTACCCCATGCCGTAGATGCTCCAACCTCCTTTTTGTCTGCCTTTGCCTGCCACCTGAAGCACCCGCCAGACAAGAATCACTTTAAGCCTTCAACCCTTCTAATATAAATACTGAGCCAACGCTGAGGCACATAATGAAGTCTTATAATTATATGATAATAACTTTGTATAGCGCAATGTTCAAGATATCAGGATATTGGACACGCTGGGTAGAATATTGCCATTTTGACTCCAACTTCCTAATCAATGATTAGAACTGATAAGGGGGTTACAGTAGTTACCTTAAGAAATCAACCAGAAAAATTGTTAGGTAGTACAACTCATATCAACCTTAAGAAAATTACGTCGGACTAGATTGAACCTAAGATACCCTGTGATGAAATCCCAATATTTTAAAAATGAAGGATCATCAGAAGGTCAGGTGACAGATATTCTTGGTGAAACTTAAGGCAGTAAACTAAGACGAACCCACAAAGGGGGTAGGAATTAAGAATCTGCCCAGTGATCAACCTAAGTGATACCAAGTCTCATATGACTTGGCACATTCAATGATTATTACCCTATAAAATATGCTTCAAAGGCATTATACCATACAGAAAGCATCACCTGACTAAGAGCCTCCCTTCTAGATTACCCCACAATACAATTTATTAATCTTTTTTTGGGCTTATGTTATTAATTATGACATATAAAACACCCCTTTATACTATAATAAAGTTACGTCGTAGAATTCTATATTCCTTTTTTGTACTTGACTTCAATAAATTTATTTTGCTGTACTTATCATAGGATGGATATCTAGATGACAGAACATAAGCGGTGATTTGGAACCCCTTAGAATAAATAAAATACTTGTCATGTGTCTTAGACATCCTTAAGTAATGACTGTCAGGCTCCTTGGGCATAGCACCATTGAGCTAAAAAACAGAAGCCCTAACAGGCTGGTGCTCACTACAGGGGCTCATCCTACGCTTAACAATACCTGAAACTAACTAATTGCATCATGGAAGATAAAATGATTGATAATGTCACCTATGGGTGCACAACAGGAATGATGAAGATAATTGAGTGGGAAGTCCACCCATTGTCAAGTTTGAAGAAGTTAAAAAATCTTAAGGAGATTTCTAAATCTCATTATCTTACTTGGATTTTCAACAAAGGAGTTTGAAAATATTATGTGAAGTCAAAATAGGAGAAATAGACAGCCATGAAAGGGCATCCGCCATGGACAGGACTCTCATGAACTTGTATGAATCAGTGCTCTTCCAGTGATCCATGGACCCTTGAAATTTATCTCGCTATATTACACAATTTGTACAACCTGCACTTTATCATATTGTGCACTTACTAGGAGTCCATAACGAGGAGCTCCACCATAATATCAATAAATAATGGGCCTTATTTATGACTTATGGGTATGTACTTAATTTAGCATCACAAACTATAGGGAACATCCATAGTTTAATCAAATCAAACTGTTCCTACATCATTCAACTCCATAATCAAGTGGAAATATTGATTTCAGTATAGTAGTTATGTGGAGGAAGCTATGAAGCCCCTTCAAAAGGACATTTTAAATTAAAACGAAAATACTAAATGATCACTCAATGCTTTTGATGAAGAGCTTTGACGGTAGATAGCAAAGCTCATGGCAAAATGTCAGCTCAAGCTTCACTAGCTATCATCAGGAAGAGTAACAGACTAAGCTCCTTATGGATCAGCTAGAGAAAGCTCTACAACGCATTGATAGGTTGGAGTCCTATAAAACCTCTGAAACTTCATTAAATGCCAAGATTATTTTTTGAGTGACCTGTGTTGAACATATTCTGGTATCCCGTGGGCTCAAAAATCTACTCTTTACATTACTAAGTGACTTAACTAGTTTGGAGAGAGACTTGAAAGGCAAAATCTTATGTTAAAAAATCACCCAAGTCTATTATTTCCTCGACAAAGCTAAGAAACGCTGGAATACTCTCACAGTAGAGCAGAACCTAAGGCTTACAAGCCTTTCAAAGCACCAAATGCAAAAAGATGATGGAGACTTGAATTTGCGCATTTGAATACTAGAGGATAATAACAAGTTTTTGCAAATGTACCACTCATCCTCTTGCCAACAAATTCATGATCTGGACATTCGTGTAGGGAGAGTGTCTATAACTCTCCTGTTCCCAGTGTGTTAGTGCACGGTGCACAAGGCCAACGCCAGAGAACTAGCCATTAGTATGAAAGTTACTAGAGCCCAGCAGAAGGTGCTGGAGCAATAATAACTCAAGAGAAAAAGGGCGATCATTGGTGGAATAACCAACCAAAAGTTACAAGGTGCACAAGGGAAGAATGGGTAATCATCCCAGGTTGGTGGGAACCTGGGCGACCCAACGGTGCGTGAGGGGATAACTTAATTGTATTTGTGATGGAATGGTTAATGTAGCGCAAGACCTCCTCGAGGAGGTCTGCACCAGGATCGTCCAAAATAACATAGTAGAAAATTGGAAAATGGGGAAAATTTAATGTGAAAAGTTGATCAACAAGGAATGTTGGTCATGGAAATCATATTTAAACTTTGTCAGGGTAATTCAGGGTCTGCTGAAGTGGTCCTAAGCACTGATTCACCAATAGGCAAACACTACCATCTGGTTTTATAGAATACACCAAAACCGACTTCACTTGAGTAATTGATTAAAGTTGTATATGACCCAAACGCGTAGTTCCATAAATGGAATGGGTTTCAAACCCCCGTTCCTTAATCAACCGAATTGAACCATCAACATTAATGGAATAAACTGTTTGTTTTAACGCCTGGGCTGAAGCAAGGGGCTGGCCGTTCTGCACCTCACTAGTACCAACCTGGGCGTACTTGGCTTGTACCCAGCGTTGGTCTAATGTGTGCTTGAGGTCAGGGATATCCTGAAGCTTCATCTTCTGGGCCTCCTGTCGCCCAGCCTTATCCTTGGGGTTGGTGCTCACTATCATGTCATTTATCCATGAAAATTTATGTTGATAACCTGGAAAATGATAAAGACATTCTCAAAAAAGTAATCTACTAGATGTTATGCCATGACTTACCCTGGATAAAATGGAGCAACATCTCAATCCACTACAGGATCAAATACTTCAACTCAAAATGGCAAGTTGTCCAGAGTGATGCACAAACTAAATTAAAAATCCGAAGCTCCTGGAGTACACATCATTGCAGGAGTAGATGCCACTCCCTCTGATCCTACGTTTAAGAACAAGTTTAACCTGTCAAGGGGAGTATTTCATATTTTTCTAATTCTAAAAGCTGAGGTGGAAGGTGCGACTGATTATCTAAAAGTTCAGCAAATTTTGTCTTATTTAAGCTGTATGTCTCAAGAGGTTATGGTACCTCATATGGACGACTTGATACCTGAAGAGAAGTGAATGAAGTGCTTATTAATGAGTCTGGGTCCAAACAGAGCCTGAGTATAAAGAAACAATCTTCAGGATAATTGCGTTACACCAAAATGAATTATTACCAAATTCTCTGATAGCGTTTATATAGAGGCCCAAATGCTGATGACCACGAAATGCTTACATTGGAAAATGCTATAGCCACCGTTGTTGCTGGTTTACATAGTAACTTTAACCTAGCCATGCACGTCACTCTGTCAATGAAGCTTTTAGTTCCACCTTAGACACTAAAGAAGCCCTACTCAATGTGGTTGACATACATAAGCCATAGACCTCACAAAAGGCATCCATATAACCTAGAGTTTATACCTTGTGGGAAGAAAAACCTAAGAAGGAAGAGGCCAAGATGCAATTACTTTAAGAAAGAAGACCATACTGAGGATATTGCTTTAAGAAGAACCCTGACCTTGCCAATAAGTAAAAGCAATGTCAGATTAGGGCTAGGTACTTTTAAAGCTAACCAACATAAATTACTTGAAATCAAAACATTATTGATTGCTCATCTTGCGTGCAATGAAAATTACCCCAGGATGATTCTAAAGGAGTTCACAAGGAAACAGGGTATTGTTTTATGTTACCCCGCTTAGCTCACCATTCAGAGCCGCTTGAATGCAAAAATATTGACAACTCTCAGGATCCTGAAAGAATTCATTCAATAAGGTTATCAGGTATCCCAGGATAAAATAGCACAGCTAGCGAGGCAGATTATTACCTTTCCATGTTGATCAGACCCATCTTGAGCATTCATAGTCTACTGGAGATCAGTAAGAAATACCCTGAGACTTCCTGAAAGCTCAAAGCAACGTTCCGCCTTCAAGACGCTTTATCCCTTCCACAGAAGTTTAGAGAAACCATTACCAAAGTGGAAGTGGTAATTCAAAAGGTCTGAGTTATGGCTAATGTTAGACAATTACAAGTCTGATATTGTACTAAGAGTGATTCAGGTTATGATATTTATTATATTGGCCAAAAACCCTGGTCAATTCTCAGTGGAACCCCGCTAATCAGGCTAATACTACCGCCCCCAATCCTCAGTCAAAACTCCCTATAGCTAGTGACAGGGTTATGCCAAATATGTGGACAAATTGGGGGAGCTGTTCCAAGGGTCCTCCCCATCCCCTCTCTAATGTAGTCCAAACACCAACTCCTCAACCATCCCCTTTTATAGCCTTGGAGGGGGTCTTATAAAAGGCAAATTTTTACCGCCCAATGATTGGGTGAAATATATTAAATCACTGCCTCACGGATATAACCTACCTGCTACTGACCCTCTATCAGCCATTCCATCAAAGTGAGGTAAGTCTCTAGAGCTAAGATAGGTCAAATACCAATATTCCCAAATTTGGACATAACTAGCAAACTATGAACTTTGAGCCTTGACATTATAAATACTAAGCATCAAGCTAGTAAGAGGGTTCGCTTCTTAACACCCTCGACACCACTGATAAAAGCTTATAAAAGACCTATCTTCTATTATTATCAACAATTCAAGCATTTTATATTTAAGTGGTCAAATCTCCCCCTAAAAAAATAATTATCCTGGCATTAGAGATCGTAGCATCTCCTGTAAAACATTGCTAAATTTCAGGGTGCAAAGCACCAGCGGGCATAAAAAATATCCTGAAATCCAACAAGTGGTCACTACAGATGGTAGTACACCATAAAACAACTATATAGCAATGGAGGGTGGTGGGGTGAATAACCCTCACAACCTCCATGCGGCTTCTGATCCCCCAGCTAGATGCTTTAGCCCAGCAGCTAGCCAGCGCACTATCTCATCTTAAAATACTTGAACATCGTGTTTGCCAAGCCTCTCATGAGGCGGCCCCATTATCTCCAAAGCCCCTTTCATTAACAAATTCACCCCAGGTGAGGGTAGCATCACTTCGTTCTTCTTTGTCTATGAGGCAGTTATGGATAGGACTACCAATTCCCAAAAACAAAAACATATCCTCCCCTGCCTCAGCCGCTCCACATGAGAGGTAATGGTACCCTATATGGCCATTTATTACTTGGGAAGATGTAAAAAACGCGCTCATCGAGGAATTTGGATCCATGCAGAGCTTGTGTAGGAAGAAACAGGCGTTTAAGTGCTTAAGTCTACTGGAGGGGGAATCAGTTTCCAACTTCGTTGACCTTTTTTACAGTGCAGCCCAGCTTCCCTGCTCGCCAAAGTGCTACCTCTGGATGACGCTGTTGCTGCCATCTTAACTAATTTTAGCTTCTCAACCCTCTTTTGCATGGCATATCATCTCTGTTTTTCGCCATTTTAGGAACTGTCCACAGCATAAAAGAGGCTCTATTTTATGTTGTCGATTTCATAATGCTGAGACTGCTCAAGGGGCTGAGTTGCACCCTCTAGTATTAACTATTGAAGAACTCCTAACCATATATTACCAGAGAAAGTCCATGATAATCATACCAAAACCTGTTACTGCGGAGCAACTCAGAACAGATATTCCCCCACCGCATGAGTTTAGCCCAAGTGCTCCATCTACAACTGGGCAGCGTCCTGTCCATCTACTATGCCAAAATGGTGCCCTGTAATTCCTGTTGACACTGTGTCTCAGGTCACACCCTCTCCTGAGAGTCTTTCTGCCACAGATCAGTTGTCACGCCTTTCTGATATGCAGTCTATATCCCCTCCTGCTTTCTGCAGCTTAAAACCTGCCTCTACAGGGCAACTCAAGGCAGTTAACAAAAAACTTATGCAAAGGACGTTACAGCTAAAACACCTGCTCCCATGATCAAAGCGGTAGCAGACCTTCCACAAGTCTCCCCTGCCCTAAGGAAGGGCAAGCAAACCAAGGGTGTCAACTAACGATCACTTACATGCCAAAGTTCACCCTCTCACCTAATTCCCCTTTAAGGTGCATAGACAACCTTTTGATGACGAATCTGAAGGGGATGGTGAAGACGCGGGCTATTATGCCCTGGATGCCCAATGAAAGTGCAGATACCGGATAGGTTGAGGCCTGAAAGAACAAATATGGCTATGATACCATGACAAACCTATCTCCAACAATTGTTGCAGTTTTCAAAGGTGATTGATACCACCAGTGATGCTGAGCAGATTATTGGTACAGTGATCTGATATACCCAACAGGTTCATACCCTTCAATATATTAAAGATAAATACCCTGTGATGGCTTAACTCCTTACCTTTTCTTCATTTGAAAAAGGTTCTTGATCTCCCCCCAATTTCGGTAGTACAATAACAAAGGTACAAGTTGTCATGAATAAGGTTCAAGCTTTAGCCATCTTTGATATGGGTGCTCCAATGAACGTATTCACTTTAAATCTCATCAACAAAATTAAGCTGGCGCCCAATCTGGATTATTCCCACGAGTTTGGAACTGCAGGGCCTAACAACACATGAGCTATTGGATCCTAATATTCTCTACCCATACATATTAGGAAACTCCTCCTGTCTGCCTCGCTGTGGCATTGAAAAATAATATATATGACTTGCTCATTTGGCACGCAATTAATGATTGGTTATGAGGGAATTATTAACATGAAACAGGGATTTCTCTCCCTTCTAAACTACAAAGTTCCTTAGTCTTTAACAATGATGAGCATAAGAAGAAAGATTACACATGCATAGTTGAGTACCTTTCTTCCTCCCTTACCCTCACTTATACCACGTCGAGCAGAAGCACAAAAAAGCTTCCTGACTCTGTGGATGCTTCAGAGGGCCTTCCATTGTATGCGTCAGTAGGAGTTAACAGTAAAAGCGGGTGAAAAAAGATGATATACACTAAGATTACTGTGCAAATCCCCCGCAACTGCCTACTACAATTAACAAGTATTAATGGGATAAGTTCTTTGGAACCTCAGGTGTTGCCAAGTATCCTAGATCCTGCCTACCAGTGACCCATCAATCCTCTGCTGTGGAATCTTGCTAACAAGGACATGGTCATAAAAAAGCATCAGGAGGTTGGGAAAGCCCTGTTGTTTCCTATTGATGACATCCATCAAGTCCATTATATTAGGTCTATTCTAGATATGGGACTATCCACTAGCAAATGATATGTGCTTTGCCCAACGCTCAGATTTCTGAGGATCTAACCCCCGCTGAGCTTAAAAAGTTCATTTTTTACTAAAATCTTATAGCGTCATCTTTTCCAAATCTGATACTGATTATGGACATATGAATGGTTGGACTCATACCATTTATGCTGTTGATTCTCAGCCGATTCAATCTAAGCCTTATCAGAAATCTAAAGTTGAGGAGCTCCAAATGAGGATGGAGCTGAAACAGTTGCTGGATGCGGGGCTGCTGGTGCCTTCTCAAAGCCCTTGGTGGTGTCATGGAAACGGCAGAAGAAGTTTAGACCGGCCTGCCAGTTGGGATTTGTGAACACCCAAAAAGCAATCCAGAATGCCAGAGGCATTGCCAACTGTACGACTTGATATGGAGCTAGGAAATGTGATACCACAAAGTGGTGGTGTAACAACAGAGTAAGGAGTGTCCCAATAGCAAACCACACTGAACCCATTCCCAACTCAGTGGTTCTAACTGCAGGAGGTGGGATTACTGGGACAGTCTCAATGAGATTCTTGGTTTGAGAGGCCAACTCATCGGGGGTGATAGGGAGATGGGTTCTCTCTATCCATTTTTGTACATAGGGCCATAAAATCCCCATGCATTGTTGTCAGAAATTCATAAGAGTGGGGTTGTAAGACCAAAAGTGTCAGACTCGCTGGGCCCAATTGATGATAGAGGGAGCCATGGTGACCAAAAGAATTGGTAAAGCCCACCCAGAGTGCAGGGTGACAGGCCACCAGGTAAATGCCATCTGGGATGCGGTTTAGAACGGAAAATAAAGAAAATTTGATTTTTTAAAATTTATTGGGAAAGGAAAGTAAGAAAATTGACCAACAATTTTCTCAGTGCCATGCAACTGATCAAATAGTGGTCAATTGGGTAGTGACAGGATGGGGTCAGGACCCAACAAATTTGGCCTGACTGGCACATTGTTTAGGAATGGGGGGTTTATTCTTTGGGAACTGACTTTGCAAAATTTGGTGGCAGGCTGAGTCTCTGTCAGTTTAACCTCAAACGTCTGAACCAGGGCTCAACTACATTTCTGATGATTAGCACAATGGCATTTGGCCTAATGGGCGACAGGAATACCCAAGGCCATCCCTTATAGGGACAGGTCCATTTGGTTGGGAACGGGTTTAGGACGGTCAACCCGCCCACACTTGGTCGTTGTGGGATCCACTGATGGATGCCACAAATATTTTGTTTATAGTCAGAATTTACTTTTTAAAAGAAATAGATAACGCTTTGTTAAAGTTTTTTATGTTTTTTATTGTTAAGCCGGGCCAAACCAAAGAAGGTCCTTTTCTCAATACTAGTTTTCCTATTTAAACTAGTTTAAATCTTGAGACCATGGGTATTTGAGGCAAAAGTATATAAAGCTGAGTCGTCTAAATTAGGAAATATGGGCTTTTGGCCTATCAGATCAAAGATAAATATTTTGAGGCAAAACTGACCCATATGGTAACAATTTGATGAACTGTATCCAATCACCAGCGAGTAAAATCTTCTCACCTTGGTGGTGGTCAGACTCATGTGGTAATGATTGGTTACTTTTTACCCTATCATTGTCAAGTAGAATCTTTGCACCTTAGCGGTGGTCAGACTTGGGTGGTAATGATTGGTTAAATTGCACCCTATCATTGTCAAGTAAAATCTTCTCACCTCAGCGGTGGTCAGACTTGTGTGGTAATGATTGGTTAATTTTTACCCAAACATTGATGGGTAAAATCTTCTCACCTTGGGAGGGTTCAGATCCGAGTGGTAATGATTGGTTAATTTGCACCCAATCATCAACGGGTAAAATCTTCTCACCTCAGAGGTGTTCAAACCCATGTGGTGACAAACACCCCAAATTTGGCCAAGAAGTGGAATAATCCTATTATTAGTTATTACCTTCTAAGCTGTTTTTTGTTATAAACCATATTTTTCCTATAGTTAGGATTCCACTGAGAATCCGCCAAGGTCTTTTCGCCATTTGTACTCATATCATTGATAACCATAATATTATTTGATGATCGGGCAGGAGATGGGCCAATCATAATAGCAGATTCAGGAGTACTAATACTTCCAACATTCTTTTTCTTAAGTTGAGAAGAAGAATATCTGACAGTCGTTTAACCGTTCATTCATTCAACAGCAGCACATCAGGCGCAATGCCCAATTTACTATTCAAGTGCTTTGAACCCTCGTTGATAGCACCCAATATTTGTTCAACTGGTCTGGAGATTGAATTGGAACCATCGGGCAATCTGACCAATATCTCATTCTTCATGCTTTTACAGTCATTCAAATTTTGGGCATCAGCCAGATTGCTGGCTGAATTAGACCCAACCAATTTCAATTTGGTAATCTCAGCACAGATTTCACTAATTCCCTGCAACAGTTCTGCTGAGGTAAGTGTGGGTATTGGAGTTGGGATCCAAAGCAGACGAGCTGTTACCCATTTCTCATCTACTACATGAGCGAGGTCTCCCTGAGTGATGAGAGGTACCGCCATCCTCTTCGGTGTCTTTTTATTTAGGAACGGGAAGATAGCCCAATCAAGAGCCAAAGGGCATTCCCTGAGACTTACAGGTGGTCCCCTCTTATACTGATAAAAAAGAAAAATGGAGGACATTGGATAGTTTTGAACTACCACTAATTGAACAACCTCACAAAGAAGGATAGCCATCCTATCCCCCACATTGATGACACCCTATCCCAACTCTCTGGCTATAACTATTTTTCCGTCATGGATTTGGCCAGCGGATACTGGAAAATCGACCTTTCTCCAAACAAACCAGGAGAAATGTGCTCTTATTTGTAGTGAGGGTCTATTTCAATCTACCCGACTACCACAAGGATTGTGCAATGCACCTGCCACTTTCTAGTGAGCAATGGATCATATCTTTCAGGACCTTAAATTAAGCTGCGTCATCATCTAACTTGATTATATCATGGTGTTTTCCAAAACTTTTAATGAGCATCTTACCCACTTGAATAAAGTGTTTTTTGAGCTTGCATTTCAAGAGTATCTATAACTCTCCAGTTCTCAACGTGGTGGTGCATGGAGCACTGGACCCACACAAGGGAACTAGTCATCAGATTTAATATAAAGATAGCCCAACAGAGGGAGCTGGAGCTAAAGTGAAAAATGGCGAGAGTGGTTAGCACTGTGCAGGTAATGAGGAATTGAGCAATCAGCAAAATTTGGCTGTGCCTCAAAGGGCAGTTCATAACCAAGCTTAGTACAGGGTTAGAGTGCATTGGTGACCCATTTTGGAGGGGGCCTGTGAGGCCCAGCGTTGTACCTGAGGCTGTAATGATTTTAAAAAAATAGATAGGGTAATGTGACATGAAACCTCCTCAAAGAGGTCCATGCACAGGTTTGCACAAGTCAACATATGTGTAAGGAGAGTGTCTATAACTCTCCTGTTCCCAGCGTGGTAGTGCTTGGTGCACAGGGTCAACGCCAGGAAACTAGCCGTTAGTACAAAAAGTACTAAAGCCCATCAGAGGGCGCTGGAGCAATAATACCTTAAGTAGAAAGTGCGATCATACTAGAAAATAACCAACCAAAAGCGATGCAGTGCATAAGGAAAGAAGGGGTAAGTGTCCCAGGTTGGAGGGAACCTGGGCGACCCGACGGTGCACAAGGGGATTAACTAATCATATTAAAAATGGAATGGTTAACATAGCGCAAGACCTTCTCGAGGAGGTCCACACCAGGATCATCCAAAATAACATAGTAGAAAACTGGAAAACGGGGAAAATTTATTGGGAAAGTCAACCAACAAGGGATGTTGGTCATGGAAATCAATTATAAACTTTGTCGGGGTAATTTGGGGTCTGTTAAAGCAGTCCCAAGCACTGATTCACCAGTAGGCAAACACTACTATCCAAATTGGTAGAATACAATAAAACCGACTTCACTTGAGTAATTGATTAAAGTTGTATATGACCCAAACGCGTAGTTTCATAATTGTGATGGGTTTCAAACCCCCGTTCCTCAATCAACCAAATTGAACCATCATCATTAATGGAATAAACCGTTTGTTTTAACGCCTTAGTTGATGCAAGGGGCTGGGATTTCTGCACCTCACTAGTACCAACCTGAGCATATTGGCTTGTACCCAGCGTTGGTCTAATGTGTGCTTGAGGTCAGGGAGGGCCTGAAACTTCACCTTCTGGTCCTCCTGTCGCCCAGCCTTATCCTTGGGGTTGGTGCCCACTATCATGTCATTTAACCATAACGATATGAAAAAACATTAAACTAACAAAGGGTTTATTATGGGAAGATAACCGACAATAAAGTTTGGTCTCAAGCAACATAATTAAGCTAACTTGAGGAAATCATCAATAAGAGAATGTGGTACTAAGCCTTGGTGTACCAATAAGTGCACGTTCCCATCCAAATTGGGTAACATACTTTAAATCGATCTTACTCAAGTGATAGATTGTGGTTGAACCTGACCCGAGTTAGTAATTTCATAAATTGAACAGGTTTCAAACCCTCATTCACCAATTAATTGAATTGAGCTGTCATCATTCAGAAGATAACTCATTCGTTTTAACGCTAGAGCTGAAACAAGGGGATGGGCGTTATGTACCTCACTTGTACCACCTGGGCATACCTGGCCTGTACCCAGCGTTGGTCCAAGGTGTACTTTAGGTAAGGAAAGTCCTGCAACTTGACCCTTTGGACCTCCTGCCACCCAGCCTTATCCTTGCTGTTGATGCCCACAATTAGGTCATGTAAATATGGCAATGCTGGC
Organism: Massospora cicadina; assembly: GCA_022478985.1. NCBI lineage: Eukaryota > Fungi > Entomophthoromycota > Entomophthoromycetes > Entomophthorales > Entomophthoraceae > Massospora > Massospora cicadina. Next base: position 246,100 of record JAKSZP010005275.1, on the reverse strand, counting down.
TTCTAACATAAAATTGAGGCCATAAAAATGTACGTTCTTCCAGAAAAATCTAGATTCCTTGAACACGTTACCTCTCAAGATTGGATTCAATCTCTACAAGATAAGGTCGCTGATATATCCAAGATACCAGCGCCCAAAACCTCTGTGACATCCAGGTTTTCTTGTGCATGATGGGATATTATCATCAGTTCATCCCCAAGTTTGCTCAGCTCAGTGAGCCCCTTGACCGCCTCTTGACTAAGAGCACTCCATTTTACTGGGGTGCGGAACAAAAATCAGCGTTTGAGACTCTTAAAAGTTATTGCAACAACGGCCAATACTCTGCCACCCTGACTATAGAAAGCCCTTTATGCTATTCGTGGATGCCTCAGATTATGCCTTTGGAGCTACCTTGGCTCAGCTGGACAAGCATGGGTTCAATCGTCTTGTTTCCTATTACATCAAGATGCTCTCAAAATCTGAACGCAACTACAGCGTCACTGAGAAGGAGTGCCTGGCTGTCCTGCTTGCCGTGAAACACTACTGGCCCTTCTTATATGAAACTTCCTTCAAAGTGATTACTGACCACACATCCTTAAAGTGGTTGCAGAATATGAAGGATCCCACGGGACGGTTGTCTCTCTGAGCTTTAAAGCACCAGAATTACAACATGGAAATTGAGCATTGGGTGGGAACTAGCCATATGAATGTTGATAGGTTGACACGGCTGCCTGCCCTTCATTTAGATAATAGTGAAGCTGAGAGGTTACATGACCTCCTGATGACTCCTGATGCATGGTGGGATGAGTATGAGCCTGTACAAAAAATTCTAGCTCGGCACTTCTGCAACACCAAGGTTGAAAGTGGGAAGCTATACTAGAAAGTAGGGGTAAACTGGTTGCCCTATCTCTGGCCATCAGAGCCATTAACAGTCATTTGGAGTCCCATTCTATTTTAGGGCATAGTGGGGTATGGAAGACATATAAGTAAAGAAAAGAATGCTATTACTGGGAGGGCATCATGGAGACCATAACTGAGGTCATGGATGCCTGTCTAACCTGCAAAAAACAATCCAGATTCAAGACCCATTATCAATACTAACCCACTACGCCTCAACAACCCTTCCACCCCATAAGTTTAGACGTGATTAAACATCTACCTCAGATGACAGGGTGAGATCAATATCTTGATTGAAATTGATCATTTTACAAAGTGGGTGAAAGCTGTGACTCTTACTGCTCAAACGGCCAAGGCTACAGCCACTTTCCTCCATCAGAATTCTTTTTCTCGACATGGTTGCCCCCATGTTCTTCTCTGTGATAATGACAAAAACTTTACCTCCAGAGTGGTGAAGGTCTTCACTACCACCATGGGCATGCAACAGCTTTTTTTGCTCCTTATAACCCCTCAAACAATGGTACCATGGAGAGAGCTAATGGGACTCTTGTTTCTATACTACAAAAAATAGCCACTTCAGACATCTTTCACTGGGATCAGTACTTACCAAGTGCCCTCATGGCCTACCATATCAATTACCATAGAACCCCTAAGATGTCTCCTTTCCATGTGTGCTGTATGAATGAGAACCTGGGGTGCCAGCATTATTAGCCAAAGACATTTTCACTGATAGGACTGACCCTGAGCAAGCCATGAAGAAGTTGGCCCAGCACATCATTCATTTACAATCAGAGGCTATGACTAATTTGCCAAAACAGTTACAAAAGAGGGTCAAGCCGCTAATGAGCTCTGGTCCCCTCTTCATTCCTTCCAAGTATCTGACTTGGTGCTTTACTACCACAATTATATCACCCCTAGAAGGGAGAAACTCAGGTCTATTTGGGAAGGACCTTTTGTAGTCAAGTACAAGTGAGGGGAGGAGTACTCTATCAAATCCCTTGCTACAGGAGTTACTATCAACCGAGTTCATGGCCAATTCTTAGAGCCTTATTCTCCCACAAACACTTTTGAAGGGGGTGATGTTATACAATTGCAAGTCTGATATTGTCAAAGGAGTAATTTGGATGAAAACAATAATAAAATCAGCTAAAAGGCCCTTATTAATTCCAGGTGGAACATCTCAAATTGGGGTGACACTTCTAATAGTACTCAGGTAAAAACCATGAGTTAGTTCAGTTAGATTACACCAAATCGTTGGTTGAATCTGGGGAGTCCATCGTAGGCTCCTTCCCAGGCTACGTCTAATTTGTTACAATCTACACCGTGGAGACCAGCCCCTTTTATAGGGTCAGAGGGGGTCCAACAAAGCAAAAATATTTTTCACCTGCTGATTGGTCTAAATCTATTAAATCCTTTCCTCACTGGTTCATCTTCCCAGCTGCCAATTCCCCATCTGCCCTTGCATCAAGTGAGGCGAGTCTCAATTGATCCAATAGGTCAAATTCTAATATTACCTATTTTGGACATTACTAAGCAATCCAAACTTCAAGCCTCAACGCTTATGTATTAGCATTGATTTACTAAGAGGGTTCACATTTAAAGCACTGACTGCAAATAAAAACCTTATAAAAGTTTACCTTCTTTATATATTAGTTTTTATCCTTTTTAGTATAAGTGGTTTGGGAAAATCATGTATCAAATTAATCCTTCAGTAGAGAGCTATATCTCCTGTATAATAATTGTTGGAATTTTAGGTGCAAAACGCACCAGCAAGCACAAAAACCCCAAAAATCAACAGCAAGTTTCAGTTGATGATTTAGATCACTGTAAACAGCACCCTTTTTTCCACGTTTTGCAGCTGTCCTCATTTTGAGGGGAGAAAACCAAGAGGAGCCAGAGCCTCTTTAGTCAAGGGATCAGAGGAGGCTGAGATAGAGGCAATCTTGGCTTCTTAGAAATCTCACCATTTGGTTCAGTATCAAGTGGCCTGGAAGGGGTTCCTGGAATATGAAAACAAACTGGGTCAGCGCCCAGAACTGTGCCAATTGTGGCGAGTTGGTAATCGCCCTTCAAGATCTGCATCACAATGCTCCTTGAGCCCCCTAAAGGTCACCATGCTCTTGGCTATTAAATTGCCAAAAGCTTTTAAATATTTCGCACTCACTCAAATTCCCAGTGGTGGTGATCCACCTTTTCAAAGAGGAAAGGATGATGTAAGTCCAGGGAAGTACCCCCTGTGCCTCAACTGCAAGGAATTCCCATTCCGCATGAAGAAGGGGGTGAAGAAGTTGGCCATACCTCTCATAACCCAGGGAGATTTGGCTCATGTGGTGGACAAAAGTTTGTGATGGCTTAACCCCTTAAGATTGCCCCCTTTTCCCTTACCTTAAAACCCAAGTGTTGGTGCAGCAGATCAGGGGTATGTGTGGAGGTGACAGCAGTGAGAGGCCACTGTTAGGGGGAAATTGATGGGCATTTCTCCCCTTTTAATAATTTTGGGTCCTGGACAGTGAGGTCATTGAACTAAACAAATCAAGATGCGGTGGAATTGTGCCAGTTGTGGTACAATTAGGTTTGAAACCCTGCTTGGGTTTTCCCTTCCACCAGAAGTTGTGGGTCCAACTCCAGTGGGTTCAAGGGCATTAAATCCACTAGACACCCATTGGGTTCTCCTTTATATGGCCTGTCCATAGGTGCAACCAGCTGCTCACTGGATAAAGCGTTGCCAATCCGCCAAGTGGAATCACGCTGGGAGTGGAATCTAGTAGCAAGATTTGAGTGAGACCCAGCTGTCCAGTGGAAGCTTTATTTAGAATCAAATTAATTGATCCTGATCTTCTGGAATCAAATGAAGTTTCACTACCCTCAGTTTATGAAAAACACATTTATTTCCTAAGCCCCCAGTACTTAAGATAAATGTCTCTCACAGGGATGGTTGTTAACCATTTCTCCAATTTTTATATAATAAACAATTTTCCCTCAAAAACTTCTAGTTTATATTTTAACACTATCTACAGCTACCACCTAAAAAGTGCCATGTTCCTCATGTTATGCAATGACTGTACCATAGTGCTCATCATCACCACGTTGCTGCCCTCTATTCTTAAATGGGGATATTAACCTAGTGGCCTCTTGGGCATGTCCCCACTGTTGTACGTTAGCTGGTGTCAGGATGTACCTTTGCTGTTGGAGATTATATCTCCAGTTGGGAAAAGTTTTATGACTTCTCCATGCGTTTAACAACCTGTAGCACTACAGTGAATTTGGGGCCCACATGGGCTCAAAAGAGCTAACAGCAGTAAAATTGGCTGCACTGTGGTGTCCATGGCTTGGTTGTTAGGTTTAGTGGTAATGGTGGTCATCTGCCACCATTTCACAATTGCTTCTCTCCCCACCTGTTATCAGGTTTATTGACATCTATGCCCTTAGCATTCTGGTTTGCCTTCTGTGGCATCTCACATACCAATTTCTAGGCTAGTCTCAATTTTATTATCCAGCTCCATGATAGATTGACTTACTGCGGTCAGATGTGCTTTTTTAAGAGTACAACAACTTTTGTGTATCTTCTTCATTTTCAGGTTATTCTGTTAGCATATTAGAAAGGATGAGTGCTAAAATTGTTACAAGAATTTCAGGTGGATGAGATGATGAAACACATCATAATTTGCTTCTCCTTAATTTTGAATTCCAGAAAATTTCTAAAATTTCCTAAAATTGAGATGCGCTCCATCCTAGACTCTCCTGCCACTTGATCACATATGAAAATTTTAAAAACTAAGATAAGTTTTTGGGGAATTAATAAAGAGAGAGTTGAAATTGGGTTTGAGGTAATTTTAACTTTTCACATCAAAATAAATTATATTTATAAATAGATTCAAAAGATAAAAAAATTGAGAAAAAAAGAACCTTCTTTAAAAAAGCTCTAAAAAGTATAAAATAATTGAGAAATTATGCCTCCTCAATAAAACCCTTTTTAAAGGTGGTACCATCTTCCAACCTGATGTATAGAATTTTGCTCACAAGTAAAAAATATTTCTAGCTCTGGATTGGGTCCAAATGTAAACTATAAGCAACTTAGAATATACAGTGCTGAGTATATATATTATTAATGCCTATTATAAGTCAGTTAAAATATGGCGCTAACTTTAAAAAGAGTTTTATTGAGGAGGCATGATTTATTGATTATTTCATACTTTTTAGAGCTTTTTTAAAGGAGGCTCTTTTCTCCTAAAAAAATTACTGAGAAGGTTCTTTTTTCCCAAAAAAACCTTTACCCCCAGTTCCCCCCAAAAAAAGTAGTGCATTTTTAAAAAGTGGCTCTTTTCCTACTTTTATTAAATATTACTATCTCTATATATCATTTTTGACCCCTTACTATTTCTCTATAAAAATTCAAACTCATCGTATAAATATTATCTATGTATCTTTTTTTAGTACTAGATGGTCCCAACCCAAGGGGGGATTCATCGATGTTTATTGAATTACGCCTGGGCTCCTAAGAGCCTGAGGCGAGGGAAGGGGAGGGAGGAGGCATCGAAAGGGAGGGGGGTTTGCGCGCCAGAACCATGCTGCAGTGACAACTGAGCGGGGAGGGTTGGCAACATAGTGCAGACCTTCAGGGCCATCTCAAAGTGTACCTGAAAGTGGGTGATCATGTGTGGAAGGGTCCACACCTGCTGGTCAAAGGCAGCACGAAGGAAGAAGTTATGGATGGTCCAGATGGCTGTGGCATAGGCGAGGACACGGAGGGGTCAGTGGCAACCAGGCAATGTCTGCTCAAACATGAGGTCTTGCACAGGGTGTCCAGACCAGGGCTGAGCATGGAGGAGCGCGCGGGCCTTTGGCCAAAATGCGGCGACACCTGGACAGGTGAAAAGATGATGGAGGTGGGAGTCAATAGGCTCCACACAGCGGGGGCAGCTTTGGTGCTGGAAGGTAGGGCCAGTCCGGTCCCCTGTCCTGTATGAACAGTGGAGCACCCTCCATAAGGTGTTGGACACCTTTGCTGACAGGATGGGGTGATAGACGTCCTTCCACAATTCCTTAAGGTCAAATCTTACGGAGGGAGGGAGGAGCTCAAGGAGTCTTGGGCGGATGGGAGGACGATTTTGGGGGTTGAGGCAAGTTGTGACAACTTGTCCATTGTGCACAATTGCATGGCGATGGGGGCTGAGGCCAGGGCCTTCCCTTCTGTATGGGAAGGCATGGTGGATCCGCGCGCCTACTCGTTTCAGGGCAAGGAGAGCCTGGTTCCAGTAGGGGGATGAGGATGGTTTTAGGCGATGGCCTGGGTGGTTTGTGAGCCACTCCCCTAATGAGGTCAGAGATGCTCTAGGAAGACCCAGAGCTGCTGACACTGACTGGCGGAGGGAGGGCGCCCATTGGGGCATGGGGGTCGCGTCCCAGCAGACAATCGGCCATAGGAACTTCAGGAAGATTGTGGTGGCGTGGGATCGCGTGTCCAGAAGCCCTAGGCCCCCTTCATTGCAGGGTCGGGCAATGGTTGAGAGGGCCATTGGTGGATGGTTTGAGCCCCAGATCCAACAGCGGAGGAGTACATTGAGCCGCGTATAAAAGGCATCTGTGAATGGGCAGACGTGCGCTAGGAACCAGACTTTGGAGAGGAGGAACACATCGGCCATCAGAGCTCGACCCTGGGGGGTGATGTGCCGCCAGTTCCAACTGGCAATCCTGGAGTTAACTGCTGCAAGGAGCAAGTCCTCATTGTCTTTTAGCGCAACTCCTTGTTGGTTGGTGAGAACGCCCAGGTGACGGAAGGTACCGCGCTCAGGTTCAATACCAAATGGTGGGGGGAAGGTGGGGGAGCTGACCTGTACAACTGTTGTCTTGGAGGTGTTGACCATGGCGTTGGACGCCTTGGTGTACCTCTCAATGGTCACAGCAGCGAGGGCAACATCCCCAGGGCAGCCAAATGCAATGGCAGTGTCATCTGCAAATGCTATGGTGCGTGTGGGGGCTTTACCTAAGACCAGAATCCCTGTTAGCTTGTCCTGTAAGGAGGCCAAGAGGGGGTCAAGGGTGATGTTAAAAAGGATAGGGTTCAGGGGGTCCCCTTGCCGGAGACCTTGTCCAACTGGTACTGCCACTGTAAAACCCATTGGCGCCAGGACTCTGGTGTGGAGCTGGTCATAGAGCGCTGATATCCAGCGCCTAGCTGCGGGTGGGAGATGGAAGCGGGCCAGGGAAGCATCAATATACTTCCAGGCTACCCGATCATATGCTTTCTCCATATCCAGGAGAGCCACAAAGCCATTCACCTTACGAGAGTTAGCAGTCAAAGTCACGTGAAGGTCATTATAGTTGTCCCATAACGACCTCCCCGTAATAAAACTGTACTGGGATGGGGAGAGGCGAGGTGACACCCATTTGGTGATGCGGTTGGCCAGAAGCTTCGTGAAGAGCTTGTGGTCTGTGTTGATCAACGCTATGGGGCGCCAGTTCGCCAGGTTCTCACGGTCTGACTTCTTGTGAATGAGGGTCGTGATTGAGCCTCTGGAGTCGGGGAGGACCTCGCCATTCACCAAGAGTGCAGCGAAGAGGTCGCGGAGGGTTTTAGCTATCACTGCAGGTTCCAGAAGGTACACCTCAAAGTGTATTCCGTCTGGGCCTGGGGCTTTAAGCCGTGGGGATTTCAGAAGGGTTTCCATCACCTCCTGGATGGAAATAGGCGCCAGTAGAGCCTAATCAGCCCGTGGGTCAATGGGCGGCTCTGGAGCCCGCCACAGGAAGTCTTGGATGTCCGATGGGTCCACCTGGGTGGCATGGAAGAGGCTGGAGTAGAAGCGGTGTAGCTCCTGCGTGATTTCCTCCTTATCTGAAGTGGTTTTAGTGCCAATCTTCAGTGCAGTATTATCCTGCGCTGTTGACCGGGCTTTCTGTTTCTGAAAGAAGAAGCGGGTGGGGCGTTCCCATTGAGCATAGTAACGAAATGTTGTAAAGTTTGCTGCCCGTTCTTCCTGCAGTGTGAGCTCCAAGTGGAGTGCTTCCTGCGCCGCTTCCCAGTCTTCCAACCATCTGGGAGAGGGCGAAGGCTGGCAGTTTCGCTCTAGATGTCTGATTCTGGCTTCCGCCCTTTTGACTCTGGCGCGAGCTGCAGTCATCTGGGCTTTGGCACAGTTGTAAGCAACGCGGGTGATGCCCTCCTTGGTCACCGCCCATCTAGCCTTGTGGTCAAGCAGGTGGGGTGGGGGGGGGTGAGAGTCTCCAGGATGGTCATAGACAGCTTCTCCTTAGTGAAGGGGTTGTTGAGAAGAGCTGGGGCAACCCTAGGCCAGAACCTACGCAACGGTCTAAGTGTGGTGGTGAGGACAACGGTGAGTGACCTGTGATCACTCAGATGGTTGTCATGAGAGATGGGAGAGGAGACGCGGCCAATTAGCAGGGGGCCAATCAGTGCCATATCTATGCGTGACGCTGACTGGAAAGCTCCTCCATCATACTGGATCCTAGTCATGCAACCTAGGCCAGACGCGGAGGGTGGAAGCGCATCTATAAAGCCACTCAGGCGAAGGAAATCCTGGAGGCGACTTGATCCAGGGCGTTCCTTTGCTGCAGGGGGTAAGAGTCACGGACGCGACTTATGGTTGTGTTGAAATCTCCTAAGAGGACTGTATTCCGTGGGAGATTGAGTTGGAGGAGCTCTTCCAAGAGCCGATTTTGCTCCTGACCTGCATTAGGCAGGTAGATGCTTGCAGCGAAGAAGGAGAAGTCAGGAGTGGTGAGTTTGGCCAGTATGAGGCGGCCACCTAGATATTGTGAAAAAGAATGGGCTTTAATCCGGGGATTCAAAACTATAAGGGCGGCATGGTTTGTCCAGAAGGAGTTGCCTCCAAACTGTTCATTCCATGCAGATTGTTCGTGGGGGAGGATATGGGGCTCCTGGACAGCAGCGATGTCAATTTGTGCTGACCTGAAGTTTTGGAGGAGGCGGGCTCTCGCTTAAAGTCCCGCAACCCATTTGCGTTGATGGATTGCAGGGCCAGGGTGCTGCCATGGGGACTCATAGCTGTTCCCCTCCATGTCCTGGGGGTTGCCAGCGCTTAAACCTGCTGCTGTGAGGCGGCTAGTTTTGAGTCCTCTAGCTTGACTATTAGCTACAATCCGTGAGGAGCGTCGAGGGTTCTGAGGGGAAGGAGAGGTTGGGGGGCGGAGGACCCATTAAGCCAGCCTAGGATGCTGCCCCCACTCCGTTGCAGGGGAAGGACCTGAGGGTGCTCAATGGTGACCTCCGCGGTGTCCCCATTTGATGAGTCTGAGTCCATATTCACTTCCTCCAACACTGCAAAGGATCCGTTCAAAATGGACTGTGGGGTTGGGGTAGGACTCTTTGAGGTGACACTTCTACCGCAGGCTGCGGGTTGCCAGTCCATGCTGGTGGGCATAGCTCCATTGGGAGCTGAGGGTTGATGCGATAAATCGCTGGTGGAGGTTGGTGGGGGTGCCGCGGAGCCCTGAGTGGGGGTGGCTGACGAGGGGCACCCTGTGGGAGATGCCTTGCGCTTGGTGAGAGAGGGAGTTGACTCTGGGAGATTGGAGGGGGTGCCCATTGGAAGGGGGCATGAGCGCGAAGGTATCCCATACCAATAGTGGGGTTAGCTGTTTCAACTACTAGGCGTAAGGCCTCAGGGGACAGGTCTTGAACGGGAACCCATTGTGTGGGTTGTGGAACTGCTGCTGCAGCCACGTGGGATCATTTTTGGCCTGGTTTAGGCCCCTGGGTGGTGGCTAAGAGGGCTTGTTTTCGAGCTGTGCAGCCACTATACAAGTGTCCAAGGGCGTTACACCATGAACACCGGGGGCGCACCTGATCAGGGTCAACAAAAAAGATCTCAGGGCATGCCCCAACTACCGCCACACAAGGAATAACCTCAATGTTGTGGGATACAATGAGGGAGGGGATGAACAACGCCCTATCAGTGTGAGCTCTTTGAGTGGGAGCATAGTAAGAGGGGACGCTAAAGTCCACTGAAAGAACAGACCCAAACTCCATTAAACCACGATAAAGTGCCAGTTTGAGAGACTCAGGATCAACAGTCGTTGGTAGGTTGTAAAAAGTAACCCATGAAATTTTCTCCAGGTGAGAGCGTGTGCAGGAGATGCGAAGAGATCCGCGTGGAATAATGACCTGGAGGGTGGCAGCATGGTCAGCAAGGGCAGCTTCAGTGAAGCCCACATCAATGTAGTAGCCCTCCACTGATTCATAGATGGTGGTGTTAATTGGGAATGTCTCCGCAATCACTGCAAAGTATGAGAAGTAATCCTCTGTATAGAATTCAACAGGGTTATGCCCATAATAAAGGTGAGTTGCATGGAGAGAGTTGAGCGAGCTAGAGCTTTTTGCGCTCTAGTTTTGGCCCATTTCTTCTTAACATCAGCAATAAATGCCACTTCACGGGGATCAGCTTTGGGTAGCGTTGGTGCCAGAGGTTTTTGCCATGCCCCAGTGGCTCCCTTGGTACATTTGTGTTTGCTTTGGGCTGCAATTGTGGGTTGAGTATGAGCTGGTGGTTTGGACAAGTTTTCGGAGTTCCCTTGTTGCTGGAATGTTACAGCAGTTGCTGGCATCATATTAAATTGAGGGGCAGTTTGTTGGGCCTCGCTAAATTGGGGAGGCCCATCCAGATTGGAATTAACTCCAGCCAGTTGGGAGGAGGGAGATGTTTTATCGCCATCCTAATCTATTTGGGTAAATTTAGCCTGAGTACTTGCTGTGATTTTGTGGGCAAAACTCACTGGCTGATTGGTGAATTGGTTGTTTTCAGCATATGGAGATAAAGTGCCAACTTGAGAAGTGCTGATTATGGGGTTTAAATGGGATGGGTGAGATTGGAACTGGTTTGAAGTTCCAAAATCTGAACCATTTAAATCTACATTGGGAAGAGTAGATTATCCTAATTTGGTGCTTAGTGAACCAGAATGTGCAGCTAATCTAACCTTATATCTGAGGGTTTGGGGGCCAGGTGATTGTTGGGCCTCACTAAATTGGGGAGTCCTATCCAGATTGGAATTAACTCCAGCCAATTGGGAGGAGGGCGATATTTCATCACTATCCCAATCTATTTGGGTAAATTCAGCCCGAGTATTTGCTGTGATTTTGTGGGCAAAACTCATTGGCTGATTGGTGAATTGGTCATTTTCAGTATATTGAGATAAAGTGCCAACTTGAGAGGTGCCAATTATAGAGTTTAAATGGGACAGGTGAGATTGGAACTGGTGTGAAGTTCCAAAATCTGAACCATTTGAATCCTCATTGGGAAGAGTAGATTGTCCCAATTTGGTGCTTAGTGAACTAGAATGTGCAGCTAATCCAACCTTATATCTGAGGATTTGGGGGCCAGGTAGCTGGGTATCACCCCTCATGGAGGGAGCCAGAAACATGGCATCAGCAATAATAGATGGGGCTGAATTAGCTGACACAATAGGGGGAGGTGAATGCCTGGATGGGCTGAGTTGTATTCAACTGAGCAGATGCCATTAAAACAGCGTGGGCAATAGCCTCCTTGGTTGGAGGGGCCCAGCGGGTTGGTGGGAGGCAGCGCACACAGAGCTGTTAGGTGTACAGGTTGCAGAAGTGTAATCAGGTGAACTGGCACTAGTTGGAGTAGCTCCAGGTTGGGGGGTGGTGCCTGCTTTCATGGCTGCTGCTTGAGAGCGGGTGATTCTGGTTGACCCTGAGGTGGGTAACTGAGGGTTGCTTTGTTTGGAGGTGGTGCTGGCTCATTTGGCATAGCCTGCAGGTTCTTTTGCGGGGTTTCCCACCATATTTGCTAATAGTTTTTATAAATCTCTTTAGTGGAGCTAAATTTCAGGCTGAATTGATTTTCAAAAAGTGATGCTTAGCAGAAAGAGATTATCTATTATCTATGTATCTTATAAATAAATATACTAATAATTCACATTATTATATTTTGTTGTTTTTATTGGTCAAATTATATTAAAAACAATTATTGCCATCTACAATACTTCATTTTATTAAATTTAGATGCTTTTATTGGCCAACGTATGCTGAATTTACTGATTGTCATCTACAGTAATTCATTTTATTAGATTTGGTTGCTTTTATTAGTCAATCTATGGTAAATTTATTGGTCGTTAGCTAAAATAATTCATTTTATCAAATTTAGATGAGTTTATTGGTCAAATTATGCAAAAACGGTAGCCTTCTATAATGATTTAAGCTCGTCCCGCTATGATATCATACTACCTGGATTTTGAACATACCCCTCAGCTATAGGACATATATCATATCCAAAGTTGATTCGAAGCTATAGCTTCACCGATGCCGGAATTAAGTTTATCCGGAGTTGTATTAGTCCCACAAGTACACATCACTTCCGAGCCCAAATTGATATACTTACTAACTAAATGGGCAGATACTTGACCAATACTTACAAAAGTAAAATGTGACCTAAGTTGGAGCATCCTCTATTTTTGAAGATGATCATCCAAATTGGTCTAGTATTTTCAGGGTTATGCGCGAACAAACATTGAAAAAAAGAAAGAAAAAAATACAGATCGAATTAACCTCATTTTTCAAAGTCGGTTAAAAAGGAAGCAAACGGGCTACTTGGATAATTCTGAAAATTTAGGTCTCTTAGAGAGGGAACTTACCTGAGTTAACCCCTTGACATACAGGTAAAATGCGCGTCTCTACAATGGCACATGAAATGAATGACGTCTCCCAGACGTCATTGTGTCAAGGGGTTAATCCTTGCCATTTTGGCAGTGTGGTTGAAGGATTTCACCGCACAAAATAATCCTCTCAGCACAAACCTCTAGGCAATGTAACGATTGGTTTCACGTGAGATGGTTTTCCCAATTGCCGGAACCATAGGGAATTCCATCTCACGCAATGGTCACAGCTGATTTCGAGTTTTGCTTTTTAATTTGAAAATTGAGTCGACCATTAATTTTTAGTTAAATTTATTTAACTTTGTTTTAGTTTCCAGCCAGCTGTTGACACTGGGATTGAAGGTCTTCCACGCCTAAATCTATATATATAAAAATGAATGTATGTGTGTATGTATGTCCCGAATGCATTCCTATACCATTCATCCAATTGTGATGAAACTTTGGTGAGTTGTGTGCATGCCTGAGAAGGTTTATGAATTTTAAAAAATATTATTTTAATAGTAAAATAAAAAGATTTATATGTAACAAGTGAAAATCCTATATGTACTTCGATGGTATTCGCTATATTGTTACAGCTGAGCAGTTTGAATTCAGCTGATTTGATATTTTAAATGGTTTTCAAGTGGTTAGTGGTCATTCGGGTATTTAACAAGTTTATCTAAATCAAAACTTTGAGTCAAAAGTCCAATTGATTTTAAAAATACCTCCTCTAGCATAATCGGCTTAGCTTTTGGCTCTAAACTTCAACTCTATAAAAGGTCAGTTGTTCGAATCCTGGTGTAATCTATATATATAAAAGAAAATGTGTATGTGTGTGTGCGCGATACCCAGCCAAAATTAGAGCATGTAGAGCTCTGAAAATTTGGCTATAGGTGGACGGGAGGGGGTCCGTGTGCACCTTGAAGCCCGATTTTTAATTTTCACAGTAAAATAAAAAGTTTTATATGTAACAAGTGAAAATTTTATATGTTTTTAATGGAAATCGGTATATTGTTATAGCCGAGAAGTTTGATATTCGGTTAATTCGGTAGTTTAAATGGTTTTGTCGAGCGGTTGGTGGGTTTGTGTTGATTAATAAGCTTAACGGTTTAAATAAAGTTAGTGATTGGTTGGTTTAATAAAGTTGATTGGTTTTAGTAAGTAGTTGTGATTCTGGTTGTTTCGATACATTAGTTTTGGTTTATGAAGCGGTTGGTGATTGGCTGATTTTTAATCTAATGGTTATAGCTAAGTGGTTTAGTGGTTTAGTTAATTCGATAGGTTTAATTGGGAATGGCTGAATGGTTGGTAAATTTATAGATTCAGTATAATTTTATTTATTCGAGGTGGGCCGACTGGGGACGATACCGCACCGATTAAGGGAAATCGAATGAATGGGAAAGGAGGATAAAATCCGGAAAACCTCCACGCGCGGCGTATGATAAGCCAGGAACTTCATGGACCGCCTTTGCTATTCGCTATCTCGGTTCGGGGCATTGGTGCGCAACGCCAACAGTCATAATCGTCCCCTACCCAAAGTTCCAGTACCGGAATCGAACTCGGGGAAGCAGCGGTAAGGTCCCTCTACCACTTGGGTATCCTCCCCTGATTCAGTATAATTTAATTACTTAATTTTATCGATAACCATCTACAAATATAAAAAATATAAGATTATTAGATGAACTTTAAGCCCACAAACAAATCTGTGTTAAACTGGGTATCAACAAGAATTAATCTTAAATTTTATTTACAAAAGAATCAGTATGTTAATTTGTTTATATAGATGCATTATCTCGAGCAAATAACCAAAAATCACCAAACTTGGCATAAGTATTCTATAAAATTTGGGAACGGAATGCTAATATGTAAATGTTTAATATAATCATATAATTTAAACATCAGTTCTATATAAGATCTAGAACGTATATTTCTAATAGTAATTATATAGCAATTTGGTCGTGTACTTTCTTTTTTTAGTACTAGATTGGTCGTGTATTTTCATATTCATTTAATTCAATAGTTTCATAGGCTTTAATATTTAGTTGGTAGTTTTTGGCTGTTTTGTAAGTTCAATAAATGGTTTTTGCTGAATGGTGGTTTATTTTTTGGTTGATTCGATTGGCTCAATAGTTTCAGATAAGAGATTGATGGTTTAATTAATTTGGCAAACTTAATTGATTTTAGCTAAGTGGTTGGTGGTTGGAATTTTTGATAAGTTTAATGGTTTCTGAACTTATTGATAGCTATCTACCAATATAAAAGCTAAAATAATTTAGAATCTGATTGATTTGATAAGTTTATTTTATTTGGCCGAGTGGTTGATGGTTTTTGGTCGAATCGATAGGGTACAGCTTAGCTTTGGAGGTGATTAGTTATCGGTTGATTTGATAAGTTCAGTTAGTTTTAGCTGAGTGGTTGGTCTTTTTGGTTGCTTCTATTGAGCAATTAGATTTAGCCGAGTAGTTATTGCGTAACTATATATAAAATCTAAATTAATCAATTCGAATCACCTGAAATTCTATAGACACCGTAGTGAAGCACGGGTAACTCCGCTAGTTATTTAATAAATTTAACTTCGAGGTTTGCTTTATAACCTGCAGGTAGCAGCGTCCAAATCCCAGTTTGGAGTTCTAAAATGGATACACCCCGTGTCGTGCTACTGATAATAAACCTACCTACTTGCTGAATATTTAAATTTGCAGTTAGTTTTATTTATTAGTGTGACTAATGAAGGGACCTGTTCTGATGCCTTGGGGTTACTAAGTAGTATGTAGGTTAATCCAGAGACCCTAAAGGTGATGATATCAGATTGGCCCCCATATCTCAGCCAAGTGGGATATTGGAGTCTCCAGAGCAATGCTGAGTTTTCCCAAGTGCGTTGTCGGGCAACTAAGGGATTCTGGTGTATTCCCCGATGGGCAGCAAATGGTGGAGCATAATTCTCAGGGTTTTTAGGATGGTCACCTTGGCAGTTGTTGTCAGTCATCCTAGATATTTATAACTTAAAACTCCCAGGTAAGGATATTTCTTAAAACTGGAAGATATGAAATACAAGAAATTAAACTTTGGAATCTGATGATTTATTGTGATAAGGACTGCAGGTATTTATACCTGCTTCTAGGGATATTTCAGTGCCTAGAATATTCTGGGGAAATTAAGTGAATTCAGGATAAAGATGAATATTCTATGAATGTGGAATTATTAATCAAATGGATTAGAATGGATTTATTTATCCATTTGACACTCCCCCTATTCATTTTTATACTGGTAAAGTTTAAGATGGTTACCATTGATGGTTGACTGATATGGCACTCTATTAAGGGTTTCTAGGTTGTAGTTTCCATAGGGGAGTACTTTGGTAACTCTAAAAGGCCCTTTAAAATGTGAGTAAGTTTTTTTTGGAGTGGGAGTTTATAAGTTCATTTTGATACAGGAGGACTAGATCTCCTACTGTAAAAACCTGGAGGGTCTTGAGGTGGTTGTCATAGTTGGTCTTCATTTGATGGGTATGATCTTGTACCAGTTTCTCCATGTCAGACCGTTTTAAGTGGTGGGTTGATATAAAATGGTTGCTTAGTTGCTTGGCTAATGGGTTGGACTGGAACTTTATTCCAAACAGTAGTTCATATGGTGTATGCTTGGTAGTACTATGGATTTTGGTTTGGTATGCCCAAAGGATGGTGGGTAAGCGTTCAGGCCATTTATCAGGGTTGTCTGTGGTGCTCCGTTCTAGGGAATGCATCAGTGTTTGATTCATCCATTCTGTTAGTCCATTACACTGAGGATTGTATGCTGTTGTCATGGAGTGGCGAGTGTGTACCTGGGCTAACATTTCCTCAATTAATTTATTATTGAAGTGTGATCCCCAGTCAGTCAGGATAATCCAAGGTGGTCCATAGATAGTAAATATTTCTTCATATAAGAATTGAGCTGTGGTAGCTGCATCTGCTCGGGTAACTGCTTTAACAACATGCCAATGGCTAAAGTATTCAGTGGCTACTAGAATATACTTTGATCCATCAGTGGCAACCCTTAAAGATCCCATAAAGTTGAGGCCCCACATCTTGAAAAGTCCAGGTATTGCTATAGGGTTTATGGGTTTCTGAGCACCTGGTGACTTGGCAAAGACTTGGCAGGCATTGTAAGTCTTGAGGACCAGCCCTTGAAGCTGGATAGGGTTCAGCACCCTTTTCAGATGAAGAGGGGCCCCAAGGCTCCTGTGGACCATCTGTCACAGCTGGGTGACCTTGCCCACATGATAGATGAGTGCTCAGTGACAGCTTTCCTCCCCAAAGCCATCCCACTCCCACCCCTTCCCCCTCTTCATCCTGGTAGGATTGATAGAAGGGGTCTGCAGGGAGATGGTTCACGTCAGGGGCTTGGAGAGGGCCCGGAGGCCACCCACTCCCCAGGCAATCCTTGGCAAAAAATTGGGGAAATTGCAATTTCCTGTGTTGGAGCCCACTGGAAATTTCTGGACTGGGGGAGCTGGTCCAGACTGGTTGGCTTCAGAAGCCAGATTGGAACATGGCTCATATCAGAAACCCAGTTTCAAACAGCTTGGATCATTGAGTCTGGCTTTCTGAGGCAGATCCAGAAAGTTCAGATTGTGCGAGCTGCCCTTTTGTGGGATCAGTCTATATTGCAACAAACCTGATCCATGAACCCCTGCCTTCTGAGATGAATCTGAAATGCCCCAGCCATGAAAATCTGCCAATTTGATTCATTGGGACCTGGATCAGCAGCATCAATTTGGCTTGGTCACAAGAAGTTGGGAAAATTTGCAAAAATTTCTAAGCTTTTGCTGAATTGGGAGCCACCTTTCACCCCCTCCTCCAAGCTAGCCAACCAAATCCCCTCCCCATTCCCCAAATAACCAATCCCCTGATACTTCTCCATGCCTATCATACCATTTGAAAGGCAACTGGCCCTGCCAAGGGCAGTTGTCAGTTCATTCTTTTTGCCTCTGTCAAGATAAAAGTCCAATAATCTGCCTAGTTTGCTGCAGACTCCGCCTTTCTTAACACACTTTAAACATGTTTCCATCATTTAATCCTATGAAGCGCGCCGTCGCCCAGATCCTTTTTCCAATGTTTGCTGACTGGATTATTTGGTCGCTTGATCCCACCATGCGGCAGCAGATCATTGATGCAATAATCCATCCCATCCCCAAAGGCGAGCCCACTGTTCTGTTTGTTCCATTACATCCATTAAATGGAGTTCCTTCCGTTCATTTGGACATTGAGTCCGCTGAGTCTGCTCCACAGTTGGAGCAGTCTTAAGGCGTCCCCAGCCCACCGCGTGTGGGTTCAGCTCCCATAGCCGCTCCCGCCACTGTGGGTCTTATTCATCAGTGGAACTTTGAGTGCCCCCTTCAGGGGAAACTCAGTCCCAGCCCGTCCCATAGGGTTTCCCACACTTCTACCCACATTCCCAACTACATGGCGGTCTCTGTGCCGCCTCCTGCTGGTGCACAAGCCTCCCTTTTGTATTCTGAAGGCCAGAAACTGTGAACCCTGGAGGAGTCATCATCCTCCCTGCCTCTCCCACCCTTGGTGGTTGCCCCATAAGACTCACAGTTGCCCCCAATGCAACCATATGGTTTGCCTTGGGGTGTCAAGAGAGTGTCTGTAACTCTCTTGTTCTCAGCAAAGTGATGTGGAACGCCAACCCACATTGCTAGGGAACTAGCCGTTAGGAGAATGGGGAATTAGGCGCCTAGAATGGTGCTTGAGCTGGAGGTAACCCCAGAGAGGGTGTAAAGCACCACATATGAGAACAGATAAGTAAGAAACCTCCAAACTTGAGTAGACACCAACAGGGTGTCCATAGTCGAGGGTAACTTGGAGTAAGTAGACTTGGGTGTCTTGGTCTGGAGGGGACCTAAACGGCCCAAGAAAGCACCTGGAATTTGTGTAAATTGTGATAATAGGTAGTGGCCCACATAGTTGGAGACCATCCTGAAGAGGTCCACCATCATGTTCACCCAAGGAACCATTGTAAAAAAATGTAAAATAATGGTTAAATTTATTAAAGAAAGTTGACCAACAAGGAATGTTGGTCGCAAAAACGTATTTAAAATGCGCCAGGGAAATTTGGGTTCTGCGGAAATGCGCCCAAGCCTTGATGCTCCAATAAACAGATGCTTCCATTCGTTTTGGTAAAATACACCAAAAGTGCCTTCACTTGAGTAATCGATTGAAGCCTTATTTTACCTGAAGTCAAAATTTCATAGCTGGAGCGGGACTCAAACCCTTGCTCTCCAACCAAGCGAATTGAACCATTTTCATTTAAAATGTAAATTGTTCGTTTCAAAGCCTGGGCTGATATAAGAGGCTGGGAGTTTTGCACCCCATTAGTATCAACCTGGGCATGCTTGGCTTGCACCCAGCGTTGATCTAAGGTGTGCTTTAGGTCAGGGAGAGCCTGAAGCTTCATCTTCTGGGCCTCCTGTCACCCAGCCTTATCCCTAGCATCAGCGCCTACTATTATGTCATCTAACCATGACATTACCCTCTCCTCCTTCTTGGGCTCCACCCCCTCCAGGGGCGTTCGCTAAGGAGAAGTTCTTATGTGCTGGCAGCAACTTCATAGCAGCAACGGCTGGCTTCAGCTGAGATCCTAAAGCCTTAGGGAAATGATTATGAAATGATTCAATCAGGTCTTGGGCATTTACACAATCCCGTGCTGGCACCCAGCTGTTCTCTGCTGCTTCAAACCCTTTCCAAGATACCAAGTACTCAAGGCGTCGCTTAACCTGGTGGGAGGCTACTATTTCCTCCACTTCCCATTCCAGTGCCCCATCCACAAGATAAGCCTCAGGGGTCACAGGAGGAGGGCCCTCAAAGAAGGTCAACTTGCTTTCATGAAAGATGGAGAAGATCCAAAACGCGGAGGGAAGATCCTACTGGTATGAGGCATGTCCCACCTTTCTAACTACCCGGTAAGGACCAATCCTCTTTGGACCCAGTTTTTTGCATGGCTGCTTGATAGGGATGTTGCGAGCATCAAGCATCACAAGATCCCCTTCCTTGTATGCTGGACTCACTCGGCGCTTTCCATCAGCATTCTCCTTATAAACCAGCATAGCCACCTCCAAACTTGTGGACACCCCTTAATGGAACTTCTTGAGAGTTTTAGCAAAGTCCATCACCGCACCCACTTTGGAACCACAGCTGGGCTCCATGTTAAACGCAGGATTAAGCCGTGGTTAGCAAAAAAGGTGAACAACCAATTGATGAATGCAAAGTGTGGTTGTAACTAGACTGGGCCATGGGAAGCTGAGGAACCCAATCTGAATGGTCTGCAGTGGTGTAACAACACATAAATTGTTCCAAGCACTGATTCACTCGCTCAGTCTGCCCATCTGGTTGGGGGTGATAAGCAGTTAAATTGCAGGGGTGGATCTGAAGAGTCTTACACAACTCTTCCCAAAAGATGGAGGTGAACTGGGGTCCCCGGTCACTAATGATTTCTTGAGGAACCCCATGAAGCGCAAATACATGGGCGACGAAGAGCCTGGCCATTTCAGCGGCAGTTATAGTTGTTCTGCAAGGAATAAATTGAGAGAACTTTGTAAAGCAGTCCACCACCACCATGATTGCATCATACCCATCTGAAACGGGTAACTCCACAATGAAATCCACTGATAGGGAAGTCCAGGGCCCTTCAGCCTTTTGGACTGGTACCAGCAACCCTGATAAAGGTTGCCGATTGGTTTCATCTGATTGCAGATCAGGCACTCTTTGCAGTACCGCCCTACCTGAACAGGCAAGCCCTTCCAATTGTAAGTGCGTTGTATCAACTCCACAGTTTTTGTTTTTCTAGGATGACCAACGGTGATTCCATCATGATGGTCCTGGATAATCTCCAGACGCAGTGGTCCAGCAGGAACCCATAGGCGTCCCTGAAACCACACCATCTTATCCTTCACGTGATAACCCCTGGATAAGTCTTCCTGATTCAGGGTACTCTTAGTGGGAACAACAGCATATTTGGCTGATAACAGCTGAGAAAGAACTACCTTCCTAAACATGCTATATTCTGCTGCATTTCCCAAAGGCATGAGCACTGGCGTATGTACCGTGGACTTAGTAAGTTGAGGCAGAATCATACTTGGTGGAATCATCAACCGAGTGTTGTGAATCTCTACCTCCTTTGGATTGGGAGCCAAAGCAGGGTTGCAGCTCAAAGCATCCGCCAAACCATTCTCCTTGCCCTTGGTGAACTCATAGGAAAATGTAAATAGGGCAAGGGTCTCATGCCAATGGGTCTGACGTGGTGTTAGAACACGTGGAGCACGGTAGTACAACAGGGCTTGGTGGTCAGTGCATACCCCGAATGGTTGGGAATAGCTATGTAAGTGGTGACGCCAATAAATCAGCGCCTCCACCACTGCTAATAACTCCTTGTCATATATGACGTAGTTTAACTCATGCAGAGACATTTTCCTAGAAAATATCCCACGGGATGCTCAGACCCATCTTCACCCACCTGTAACAGGGCAGCTGCAATGGCGAAGTTGGAAGCATCTGAGGACACAATGAACTCCTTTGCGGGATCAACATGGCGAAGGATGGATGTGGATAACAAGGTGCACTTCACCGCTTGGAACGCATCCTCCAAAATGGGGGACCACTGAAGCACCTTGGCCCCGCTAGCCTTATATAAGGGAGCTGCCACCTCAGAGAGATTGGGTGTGAACTTCTTGAGGAACGTACACGTTCCCAAAAAGCTCCTCAGTTCCTTGACAGAGGTGGGGGTAGGCCACTCACGAATAGCCTTCTCCTTGTCTGGAGTTATCATATGGCCCTGGTCAAAAACGACGTTGCCCAAAAAAGTAACCTGGGACTTGAAGAATTCGCATTTACTAATCTTGAGGGTAAGGCAAGCGGCCCTCAATCTCTCCACTACTTGTCGAAGGTGTACTGTATGTGACTCATGATTGGGGGAAAACACCAGAATGTCATCCATGTAGGCAACCGCACATACCCCAACAAGTCTCCCAACGCAGCATCAATGCGGCGTTGAAAGATGTCAGGGGCATTCTTAATCCCAAAGGGCATAACCTGGAACTGGAAAATTCCTTTTCTGGTGCGGAATGTAGTTAACCACTCCTGGCCCTTCTTTATCTGGATTTGATTGAACGCATTGAGGCAGTCCAGCTTGGAGAATACCTTCGCCTTCTCCACATAGCGCGCAATCTGAGAATCTAAAGGGAGGGATGGAGGTCGGGTACAGTCACATTGTTTAAGTTTCCATAATTGACGCATGGGCGTAAAGTTCCATCAGCCTTCTCCAAAAAGAGCAGTGGGGAGCAAACAGGGGAGGTACGCTGAAAGATGGCCCCTTTGGCCAACTGCTCCTTCACCCATACATCTAACGCCTCTTCCTCCCGGACAGTCAATGGGTATATGGGGGAAGAAATACGCACCAGATCCACAGTAAGTTTAAATTCACAATCAAACTCAGAATGTTCTGGTAGCGTACTAGCTGAAGATGCATCAAAAGAAGATGCCAACTCCTCCAAACAGGAAGGAAGGAAAGTCCCACAGTAGGATTCAGCAATGGGGCAAGATATGAACTGGGAACATTGGGCCAATGGGGTAATTTGCCTGGGGCGTTATCCTCAGACAGAGGAACAATCAGCTGGTGACCGTTTGTTAAAAACAAGGATAAAGTGTTTTTTATAAATTATTTTTGACGTCAAACTTCCGCCACCACTCAACACCCAAATGATGGGAAACAAGAGGCTTCTGATAGCTTGAAACTGCTCAGACAACAGATAAGAACCTACCTGAAAATTGACTGACTCTCTGACGTTCAGTGTGGGGATACCTTGAGAAGCCCCACCTCTAACCATACCACCGGGTGAGTAACTCAATTCAAGGTAGTCGGCGAGGTTTTAGTCAATAAACTTATCTGAGGCACCAGTATCCACCAAAATAGTTGTGCTGAACTTTCCATAAGAGGAAGTAAGAGTAGCAGTCAACAAGAAGTATCCAGAATGGGATTTATCTAATGCAGAAAACGCCATTATTTCACCTGAAAATTCTTCCTCTGGTCTCAACTAGCCATCAGGGTATGTTTTGGAATTATAGAAGGGGGAGGGATAGTGAGCCACTCTTACTACTGAGGCCACATATCCTACCACACCTTCTGCAGGTGCATATACATCTTTATATTTATGACGAAGTTCCCTTTCCAGTACCTGAGAACCCCTAATCATGGTAGAGGTCAAACGAGGGTTCTCAGGAGTAATATGGTAGACTGAAATGGAGTCTTCATCCAGACCATATGAGCAAATAAAAGGTTCATTTTTGGATAAATTGCTCACGTTATAAAATGCGTTTTCTGGCTCGAACAAACCCCTCGTTCCAAAGGTTCAGTGCGCCTCATTATCTAGGGCCATCACCCCCAAGCCCTGAGCTGATGCCTCAGCATGCACCTTGGAAACGTGTTGGGGAGAAAAAATGATAACGGAATTATTCTTGTTAAATTCAGGTTTGGATCCTTTGATGTTCCCAATTTCCGCCGAGATGGGGAGGAAATCAGTGGGAAGCATCTCACGTTTCAAGGAAAAATCACTAGTTGTGGAAGCACTATTTATAGGGACGACTATGGGTGACATCATCATGGAGGAATCATCTGAAACCTTTACTTCCTTCTTGGGGCTAGACCCCTGTACAGTTCTGAATTTAGAAGGAGTTGAAGGAATAGAAGGATAAGATTCCTTCATTTTAAGAAGCGCGCGCGACTTTTTGGTTCCAGTATTTATATGGTTTGATCCGATGACAGCCCAATTACCTAGCCCTTCTGGGTTGGGGTGGGGAAACTACCCAAAAGGGTTTTGAGAAGATGATCACAAAAAGTCCGAGACCACCAGGTGCAAGCAAGAAGGGTGGACACTTCCCAATTGGTAGTTGCAAAAATAACGCTGAGATGTATTAATACAAAACCTAATGAGAAAACTGTGGTGAGCACCATTGTGGCAGTGATAAATGGCCAGCACACCCAATTTCCTATTATTGGAAGTCCCACATGTATAATTCATATGCTCATATAATAGAAGGGTTGGTCGACTAATGTCAAGAGAGTGTCTGTAACTCTCTTGTTCCCAGCAAAGTGATGTGGAGCGCGAACCCACATTGCTAGGGAACTAGCCGTTAGGAGAATGGGGAATTAGGCGCCTAGAATGGTGCTTGAGCTGGAGGTAACCCCAGAGAGGGTGTAAAGCACCACATATGAGAACAGATAAGTAAGAAACCTCCAAACTTGAGTAGACACCAACAGGGTTTCCATAGTCGAGGGTAACTTGGAGTGAGTAGACTTAGGTGTCTTGGTCTGGAGGGGACCTAAACGGCCCAAGAAAGCACCTGGAATTCATGTAAATTGTGATAATAGGTAGTGGCCCACATAGTTGGAGACCATCCTGAAGAGGTCCACCACCATGTTCGCCCAAGGAACCATTGTAAAAAACGTAAAATAATGGTTAAATTTATTAAAGAAAGTTGACCAGCAAGGAATGTTGGTCGCAAAAACGTATTTAAAATGCGCCAGGGAAATTTGGGTTCTGCGGAAATGCGCCCAAGCCTTGATGCTCCAATAAACAGATGCTTCCATTCGTTTTGGTAAAATACACCAAAAGTGCCTTCACTTGAGTAATCGATTGAAGCCTTATTTTACCTGAAGTCAAAATTTCATAGCTGGAGCGGGACTCAAACCCTTGCTCTCCAACCAAGCGAATTGAACCATTTTCATTTAAAATGTAAATTGTTCGTTTCAAAGCCTGGGCTGATATAAGAGGCTGGGAGTTTTGTACCCCATCAGTATCAACCTGGGCATGCTTGGCTTGCACCCAGCGTTGATCTAAGGTGTGCTTTAGGTCAGGGAGAGCCTGAAGCTTCATCTTCTGGGCCTCCTGTCACCCAGCCTTATCCCTAGCATCAGTGCCTACTATTATGTCATCCAACCATGACATGGGGGCCTTTGGTACGTTACTGAATGTATGCTTTCCTCACATGTCCCATAGATCCCCACTTGTCTTAGTCACTTGGACCGCTATGCCTCTGGCATTCTGGGCCCTCCACTGGGTGCTCGTGCACCCTGACTGGGAGCCTAGTCTAGTTCTTCTTAGCCGCATCCATGACATAATGAACTAACCCCTAGTTTCTGCCTTCTCCACCCTCCTCGCTGGGATGGGCGATGCTCTGGCCTATGCCCTCACTCTTAGTGTGCTTTCCCTTTGTGACCTGGCCTTCTCCTGCTGGGTGGTAGCCTCGTTCATCTGGGCCTGCCTCCAGGCTCAGCTGAACTGGTCCTCAGCCCGCCAAGCACCAACAGAGAGTGTAACCCCTTCAGCAAATGCAACAGAGTTGGTGGTTCCTCATGTCCCCTCTGATGAGGTGGCAGATCAAGTCCTGGGCGTCCTGGCAGAGATCCAGGGGCGTCTCACTGCTGATGGGGGAATTCCTCACTTCCCTCAGATGCACAGCAGAGCGTGGCCCTCCTGGACGGCCTGGATGGGGATGCCTGCCATTGGGTCAGATGAGTGCTCCACTCTGCTGCTAAGCCGGGCAACCCCACCCCCTTGTTGGCGTTGGTTACCTCAGCGGTCCAGGCCCCTGAGTCAAGACCAGTGCACCTCCTCCGCTTGTTTACGTTGTGACAGGCAGCCACAGACCTGGCCTCCTTGATCAAAGCTTTTGCGGTCCTGGCTCTAATGGTTCCCATCCTAGTTGAAATTTCAGCCTCCACATTCTGCGCAGCCCTGGATCCCACTGCGGTGGCCCATACCACTTGGGATCCTCTTTGGATCTTTAAAGGTTGCATTTTTTGTGGCCCGGGCAATTGAGGCCATGCCCTGGCACAATTTGTCATGTCCTGTCGCCACTCCCAAGGCACCTTTTACTGCACCTTCTCCTGCCAGTGGGTGCAGCCAGGGGAAGCGTCCCCCTGATCTAGCTGCCCTGTGTTCCCCCTCAGGGGCTTTTTTGGTTAACTTCCTACAAAGGGAGTCCCTGCTTATGATACTGCCGGCCCCTAGCTCAGATCAGGAGGCTGAATCGTTGGGCCCCCAGTGTTCAGAGTCTGTTAAGGGGGATAAGATTGTCCCCCAGGGGTTGGAGGATGCCTAGTGTGATGAGATTGTTCCCCAGGGTGAATCCATATCCCCCTGGAGAGAGTGGGGGGTGGTGCATAATAACCCCCTTTTACCCATGTGGAACAAGGAGGTGTTAGAGACCCCAGATCAGCCATGCCCCACTCCTGCGGATCCAGGCCAGTCTCTTCTGATGTTGGCTTATAGGCCCTCCACAGGTGCCCTTTCGCTAGCTCACCCCAATAAAGAAGATCAAGCATACTTCTTGTTTCCAATTTCCTTTCCCTCAGAGTCAGGGGTAGTCATGGTGCAAGCCCTGCTGGACACCGGGGTGGCAGGTAACTTCATCGATCTTGCCATGGCACAGTCCTTGGACCTACCGATGGATGAAGCTTCCTTCATCCTGGGTGCCTCGTCTGAGACTTTGATGTCCCATCGCGTCCAACATCCATTGCACTTTTTGATTCATGACTTTGGGCTCACTGGTTATTTATCAGCAGTACAGGACTTGCTCTACCCCGTGATCTTGAGGGTTGGCTGGTGGCGCCGCCAACAAGTTCATATCAATCTTACCACCAACTCCTTGCTGTTTAAAAATCTCAAGTTGAGTGGTGAGATTCCCTTGTTGAAAACCCTTCCCCAAGGGACATCCCTTGGTTCCATCACCCCACTGGATCCCGTTCTAGCTGACCTCCCTCCAGATTTTCCCCCCTGCCTAGCCCCATACAAGACTATCTTCAACATGTCCCTGGCAACCAAGATCTCATCCCACTCCAAGTATAGCTTGATGTTCCACTTGACGGTCGACCTAGTCAAGATCAACTGCCCCTTCTACCCCTATATGGAGGAAGAGGATAGGGCTCTCGGCAGTTGGTTGGATGACATGCTAGAGAAGGGTTGTCTCATCAAGAAGTCTTCTCAAATCGCCTCCCCTGTAGTCTTCGCCAGGAAAGCAGATGGGTCACTTCACCCCTGCGTCGATTATGGACACCTTAACAACATCACCATCCTGGACCCATACCCCTTGCCCTTAGAGCAGAGCATAGCACAGGCCATCGCCAAGGCTCACATCTTCTCGAAGTCGGACCTGGTGAATGCCTTCAATCAGGTGAGGGCGGTGAGGGGACAGGAGTATTTCACAGCAATCCGCACTCGCCAGTGGCTTTTCCAGTTCAGAGTGATGCCGTTTGGCTTGAAGAATGCACCAGCCACCTTCCAACGCTTTATTGATGATGTGTTGGGGGACTTGCGTTTCTCTTGTGCGGTGGCCTACATTGACAACATCCTGGTCCACTCCCCACTCCTGAACAACTCGTCAGGGACCTTGAAGTGGTGGTGGCAGCCATCCACAAGGCAGGGCTATTTGTAAAGCCCTCCAAGTGCGAGTTCTTCAGGAATGAGGTGACCTTCCTAGGGAATCTTGTCCTGAAAGATGGGTATTCCGTCCCTCCCAGTAAGCTGGAGGCCATTCAGTCTTGGCCTACCCCAACCACTCAAAAGAAACTTTGCAGCTTCCTTGGGACTGTCACCTTTCTAAGGAAATTTTCCCCCGCTCTCGCTCAGCTGGCAGCCCCATTGCACCCCCTCACTGGCAAGAATGTCCCCTTTAAATGGTCTCCCGAGTGCCAGCAGGCTTTTGAGGGTATCAAGGAGGTGTTTGTCACAGCCCCTGTCCTTCGGCATGCTGACATGTCCCAGCCTTTCATAGTAGCCTGTGATGCCTCATCAGTGGCCGTGGGTGCTGTGCTGTTGCAGGAGCACAAGGGAGTTGAGCACCCAGTAGCCTATTACTCCCAGAAGTTTACTGCAACTGAGCAAGCTTGGCTGATCTATGATAAGGAGCTAGCGGCGGTGGCGTGGTCGCTCAACCACTGGCGATATCTCCTGCAGGGCGCCCTGCATGAAGTTACCATTTGGACAGACCATAAGGCCCTTCTCTACTACCGTAAACCTCAGAAGTTAGGTCATTGGCAGACTCGCACATATCAAGACCTCTGTGAGTTTCAATTTAAGTACAAATTCATCAAAGGCCCACTGAACATCCTGCCGTACATGCTTAGCTGTAACCACTCCCTGTTCCCCAACGGGGAGGAGGACTCCTTGGACCTCTTGATGGTGGTTCCTCCCTCCCAAATCCTCATATTGGCTCCTCCCGTTGTATTGTTTGCTGACATAGACCCTGCCACTCCACTCCTCCCATGTGTCCTCGCTTCCCAAGCCTTCTGCCCTAAAGGAATCGAGTTTCTGTCTGACTTGGAGACCATGCGCCGCAAGAAAACCCCATATACCTTGCAGGATGGAACAATCTGGTTCCATGGTTAGGTTTGGGTCCCTCCTTTCTTACGCTGCCGTGTCATTGAGGAACACCACATCCCCCAGACCATCGGTCACCCTGGTATCAAAAAGTGTTTTGACCTCATAAAGAGAACATATAATTGGCCTGGGTCCTCAAAAGTTATTCCCAATTGGATCTCTCGTTGTGTCACCTGCGCCCAGGCAAAATCTGATCTTTCTGGAAAAAAGGGACTGTTGCACCCCTTGCAGCAGGCTGAGGGGCCATGGACCTCAGTCTCAGTGGATTTCATCATGGAACTCCCACCCTCATGTGGTTCTGATGCCATAATGGTCATTGTGGATTGGTTTACCAAGTTGGCACTCTTCATCTCCCGACCCTCTTCTATTACTGCGGTGGAGACCATGAGCTTATTTGTTGATCATGCCTTTGCCATGTTTGGTCTCCCCAAGGAGATAGTGAGTGACAGGGGACCCCAGTTCACGGCCTGGTTCTGGGAAGAATTGTTGACCCTCCTTCACATCAAGCCCTGTTGATCCACTGCCTATCACCCCCAGTCCAATGGGCAGACTGAGCGGGTGAACCAGGTACTGGAGCAGTACTTGTGTTGTTATGCGACGGCCTTGAAAGACACCTGGGCCAAGGATCTACCCCTAGTACAGTTTGCATATAACAATTCCCTCCATTCCTCGACCAACTTTTCTCCCTTTGAGGCTACTCTGGGGTATAACCCCTCATTCCAGATTGGTCCCTAACTCTCCACCGCAGTTCCAGCCATCAAGTACCGCGTGAGCTCTCTCCGTGAGATGCACAACCTGGTCCATGAACACTTGACAAAGTCCATCGAGGATTACAAGAAGTTTACTGATCAGAAGCGTCTTCTGGGTCATGAGATCATGGTTAATTCCCTTGTCATGTTGGATACCCGCAACCTCTCCATGAAGGCCCCCACTCAGAAGCTCTCAGCCAGGTGCTCAGGACCCTTCAAAGTCAAGAAGGTTTTGGGCAACGGAGCCTACCACCTGAGGCTGCCCGCACACTGGAAGCAGCACAATGTCTTCCACACCTCCCTTCTGACCGCCTTTAAGGGGATAGGCCAACATCCCCTGAGCCAATCGTTGTCAGGGAATCCCAGGAAGTGGAGGTGGAGGCCATTGTAGCCTCCCGAAGGTCCCGCCAATCCATCCAGTACTTGGTTGCCTGTAAAGGTTACCCTTCATATGAAAAACAGCTGGGTGAACGTGTGCAATTGTATGAACTGCAAGGACCTGATTGAGGAATTCCACGCCTCCCACCTGACTGCACCCCACCCTCTTCAGAAGATTGCAGCTGCCCTGGCCATGAAGTTACCAGAGCGAACAAGAACTATGCCTTGGTCCATGCCTCCAGTGGTGGAATCTTCCCTGTTGAAAAAGGGAATGATAGTGTAAGTCTTGGGGACCAGCCCTTGTAGCTGGATAGGGTTCAGCACCCTTTGTAGACAAAGAAGGGCCCCAAGGCTCCTGTGGACCCTCTGTCACAGCTGAGTGACCTCTCCCACATGATAGATGAGCGATCAGTGATGGCTTTCCTCCCCAAAGCCATCCCACTATCACCCCTTCCCCCTCTTCATACTTTTAGGATTGATAGAAGGGGTCTTCAGGGAGATGGTTCACGTCAGGGGGCCTGGAGAGGGCCTGGAGGCCACCCACTCCTCAGGTAAGACTTGGCAAAAATTTGGGGAAATTGCAATTCCCAGTGTTAGAGCCCAGCCGATAATTTCCAGACTGGGGGAGCCAGTCTGGACTGGTCAGCTTTAGAAGCCAGATTGGAACATGGCTTGGATCAGAAACCCAGTTTCAAATGGCTCAGACCATTGGGTCCAGCATTCTGAGGCAGATCCAGAAAGTTCAGATTGTGCGAGCCGCCCAATCATGGGATCAGTCCAAATTGCACTGAACCCAATCCATGGACCCCTGCCTTCAGAGATGAATCCAAAATGCCTCAGCTATGCAAATCGACCAATTTGAGTCATCAGGACCCGGATTGGCAGCATCAATTTGGCTTGGTCACAAGAAGTTGGGAAAATTTGCAAAAATTTTCCAAGCTTCTTCCGAATTGGGAGCCACATTTCACCCCCCTCCAAGCTAGCCAGCTGAATCCCCTCCCCATTCCCCAAATAGCCAATCCCCCAATATTCCCCCATGCCTATCACACCCTTTAAAAGACAAATGGCCCCGCCAAGGGCAGTTGTCAGTTCATTCTTTTTGCCTCTGTCAAAATAAAAGTCCGATAATCTGCCTAGTTTGCTGCAGACTCCGCCTTTCTTAACACACCTTTAAACACAATTCCATAATTTGATCCAACAAAGTGTGCTGTCGCCCAGATCCTTTTCCCAATGTTTGCTTACTAGATTATCTGGTCGCTTGATCCCGCCACGCAGCAGCAGATCATTGACACAATAATCTGGCCCATCTCCAAAGGCGAGCCCACTGTTCTGTTTGTTCAATCACATCCATTAAACGTAGTTCCATTCATTTGGACATCAAGTCCGCTGAGTCTGATCCCCAGTTGGAGCAGTCTTAAGGCGTCCCCAGCCCACCGCGTGTGGGTTCAGCTCCCATAGCCGCCCCCGCCACTGTGGGTCTTATTCACCAGTGGGACTTTGAGTGCCCTTCAGGGGAAACTAGTCACAGCCCCTCCCATAGGGTTTCCCACACTTCTACCCACATTCCCAACTACATGGTGGTCTCTGTGCCGCCTCCTGCTGGTGCACAAGCCTCCCTTTTGGATTATGAAGGCCAGCAACTGCAAACCCCGGAGGAGTCGTTGTCCTCCCTGCCTCTCCCGCCCTTGGGGGTTGCCCTCATAATACTCACAGTTGCCCCAAGGCAAACCAGATGGTTGCATTGGGGGCCTTTGGTACGTTACTGAATGTATGCTTTCCTCACATGTCCCATAGATCCCCACTTGTCTTAGTCACTTGGACCGCTATGCCTCTGGCATTCTGGGCCCTCCATTGGGTGCTCGTGCACCCTGACTGGGAGCCCAGTATAGTTCTTCTTAGACGTATCTGTGACAGGCATGTCATGTGGATACATAATTTCTAACTTCAGTGTAGGCATTTGGCCACCAGTATACAGTGAAGAGTCTCAACCAGGTGGCTTGTATTCCAAAGTGTCCGGCATCATCATGAGCCTCCTTCATCTTGTGCACGCGTTGGCTTCTTGGGACCACCTGGGACACTAACTCTTGGTATGTATATATAGGTTCCCTTTAAATGTTAGAAATTTTAAACAATATTTTTTAAATGATAAAATATCCTGGACATCACTTGGTACTTCAAAATCCTCTAGGAACTTCCATATTTGCAGGAGCTCATTCTTGAGATCAATCTCCCCCATATGGAAGATTGCTGGTCCCTCTGGATTATTGTGGATTTGTGATAGCCCATCAGCTACTGCATTAAGCCATCCAGGGAGGTGCACCAGTTTTTAAATTGAATTCCATTAGCTCATAACTCCAGCATACCCGGCGACCATTTGAAATGGGGTTATTTAGCAGAAAACTTACTGCTGAGTTATCAGTGAACAATGTGACCTGCCAGTCCAACAGATAATATCTAAATTTATGAAGAGCAAAAACCACAGCTATAACCTCTTTCTCATATGTTGAGTAGTTGTATTCCGCTGGAGAAAATCCTTGGAGATGAATTCAACCAGTAGGTATTTGTTTCCTCAAAGCTGCGTAAGAACAGCTCCAATGGCTGAATCACTGGCATCTGTGAACACCTAAATTCTTCATCAAAGTGAGGGAAGATCAAAATGGGAGCTTGTAATAAGGCATTTCTCAGGCTGACAAGACTCTGGTGGGCCGCATTACTGAAGTCCCAAGGGGTTCCCTTCTTCTGGAGTTGGTACAATGGAGCAGCTACCTTGCTGAAGTTTGGAATAAAGGCCCAATAGTAGTTGACAGTTCCAAGAAAGCTAAGGAGTTCAGATGCATTTTTGTGATAGGCTATGTAGAAATGGCTTCCATCTTAGAGGGGTCAGTGCGTTTTCCTTCTGGTAAGATAATATGTTCTACCAGCTTCAGCTCCCTAGTGCAGAGTATCAGCTTTGACTCATTAATGCCAAGGTTTGCTTCCTTAATCTGACGAAGTAAAGCTCCTAGATCCTGCAGGTGCTGATTGAAATTAGTTGAATATATGGTGATATCATCAAGGTAAACAGTGACACACCGACCTGTTAGTCCCTGAATAATTCGTCAATAACCTTTTGGAAAGTTCTAGGAGCTCCAGTAAGACCAAAAGGCATTTGAGTGTATTTGAACTGTCCAAATTTGGTGACAAATGCCATTTTTAGGATATACTCCTTCTCCATTGCCAGTTGATAGTATCCAGAGAACAAATCGATATTGGTAAAGTACTGAGCTCCTCCCATGGTATTCAAAGAGTCTGTGATCAGTGGCATCAGGTATGCATTTTTCTTTGTTACTCAGTTTAGAGGGATGTTTTCAACACACAAGCGGAGTTTTCCATTCCTTTTTGGGACAACTACGACATGAAATGCCCACAGTGATTGAGAGGGGCGAATGAGGCCACTGGCTAGACCTTTCTTGATTTCTGATTCAACAAATTTTTTTCGTGCTTGTGGCAGGCGGTAGGGTTGTCTGGCAATAGGTTTAGCATCGCTGACATCAATCTGATGTGAACCCAAGGTTGAGGGAGGAACATCATCGTCATCGTGGCAGAAAAGTGTCTCAAATTGTCTGAGTAGTTGTGATAGATCTGCATTTTGCTGATCCTCCAAGTGGGTTAGGTCATAAATTTTTTCTGTTAACTCATCACACCAGTAGGTAGACATTGCGCCGGGGTATCTGATGGCCTTTCTGGGTTGGAATATGTAACAGTCAGAGGCTTCATTCTCTTTTCTGTCTACATAAACCATTGGTCCAATTCAAAGTTGGCATGTATTCAAAACTTCTTCAGGGCCTGCCGGAAAAGCAACAACTGGAAGTGGTTGTTATCAAAAAATTACTGCATCAATATAGCGAATTTTGCCAGCTATTCTCTACAGGAAGGTCAAATACTTGACCACAACAAGATTGTTGAGTTCCACCAGCCATCAGGAAGACCATGCCACTCTGAAGGATGTCCTCATATCTAATGTCCAGAAGGAACTTCTATGTTACATATTTGCTGAAGAACCTGTGTCGAGGAGGATGGGCACTGAGTATCCAAAGTGGGAACCCATGGTGCGGGGTGCTCCTGTATTAGTAAGTAGGGACTCCTGCTTTGGGCCTCCATTTCAAATCCAAGCTAGCCCAATGGCTTGGTGAAAGTCTTGCCGTAGTGCTGGGCTAGACTTGCAAAGGTCCCAAAGGGGTACTGGGATAATTGTCTCTTCTAAAATCGTGGTAGCTGAGACCCCTTTTGGTCAGTATGACACTAAGCTAGGAACTGATACCATAGGTTGTTGTGGAACTCGGAATTTTGTGGCAGTTGTTTTCTTCACTACTTGATGGGTTTTTGTAGGACAACAGCTGTATTACTTGGGTAGTGTTGAGGCTTCAGGTTTTTCATAGCCTGCTTGGCAAATTTGGGTAATTGTAGATAGTTATCATCTTGTTTTCCTCTGGGTTCATCATATTCTTTTATAGGTACTCCATGTGGTTCTTTAGGTTCTTTCTGCTCTGAGTTCAAAATGTCATCAATTCTCATTTTTTGTTAGGTCATATATATTATGGCTGGCTAATTCTTCTTGCTTCCGTTTTTCAGCAGTATATATTTCTGCCAGAAGGAGTTATTGGGCTTGTTCTGTTACAGGCTTTGCTGATGAGTATTCAATCTGTCGGATGGGGGGCTGAGGCTGTCCTGGTGGTGGTCCAACATAGGGGTGCTGGTAAGGCACTGTCCCCATCCCATAGTATTCATTTGATGGTGAGGTTGTATAAGAATAGGGATATGGCAAATAGGGTCTCACTGGCGCTCCCCCATAAGGCATTGGTGGCAGATTAGGGTACTGATGTGGTACAGACTGAGAAAAATTTGCCTGGCCAGGAGCTGGAGGTGCATCATGTTTTCTTTGATTAGCTCTGGCAGGGCACCTTCCATCTAAATGAACCACTTTGCACCGCCAGCAGGGGTTTTGGAACTGTCTAAAATGATGCCCAGGCTCATTACAATTGTGGTAGTGAAGGTTGTTTCGTGGGTGTCGTCCATGTACTAGCATAGTGAGCTGTTGTACTTGCTCTGAAAGGGCATTCACCTGTGTGGTAAACTTAGAGGGTGGGTTGATATGTTGGAACTTTGTGGTAGCCTCACCCTCAGGTTCTTCCTCCTCTAGCTCCAGCCTTCTGGTGTTTGATTTTGTAGATCAACAGCTGGCTCAATGAGCATATTTGTGGAAGACTTCAATGGCATGGTCAGCACATGAAGGTTGGGAAACTAGAATAGCATTTAGGTATGGTTCTTCTAAAGCATCAATGAGCCATTCCAGTAACTGTTGGTCCATATTATCACAGCGTCGGCTGCTAGACTGGTGCCATTGTCCAAGTAGGTCCTCAGATTTATCCATGAAATGGTCAAGGTTATCATAATCCTTCAGGTGCATGCGCTAGAACTTCTCTCATAGTTGTGTGGTAGATACCTGAAACTCGACATGGGCACGCTCCTGCCATTCACCCCAGGTGTTGAATGGGAGCTTAGCACTATGCCACCACCTTGCCACACATTTTAGAAGGCTGGGTACCTCATGGAGTTGTTGGCGGTCACTCACATCATAGTCGTCTCCCTAAGAGTTATAGGATTCCAAACATTCATCTATTTGACCGCTTTCAAATTTCTCTAGGGTTTGCCTGGTGTAGAGTTTCATTAATGTCAGGGTAGCAGCCTGGCCTTGGAAGGCATTCGCAGGGTCCCTGGCAGGATCACCAATTTGTCAGGCAACTAAGGGATTCTGGTGTATTCCCCTGATGGGAGTCAAGTGGCAGAGCGTAATTCTAAGGGTATTCAGGATGGTCGCCTTGGCGGTCATCATCAGTAATCCTGGGTTTTTATAACTTAAAACGCCCAGGGAAGGATATTTCTTAAGACTGGAAGATAAGAAACACAACAAGAAATTAAACTTTGGAATCTGATACCTTATTGTGATAAGGACTGCAGGTATTTATACCTGCTTCTAGGGATATTTCAGTGCCTAGAATATTTTAGGGGAATTAAATGAAATCAGGATAAAAGTGAATATTCTATGAACGTGGAATTATTAGTCAAATGGATTAAATCGGAATTAATTATCTTTCAACAGCGTTTGGAGTGGGAGCTATTCCTTTAATTCAGTAAATTACCTAGATTGCCATTAGATCAAGGAAACTCTCTTTTGGGTGTGTGGTTAATTTACCAACGCAACATTTGGAAACTTGTTATTCTGCACATTACAGGCAATGTGCAATAAGAGTAATTTTATATAAAAATGGTAGAAGGCACTGGAAACCTTATATTTCTGATATTCATTAATTCACCTTAATTATGATTTATATTTTCTATGATACTATCAATGGAAACTTAATGCTGCTTGGTCCTTAAATCAATTTGATATTAAGTTGATAATCTTCAAGAGATTCCTAACAATATGCCAGATTTGTGAGTGAACAAATTTAGGATAAATCTACTTAGTAATCCACTGAATGATAAGCTAGGGCAATCATCCCAACTAATCTATAATTGTATCAATGTGGGTAATGAAGCCCTATATTTTTTGCACAATATTTAACATTATGTCACCTTGTGTATTTTCTCATCTGTAAGCTTTTCAGTATCAGAGACTATACCACTTAGCTGACATGTTACCAAATACCCATATACTAAAAATCATATATCTCTCACACATAAATCAATAGTTATTTCCACTTCTACCACATTTGACTATACTTTTTTAGCCAAAAGTCCCACATATCTAACATTATATAAGTCGTTCTATTCTATTTTAATGTTAATATTACTTATACTAAATAAGCATTAATTTTATAACAAACAAATTTATAACTCCTATTATACCTCTTTTCTTGCTGGTGAATGCTTTGATCCTCTAATAGCTGACTTTGACATGATAAGCATACCACAAGTAACCTTATTGTTGGTATTCTGGAGATTAGTGTAAGTCATGGGGTGTGGCCCTGCAGCTTAAATTGGAAGGAATATCATTTTGTACCAAAAAGGGGAGGAATCCAGCAGCTGTCCCTCTTGTCACCATATGCAACTTAGCCCATAAGGTAGATGAGAGGTGGGTGACGCCATGCCCTTGAAAACGGCGTCGTTTCCCCCATAACAGCCACCCATGAGTTGGTCCAGAAAATTCAGGGTGTGTGTTTAGAAGTGGTGGCGGCCAGAAGCTATTGCCAGAAGAAGGTCAGCAGCAATTCTCCCCCACAATAGGTTGGCTCTAAAAGGTTGAGTTTTGCTGTTAAAATTAAATTGATATCCGCAGAATTATGTCAATTAAGAAATGTTTCAGGCGAGGAAATTCCTAACTGCTGTTCTCCTTTGTTACTGACAATTTTGGTCAAAATTTCTAATAGGTATGGGTGCAATAATTCCCATCCTTACTTAATGGGACCAGACATACATGGCCTGGCCATGGGTGCACCCAGGCGCCTACCAGATAAAGCGTTGCTGATCCTTTAAGCAGAATCATGCCAGGAGGAAAAGTTTGGTGGCAAAATTTAAGCCAAAGTAAACTGGCCAGGCTGAGACCAATTTAGCGGCATAGATATTCTACAATGTCAATCTTCCATAGTTGATTTGTGAAATTATTCCTGACGGCAAATGAACTTATTTTGGTTTAAAAATTTTGGTGAGCTTATAAGGCACTGGACCCCAACAGGTTCTGATGTTGCTCTATTAATTTCCATTCTTGATAATCTTTGATTAACCTGTGTGTTTACATGTATTGATGATATCATATGAATTACCCCACCCTCAAGCAGCATGAGAAGGACCTAGAGGTGATGCTGGGTGCGTTTCACAAGGCTGACCCCTCTAAAAAAGCCCTTTAAGCGCGAGTTCTCAGTGATGAGGTTACCTTCCTAGGTAACAGTCTTTAAGGATGGTTATGTAATTTCCCCCAGTAATCTTAAAGCCATCCTCACATGGCCCGCATCTACCACACAGAAACAGTTGCTGAGCTTCTTGGGCACATTTATATTTTTAAGTTATCCTCCACCACCCTATCGCAGCTTGTCACGCCGCTGCATCCCTTGACAGGGAAGAATGTTTTGTTCTGATAGATGAAGGAATGCCAATGGAGTTTGACTCCATTAAGGAGGTGTTTGTGGCATCTTCCATTCTCAAAAACGCTGACCCTGCTAAGCCTTTTAGTGTAGCATGTGACACATTGTCAGCAGCTGTGGGGGCAATGCTGCTTTAATTACATGACAGATGGGAACATCCAGTCTCTTATTTTTTGCCCAAAACTGTTTCATCTTAACAGTCCTGGGCTATTTACAAAAGGAGTTGGCTACCATAGTTTAGTTGCTTACACATTGGTGGTACCTCCTTCAAGGCATGCAGCATGAGGTGACTGTGCAGATGGGTCATCAGGCCTTAATGTACTAACAAATAATGCAGAAGCTGACACATCTCCAGGCCTGGATGTACCACAACTTCTGCAGTTTTAAGTTTATACATAAATTTGTCAAGGGTTTCTCAAATGTTCTTTTTAATCTGTTGAGTTGAACCCACTCGTTGAGTCCAACAAAGGAGGAATGGCAGGAGCTAACCACGGTAATTCTGCTGGCCAGATTCTAGTTATCACACCTTATATGATTTCTGAAGTGGAGTGGGATCCAGAGGTGCCATAAGTATCTCAGGTACAAGCGGGTCAAATGGCTGCATGGAGGGGTTGGCGCTGGCTGACCAGCTTGTGCTTCTGATACATTGTTAAACTCATTATTCATTGTTGGAGGAAATTATTTTGTTTTTATCCCAAGTTTGATTTCCACTCTAACTTTGCAATGAGACAATTTGGGCTCATTGTGACCCTCTGGTGGTGGTTCACCTAGGAAATAAAAAATTCCTCAACTTGGTGAAACAGACGTATAATTGGTCAGGGATATTAAAAGATAACCCAGTATGGATTGCTAGTTGAGTAACGTGCGCATGGGCAAAATTGGATAGATCAGGTAGGAATGGGCTCCTCTATCCCCTACAACAGGATGAGGGTCCATGGACCTTGGTATCCATCAACTTCATTGTTGAGCCTGCCAGATCCAATGGGTTTAATGCAATTACTGTGGTTGTAGACCTCTTTACCAAGTTTTCACTGAATATCCCCTGTTTGTCTTCTATTACCTCTGAGAAAAATGTCCTCAGCTCTTTGTGCAGCACGTCTTCTTGATGTTTGGTTTGCCTCAGGAAATAGTGAGCAACTGAGGGCTGAAGTTTATGACGCAGTTTTGGATGGCCTTCCTGGATATCCTGATATTGAGCTGTGCTATTCCACTGCATACCATCCTTAATCCAACGGGAAGATGAGGCAGGTCAACTAGATCCTTAAATAGTATCTCCGGTGTTATGCCACTGCCACACAGGATACATGGGTGGATAATCTTCCATTGGCACAATTTGCATACAATGCCTCCCATATGTCTACTGGGTTTTCACCTTATGAGGCCACGATGAGGTATAACCCTTCATTTTCACCTGCCCTGTGCCTTCACCCAGAAGTCCCTGCTGCAGCGGATATGTGCAGCAAATCTGGAGCACTCAATCCTGGTTTGGGTGCACCTGACTGCTGAAGATTTGGGCTTCGCCTGATGGCTGGTTCATTGTTTGGTGAAAACTTCAGCTTCGAGTGTCTATTGTGTGAGGACAATAGACAGGATGGTGCTTTAAATTTATGATATAGCTTTTTGGTAATACTTCAATTGTATACCCGGTCATTTCACTTGGACAATGGCATGCTGCCCTGATCCTACTGATCCCAAGTGAAAATTGACTTTAATATAAAATAAAGTGATAATGCAAAAAGTTAATAAGATAAATTAGAAACTTAATCCAGAAGTTAAAGGATGTCTTTATTAGTGTAAATGCAAGGTTTATTTATAGGGTTTGATGTTAACCACATCTTACCCATGACGCCTTACTTTCAGTGGCCCTTGGCCATGTAAAAAGTTTGTAAGGATGTCTACAAATACTTCGACTCAGGGCATCATACTCAGCCTCAGAGTCAGAGTAAAAACCTTCATCATTCTTGAGATGGCGTTTCATATGCGTCTTCAAAATAGCTGAACCAATTCACTTTCACGTGCAATTGACAGCATATACCAAGGCGATTTGTATCATTAATTAGTAATTAATTCAATCAAAAACTTGACTGACATTAAAAACTAATTTTGACATAGACCAACAAAGCCCACGTGCCCATGTCATTAAATCAAAACTTAAACTTAAATTTGACCTAACCAATAAAGCTCACGAGCCCATGTCATCATAGTTGAATATAATTAAGTGAAATTGCTAGGCCGCAAGTCCCAAGTTTGGATACTTAGGATACACCTGAACCATAATCATTGATATTGAATATCTGATGATTAGGTCCAGTTAATTTCTCAACACTTCCCCCGCCTTGACTGGATATAAGCGGCAGATACCCTTCTTCCTGGGTCACACTGTCTAACTCTTCGCCTTCCTCAAAGTTTATATGTCATCTCAATAGCCTTCCCTAAGATGACAAGGCCAGCATGCCTGATGCTGAGCTTTCTTGGGTTTTGGCGCATCTCTATCAGGGTCTATACAGTTGGAATTTGTATGGAGTCCGCATCTCTCTGATTCCGTTGCAGGCTTCTTCAGTTTGATCGTGCTCTCCTCCCCCACTGAAGAGGGGATACCTACTTCTAATTCCTGTGAGGCATCAATCTATGAAATAAACTATATGATTTGCAATTATTTTTTTTTTTATTTTTTACTTTTTATTTTTTTATTTTTTATTTTTTTCTTTTTTATATTATTATTCTTTATTATATGGATGAAAAAACTTAGCATGTACTTGATTCACAACCCAGCTGCCCTGATCCTTAATAGTATATACATCTTCAGACAATTTCTCCAAAATGATAAATGGACCCTTCCAGAGTGAGACTAGTTTGTGTGCGCGGCCTGTGCTATGAGTGTCACAATATACTACTAAATTTACTTCATTAAACTTATTCACCATAGCCCATTTGGCATCATCATAGCTCTTCTGAATAGTTTTTTGACTAATCGCATTTTGATAAGCTTCTGATTGCAACTTGATTAGGGTCTTCACCAGTTGCTCAACATAGTTATTTGGGTTAATTGCATTGGTTGAACTGAGTACTGAGTATAATAATGGAGGTAGAGCGAGCTGTCTACCATACAAAAGTCAAAATGGAGAGTGGCCTGTGCTGCTGTGGTGTCTGATATTGTACACAAACACGGTTGCACTAATTGAAGTTGCCCATTGCAAAGGCACCAAGGATGCATTTTTTCATAAAATGCCGACTAAAGTGCCATTCACTCGCTCTACCATACCATTAGTCTCAGGATGGTATGGTGTTGACAACACTTCTTTGACAGACATCAACTCATTTAGCTGTTGTACCATTTGGGCAGTAAAATTTGTGCCGTTGTCTGTCAATATCTTCTGGGGGCATCCGTGCTTATAGATAATATTATCCATAATGAACTTGACAGTAGTTAGGGCCCCAATGTCTTAAATTGCTTTCGCTTCTACCCATTTTGTTGGATGGTTAATAGCAACAATTATGTATTTGTTGCCTAGGCTACTCACGGCAAAGGGCCAATTACATCAATTGACACGGTATGCCAGGCCCAGTCAGGTTTGATCAAATGGTATTTTACATCCAACTTCATAGGTTTTGCAATAGAATTGATCCACAAACTCGTCAATTGCTTCATCTTTCTTAAAGCTAATATTCATAAACTTGGATTATATGGTTGACATCCGTTCTGGACCTCCAAATTCATGAAGCATGGCCTCCTTGACTTCGGCATATGTTGAATTTTCGTTGATGTGAGGCATAATCAACTCAATGCTCCACTCAATCAAGCAGTTGATCATGGTGGCTGCTTTGTTGCGGTCACTGGCCTCATGCATAGCCATTTCAAAACGTTTGACAAAGGTGGTAATACTTCCATTATTGTCAAAGGCCAGCAGGTTTGCTGGTTTATAATTATCGCTTCCCCGTTTTTGGTTATTACAATTATTTCTAGGTTGACTAGAGTCAGACATGCTAGGGCTGGGGCATTGTATCCCAGTTTGAGGTGATAGGGTTGGCCAAAGCAACCATTTTTCTAGGCAGTTGTCAGCGTGGCCCAGCATCTGTTTTGGTGGTTATTTCTGAAGCTTTGTCCTCATAATATTCAGAAGAATTTCCAGTCAAATGTGGTGTAGTACACTGACAACGCCCGCCATCCAGAGTTTAAATCTTCTCATTGATTTCATTTTCCCAACGGGCACAATTTCAGTTTTTTAATTTTAATTTTGCAATTTCCTCATTCAGGCTAGTAGCTTGTAGCTGCAAGGTGGAAATCACTTGGTCCTTTTCATTTATTGCCTTCTTGCACTGGTTTAATTCTCCATGGAGGTTATTGTTTGCCTCATTAATAACATCAAGATCATCATTGAGATCATTGATTTTTCTGGTGTATTCATCCTTCATCTGCAAAATTTGGTCACTCAAACGTTGATACTGGTCACCATCTGCAGTCCCAGCCATGAGCGCCATTGTTGAAGATTTGGGCTTCGCCTGATGGCTGGTTCATTGTTTGGTGGAAACTGCAGCTTTGAGCATCTATTGTGTGAGGACAATAGACAGGATGGTGCTTTTAATTTATAATATAGCTTTTTGGTAATACTTCAATTGTATACCCGGTCATTTCACTTGGACAATGGCATGATGCCCTGATCCTACTGATCCCAAGTGAAAATCGACTTTAATATATAATAAAGTGATAACACAAAAAGTTTATAAGATAAATTAGAAACTAATCCAGAAGTTAAAGGATGTCTTTATTAGTGTAAATGCAAGGTTTATTTATAGGGTTCGATGTTAACCACATCTTACCCATGACGCCTTACTTTCAGTGGCCCTTGGCCACATAAAAAGTTTGTAAGGACGTCTACAAATACTTTGACTCAGGGCATCATGCTCAGCCTCAGAGTCAGAGTAAACACCATCATCATTCTTGAGATGGCGTTTCGTATGCATCTTCAAATTAGCTGAACTGATTTACTTTCACATGAAATTGGCAGCACATACCAAGGCAATTTGTATCACTAATTAGTAAATAATTTGATCAAAAACTCAACCAACATTAAGAACTAATTTTGACATAGACCAACAAAGCCCACATGCCTGAGTCATTAAATCAAAACTTAAATTTAAGTTTGACCTAACCAACAAAGCCCTCAAGCCCATGTCATCATAGTTGAATATAATTAAGTGAAATCACTAGGCTGCAAGTCCCAAGTTCAGATACTTAGGATACACCTGAACCATAATTGTTGATATCGAATATCCGATGATTAAGTTCAGTCAATTCCTCAACACTGAAGTAAGCCATTAGCGATTCCAAGTGGTTTGCAGATAGTAAATGCTAACTACCCATAAGATAAAGGCATCACTCAGTGTAGTAATTGATAGCTTGAAAGGGATTTCCTTATTATGAGAACAGATGGGTTAGTGCCCATGAATGTGATGATTGCTTTGAGTTATTAAAATCCTTCTGCATCGCACACCCAGATAAACCCTGTCCTCATTCAAAGGTTGCCTTCATATTGTTGATCAAACTCCCAAAGGAGCACAAAAATGTGGCGCTTGCCCAAATTTACAGTGGAAGTGCTGCCCAACTTAAAAGAAAGGGTAACGTAAGCCTTGGGGAGAAACCACTGAAGATTAATTAGGAGAAATTCCCATTTTGTATTAAGAAGGGGAGAAAACTAGCATCCATCCTTCTTTTCACCATGGGCAAATAGCTCATGTGGTAGATGAGAGGTGGGTGATGGCATACTTCTTGTAAATTGTTTTATTCCCTACATGCCAACCACCCATAAGTTGGTCCAGTAAATTTGCGGTATGTGTTGTAAAGTAGTGGTATCCAGGTGCTAAGGCAAGTAGAAGGTCAGCAGAAATTCTCCTCCACAAGAGGTTAACTCCACCGGTTTGAGTTTCTATCATAAAAGTACATTAATCTAAAGAAGTTGATTTGATTAACTTTGTTTTAGACTTGGTCCCCAACTGTCATTCTCCTTTGTTTCTGGTAATCATGAGCCTGATTATGATAGGTATGGGTGCAATAAACCCCTTACCTACTCAATTGGACCAGACATATGTGTCCTGTGTCATGTTTACATGACCTGATTGAAGGCACCAGCATTAAGGATAAGGATGGGCAGCAGGAGGTCCAAAGGGTCAAGTTGCAGGACCTTCCTGATCTAAAGCACACCTTGGATCAACGCTGGGTACAGGCCAGATATGTCCAGGTTGGTCTAGGTGAGGTTCTTAACGCCCAGCCCCTTAATTTTGGCTTTAGCGTTAAAACAAATGAGTTATCTCTTAAATGATGATGGCTCAATTCAATTAATTGGTGAATGAGGGTTTGAAACCCATTCAGTTTACAAAATTTCCAACTCAGGTCAGCCTTGACTTCAATCAATTACTTGAGTCTGGACTATTTCAAAGTATAGCACCCTTTCAGATATTAGTGTGTGCTTATTGGTGCACCTTGGCTTTGTACCACTTTCTCCAATAGATGATTTCCTTGGTTCAGCTAAATATGTTTCTTTGATGCCAACATTTCTTGTTGGTTGTCTTCCTCCTTACAATAAACTCTTAGTCAGTTTAATGTTTTTTCCAATGTTCACTTGGGCGTACCTGTGCGCAGACCTCTTCAAGGAGGTCTCACGTCACATTAGCCAATTCATTCATTTTAAAATTATTACAGCATTAGGTACACCGTTGGTCCACCTAGTTTTCCTCTAAATTAGACATCCATGCACTCTAGACCTGTTCAAAGCTTGAATATGAACGGCCCTTTGGGGCACAGCCAAGTTTTTCTGTTTTCTCAATCACTATTTATGAGTACAGTGCTAACCACCCTCGCCCTATGTCACTTTAGCTCAAGCTCTTTCTTCTTGGCCATCTCTATTTTAACACTAATGACTAGTTCCCTTGCGTTGGTCCAGTGCTTCATGCACCACCACGCTGGGAACTGGATAGTCATAAACACTCTCCTGACATTAGACAACCCATCTCTTTACTTTACATGCATGAACTTTTTTGGGTGAGACTTTCATGAGGTGAAAATGGTGTGCGCCAGCTGTTGGTCACAGCTACATTGGTCATCACCACTGTTTTTACGTTTTGCCAATGATTAGCACATCTTGGCGTTATTCTTGCTACCTCCAACTGGAAAGTACCCACCCTTCTTGCCTGTACCTGGTGGATATGGTTGCTTCACAATCCAAGAGTAATGTTCTTTGACTTTCCACCAAAACGAATAAAATTGATGCCAAAAAAATGTTTTTCCATATTACACGTTCAGATGGTGTGGGTGAGACCATTGACGAAGGTCCTGGTGGTGATGGCTTTGGATAACGTTTTACAACCCATTACAAAAAGGGGTATAGGGTCATTTGTGACCTAAAACACGTTATATAACGACGTTTCCATATATACCAAGCCATATATCTTCCCTTATGGCTCATATATGCACCCCATTTCAGTGTATCAAATCACCCAAAGAACCCACTCCTGATCACAACCATGATCCGCAGAACCCACGAGATGGAGAAGATGTTACAATTACAATATAAAAACGTTTTTGAAGATGCTAAAGATATGGTGGTATATGTGGCCTTAGTAGTAAGAGTGGCCAAATATCCCTCTCTATTCTATGATTCAGAAACGTACCCTGGGGGTATGTTTGACCATGAAGAAGAGTTTGGTGGTGAAGTGTTGGCGTTTTCTGTTATAAATAAAGATCATTTGGGATATTTATTATTGTCTGCTACCCTTTCATCCCCTTTAGGAAAAATCTGCACTACTATTTTGGTGGATACTGAAGCCTCTGAGAA
This sequence comes from Massospora cicadina, assembly GCA_022478985.1. Classification (NCBI taxonomy): domain Eukaryota; kingdom Fungi; phylum Entomophthoromycota; class Entomophthoromycetes; order Entomophthorales; family Entomophthoraceae; genus Massospora; species Massospora cicadina. The sequence goes on along the minus strand of JAKSZP010005275.1, from coordinate 201,105 downwards.
TTTTATTGACCAAGACCTAGCTGACTACCTTGAGCTGAGTTACTTTCCAGGTGGTATGGTAGAGGAGGGGCGTCCTAAGGTGTTTTCGCGCTGAAAATTATTGGGTTAGTGGATTATCAAGTTGGCAAATATCACATGTTTTGCCACTTCCAAGCTATCAAAAAATTTGTACCCCATCATTTTGGGTGTAGAGTGGTGGCGAAAGCTTGATTTCTGAACCAAAAAGAAAGACAATACCTTATCCTTAACTTTAAATAATTTTCAAGAGTTAGTTGTCCCCTTGGCTGAAGCAAACTTCCAGGGCAATTTGCCCCACTGGCTCAATATCCACACATTCAGTCTTGCTCCATTGCTGAAGCCCTCTTTGGAGGTTCCCTTACCTTCCTGTTTAGATTGTTTGGAATCTTCTTTTGATGTGGCTTCAGCCAATGTACTACCAGCTCATTAAGAGTTTGATTACAAGTTCAAACTCACCATTGATCTGGTGTGTATAACCTCCACAATTTACCCTTTGAATGTATGGGAGGAAGTGGCCTTAGATGTTTGGGTTATGGAGCAGTTAGCCAAAGGTGCAATTTTTCAGCGAACCTCCCTGGTATGTTCCACACTTCTCTTTGTAGAGAAGGAAAATGGTACCTTGTGCCCATCCTTGATTATGGGAATCTCAACAACATCACAGTACCAGACTTGAATCCCATCCCACTGGACTCACAGATTGCACGCTATGTGAAGGGGGCAAGAGTCTTCTTCAAGTTAGATTTATTTGCATTCTATCAAATCCATATCAAGAAGGGCCAGGAGTGGCTGACCACTTTTGCATCAGAAAAGGGATTTTTCAATTTTGGGTTATTCCCTTTGGTCTTATATGCCCCTGCTATCTTTCAACGCCATATTGATGCAGCTTTTGAGGACCTGCTGGGGGTATGCACGAAAGCTTAAATGGATGATATTCTGGTATTTTTTTAAATTTTATTTGAGGTGGGCTGACCTGGGGACAATACCGCACTGATTAGGGAAGTGAAGAAAATGGGAAAGGAGGATAAAACCCGGAAAACCTCCATGCACGGCGTATGATAGGCCAGGAACTCCATGGACCGCCTTTGCTATTCGCTATCTCAGTTCAGGGCATTGGTGCACAAAACCAACACAGTCAAAATCATCCCCTACCCAAAGTCCATTACTGGGATCGAACTTGGGAGGCAATGGTAGAGGGTCCATACTCTACCATTGGGGTATCCTCCCTCGATATTCTGGTATTTTCTCCTGACAATAAGTCCCATGCATTACACCTTTGACAGGTGGTAGAAAGTTTGAGGGCAGCTGACCTTAAGCTAAAAATAAGCAAATATGAATTTTTCAAGTCCCAGATCACCTTCCTGGGCAACGTTGTGTTTGACCAAGGGCACATGATGACTCCAGACAAGGAGAAGGAGATTCATTAATAGCTCACTCAAACTTTTGTTAAAGAATTGAGGAGTTTCTTGGGGATGTGTACGTTCTTTAAAAGATTCACACCAAATATTTATGAAGTTGCAGCGCCTTTGTTTAAGGCGAGTGGTGCAAAAGTAATCCAGTGGTCCTCAACTTTGCAGGATGCCTTCCAAGCGGTAAAGTGTACTTTGCTGTCCACATCTGTTATTCGCCATGTGGATCCCAATAAAGAGTTCATTATTGCTTCTGATGCCTCCAACTTCACCATAACTGCAGCCCTATTACAAGTAGGTGAAGATGGAATAGAGCATCTGGTGGTATATTTTTCCAAGAAGATGTCTCTACCAGATTTAAACTACGCCATATATGCCAAAGAGATATTGGCAGTGGTTGAGGCGCGGACCTATTGGCGTTATCACTTTCATGGCTCATCCCAACCCTTCCATGTGCATACAGATCATTGAGTCTTACTATACTACCACGCACCTCATGTCATAACCCCACAGCAAACCCGCTGGCATGAGACCCTAGCCCAATTTGTGTTTTCCTATAAATCCACTAAGATCAAGAATATGGTTTGGCGGATGCTTTGATCCGCAACCCTGCACCATCTTTAGATCCTAAGGAGTTAGAGATACATAATACTCACTTGATGATTCTACTGGGTAAGATTGTGTCTCAGCTTCCCTCTCCCTGGCCAATGGGCCATCGCCTGCTCCTCTGTAAAATGCGGAGGAATACATTATGTTCAGAAAGGTAATCCTTTCACAGCCTTTGTCTGCTGAATTTACTATAGTCCTTGCCAAAAGCACATAGAATAAGGAGGACATTAACAGGGGTTATCACTTGAAGGATGAGATGGTGTGGTTTCAGGGGCGCTTATGGGTTCCCACTGGACCACTTTGCCTGGAAATCATCTTGGACCATCATGACAGAATCTCCGTTGGTCATCCTGGGAAGGCGAAGACTTTAGAGCTAATTTGCTGCACTTACAATTGGAAAGGGATAGCCGCACAGGTGGGCAGTTATTGTAGAGAGTACCTAGTCTTCAAACAAATGAAACTGAATCACCAGCCTCTAGAGGGGCTGTTGGTACCAGTTCAAAAGGCTAAAGGGCGTTGGACTTCTCTATCAGTTGATTTTATTGTGGAATTGTCTGTATCTGATGGATAAGATGCTATCATAGTGGTGGTGGACCGTTTACAAAGTTTACCCATTTTATCCCTTGCAGAACCACAGTCACTGTGGCTGAGATGGCTAGGCTCTTCGTTAGTCATGTGTTCGCTCTTCGCTGGGTCCCTTAAGAAATAATTAGCAATTGGGAACCCCAGTTTACCTCTGTTATTTGGGAAGAGTTATGTAAAACTCTGAAAATCCACCCCTGCCGTTCAACTGCCTATCACCCCTAATCAGATGGGCAGACTGAATGAGTGAACCAGTGCCTCAAACAGCTCTTGCAGTGTTACACCACCAAGGATCATTCAGATTGAGTACTAATCTCCTCATGGTTCAATTTACTTAAAACAACACCCAACGTGCATCAATTGAGTGTACCCCCTTCTTCGCCAACTATGGCTTCTATCCCACCTTCAACATGGAGCCCAGTTGTGGATTCAAGGTGGAAGCGGTGGTGGATTTTTCAAAGATGATCAAGAAAGTACACCAGGGGGTGAGCACAAATTTAGATGCAGCCATGCAGGCTTACAAGGATAACTCTGATGGTAAGAGATGAGTAGGTCCTGTATACAAGGAAGGGGATCTCGTGATGCTTTATGCTTAAAACATCCCTATCAAGCAGCCATGCAAAGAGCTGTGACTGAAAAGGATTGTCCCTTACCGCGTTGTCAAAAAGTTGGGCCACGCCCCATATCAGTTGAAACTCACCCCTCGTTCTAAATCTTTTCCATCTTTTATAAAAGCAAGTTGACGTTGTTTGAGTGCCCCCCACCAAAGACTCTTGAGGCTTATCATGTGGATGGGGTGCCAAAGTGGGAAGTGGAGGATATAGTAGCCTCCTGTTGGGTAAGAATAAGACTTGAGTATCTTGTATCCTGTAAGGGATTTGATGCAGTGGAGAGCAGTTGGGTTCCAGCGCGGAACTGAGCCAATGCCCAAGACTTAATTAAACATTCCACGAGAGTTTCCATGAGGCTGCAGGATCTAAGTCCAAGCAAGCCATTGCTGCCATAAAGTTGGCCCCTGACAATAAAAACATTTCCTGGTGAATGCCCTTGGAGGATGGTGGAGCCCAAAAAAGGAGGAGAGAGTAATGTCATGTTTACATGACCTGATTGAAGGCACCAACATCAAGGATAAGGCTGGGCAGCAGGAGGTCTAAAGGTTTAAGTTGCAGGACTTTTTTGACCTAAAGAACACCTCATATCAATGCTGGGTACAGGCCAGATATGCCCAGGTTGGTTCAGGTAAGGTGCTTAACGCCCAGCCCCTTGTTTTGGCTTTAGCGTTAAAACATATGAGTTACCTCTTAAATGATGATGGCTCAATTTAATAAATTGATAAATGTGGGTTTGAAACCCATTCAGTTTACAAATTTTCCAACTTGGGTCAGCCTCAACTTCAATCAATCACTCAAGTTTGGACTATTTCAAAGTATAGCACCCTGTCAGATATTAGTGTGTGCTTATTGGTGCACCTTGGCTTTGTACCACTTTCTCCAATAGATGATTTCCTTGGTTCAGTTAAATATGTTTCTTTGATGCCAACATTTCTTGTTGGTTTTCTTCCTCCTTACAATAAACTCTTAGTCAGTTTAATTTTTTTTCTTATGTTCACTTGGGCGTACCTGTGCGCAGACCTCTTCAAGGAGGTCTCACGTCACATTAGCCAATTCATTCATTTTAAAATAATCACAGCACAAGGTACACCATTGATCCATCTAGGTTCCCTCTAAATTAGACATCCATGCACTCTAGATCTGTTCAAAGCTTAGTTACAAATGGTCCTTTGGGGAATAGCCAAGTTTTGCTGTTTTCTCAATCACTATTTATAAGTAAAGTGCTAACCACCCTCGCTCTATCTCACTTTAGCTCAAGCTTTCTCTGCTGGGCCATCTTTATTATAACACTGGCTATTAGTTTCCTTGAGTTGGTCCAGTGCTTCATGCACCACCATGATGGGAACTGGATATTTATAGACACTCTTGACATCCTGGACATGGGCGCACCCAGGCACCTGCAAGATGAAGCATCCCCAATCTGCCAAGTGGAATCACACTAGGAAGGAAAATTTAGTGGCAAAGTTTGAGCCTAAGTTATATGAATAGGGTAAGATCAATACAGCATCATAAAGATTTAAAAATTGTCAATTTACTGTAGTTGGATTGCATAATTGTTCCTGATGGCAAATGCAATTATTTTTCTCTCTATTTTTTGTGATCTTATAAAAGCATTGAACCCTTACAGGTTCTACTGTCACTCCATTTTTTTCTTTTCTACTATTCTTGTAGACTAAAAACTCCTTTAAAATCTAATTTTTATTAGTGAGTCTATTAAGTTTAGTTAGCATCTGGTGGGTATAATTTCCAATTTTTAGGAAACCCTGGCTGGTGTTAATATTTGCCCTAGTTTCTTTGTACCTTACAATATGGATAGCTTTACCAGAGGCATTCTGGTTAGTTCTTTGGGTGTTGATCCATTCTGGATTCTAGGTCAGTCTTATTATAAGCATGCTCCATGACAATTAGCACCTGTCAGGTGAACAGCAAGTAAGAATTAGACTGGCCTGCCAGCCCAGATGCCAGAGCATCTGAACAGTAAACCAGAATGCCCAAGGCACTGCTGTTGATATGACAAATATGGAACTAGAAAGGAGTTCCACCAGTATCTGTTGGTCAGCCAGAATTTTGTACAGGCATAAAATAAAATACTAGACAATCATGGCTGTTAACCCTGAGGGGTATGAGAGTGTTAGTGGAAAAGGCAGCTTAATTATCTATATAAAAACCAAATTTGGGGGAAGGTTTTTTAATAGAAAATTTAAAGAAGAAATCAACCAACAATTTTCTCAGTGTAATGTGACTGATTAAATAGTCATTGATTTGGAGGGAAACCAAGCTGGGATCAGGCCCCACAAGTTTGACCTAACTGGCAAATTATTTGGGAATAGGCAGGTTAGTTCCCTGGGAACTGACATCAAAAAATTTGGTGGTGGGCTGAGTCACTATTGGTTCAACCTCAAACATCCAAACCAAGGCTCAGCTATGTTTCCGATGGTTGGCATGATGGCATTTGGCCTGACGAGCGGTGGGAATCCCCCAAGGCTACCCTACATAGGGGTTAGCCCATTTGGTTGGGAACAGGTTCAGGATGCCCAACCCACCTGTGCTCAGTCACTGGGCTATTCATTTGGTCAGTGGTATTGTATCAGGTGCAACACCCAATTTGCCAGCAGGAAGCTTTGAAACCTCATCAATGGTGTCTGATACTATTACCTGCCCATCAGGGGTGATGCCCAACAGATTTGGGAGGGGGAGATTTTTCTGATCATCATGTTAACCAAATTTCAACTGTCAGGCATTCCAGCCAATAGATCAGTCTTCATACCTTTTTGACCATTTGAAATCTGAGCATCAGGCTGATTGCCACTCAAATTAGTTGCAATTGATTTTATTTTGGTAATCTCAGCGCAGATTTCACTGATTCCTTGTAGCAGTTCTGATGAGGAGAGTGTGGGTACCAGAAGCCTGATCTGAAGCAGAAGGGCTGTTACCCAGCACTTGTCTACCATTTGAGCAAGATCACCCTGAGTAATGAGGGGTATGGCTATCCTCTTTGGTACCTTCTTGCTTGGGAATGGGAAAATGGCCAGATTGATACCCAGAGGATGTTCTCCAGGACTTACAGCACCTGAGAGAAGCTACCCAAGTCATAATCCCTACAATTACTTTAGATGAGACCAAATCTGTAACATATATACCATTTGAATATATTTATTACTATATTACATGTTTTAAACAATTTTAATAATTCAGAAGATGGAATTAAATATGCTTTTTTCATGACCAACCTACATTTTACTCATTATTGATAATTAAGCTTTGAAAAAATATGCTCATTAGATCATACTATGATTTTATCTAAGTATAAATCTCAATATAATATTAGGATTGCATCTAAAAGCTAATTTAAACTTCTTTTAATTCCCTTTTTGCTAACCATACTCTGTCTTGAACATCTATAAAAGTATTATATACTCTTTAAGTTTCTTCTGTAACAGAGAGTAATCTACAAAGATAAATTTTGAAAAATACATTACAGCCTCATAGAAACTATAGATTGAGGGAGAGTTGTGATCAGCCAAGGCTAGCACCATTACCTATGGATATATGTTTACCGAAAAAGGTTTAGTTAGTAGAAACTGATTTTGATAAAGGACTTTTATCTATAAAACAATATCATCAGTACTTGTTATAATATCTTGCTATAAAGATAATGTGGCTTTAATAAAACAAAATATTACATTTCCATATGAGTATCTTAGTTTTTTTCTTTCAAAGACATAATTTACAATAAAAAAAGGAAATAAAGTCTATATATCTTAGATTTATTAGTATTTTATCCTCTTACCTTAGGAATGTAGTTTGAATTTATAATCTTGAAGGGTTGTATACAACTATTTGGGATCAAATTATGAAAGCTTAAACTTATATACTAAAATATAGTGAATCTTATATTAATTTTATCTTATATAAGCAGAATAATTAAACAAGAAGTTATAATATAGTTTCTAATATAGAAGAGAGGAATAAGCTAAGCATGGTGAAAAATAAATTTGATAAAAAAGAAAAGTACTTCTTGTCATATGTGTAACATAAAGTAATTGATATCCACAAAAACAGTTTTAGATCCTTATTATATCTGTATATAAGTTAGCTTACAGACCAAGTGAAGTGTGGTATCAGTTTAGATATGATTAAGTGATTTATATAAATATCTTTTTAGCGGTAGATAAAGCTTTTGGCTTAAGATATTTTAAACTTGTTATTAATAAAGTGCCAAAAATATAGCGATAAAGTAGCCTTGTAAGCTATTTCTTAGAGTTAGTTACACTTGAAAATTTAATCTTTATTTGTGATAAGAAATATAGGCATATCTCTGCACTGGCTAAAATAGTTTTCCTATTTACAATATTAGATACCAAATTAAATAAATTGGTGTTATGTTAGTTTGAGCTACTCTAATAATAGTTATAGTCTAGCTATCGTTCTTTGATATTATACTTAATTAAAAACTTTGTGTTCTGTAAATTTTCTTTGCATTGATAAACCAAGAGACAAAAAACCTAAATAGAGTACTATTAATATAGTGCTATCAAAATTATTATATATAAATATGCAATTATACACTTACTTGGATAAGAAATAAATTCATCAACCGAGTTAAACTTACAACATATACATATACATCAAAATTAAGTTCCCATCCATTGAGCGTATAGATATTGTAAATAGGTGATTGAATGTTAGGAAATAAATTTGAATTACTCTGGCTTTAGTCAGCCTAAAAATCAAAATCCAACTACACAAATAATGTGGACCTATAGAAGCCTGAAGTTTTATAATCATGGAAAATTACTTAAATGTTACCACATCATGTGTCGAGTTTAGCCACACTCAAGCTCAACTTAGTTGTAGCATAAAGAGCACAAAACTTCCATGAATAAATTTCTACCAATATATGCCATAATCAATTTCTTGATAGGCTAAATCTTTATTTCCCTTGATTTTATAATGCTTGAAAGTTTGTTTATTGCTAATAGCAATACCGGGTTAGTTGGCCTTTAATTATAATTCATTGTCTAAATCGAGATCTACATTGCTTATCACTTCGCTTTATCAAATAGGCATGTAATAATCGAAAAGCACTGGCGCGGCATTGTTCATCCTAACGTTGTTGAAGGCTTTTTCAAAAAGTACGTTACCAATGGTCGTCCAGAAGAGGGCCTTCCGATCGTTTCAACAAACCAGTATTTGCTGGCACATATCCTCAAAGGAGGACTCGTGTTTCTCGGAGTAGTCTCAAATGATGGTAGCATTTTAGATAGGTTATTAATTGAGCTTTTTAGTTAGTCCTTTGGTCCTGTTGGAGTTTCTTCACCGTATAGTTGATATTTTGACCGTGTATATAGGCGAGATTTCTGAATTTAATGTCAAGGAAAACGTCGTTACCATATATCAAGTATGTATTAAAACAGTCGGTGTTATTAAAATTGAAAGATTTTGGAGGAGATGGTTGATTACGGCTTTCCACTTATGACCGACTCCAATACGCTAAAAGACGTTGTCGCGCCGCCAACGATTATCAATAACGTTATCTCGCAAGTGACAGGTGTAAGCCGGTATTCATCTTTGGGTTTATATGCTTATATAACTTAAGTGTACATGCTGGCATGCTTACAGGGAGCTTGTCTAACGTACCTTGGCGTAAAACGGGCATAAAATACACTAACAACGAAATATACTTTGATATAATCGAAGAGGTTGATGCTATTATTGAAAGGTGAGCTTTATTTATTTTCCTCTTTTTGAGTTTTTTTTAGAGATGGCACTTTGGTTTCCTGTGAAGTAAATGGGAGCATTATGTCAAATTGTAGGCTATCAGGTATATTGTTCAAGGATTTTATTCTATTTTTACAGTTCGAATTATGTTACCTTTAGAAAACTTTTCTAAAATATAAATATTGTTGACTTAGTTTTATACTGTTAGGAATGCCCGAGCTTTTCATTACCTTTAACTCAACTAAATTCCTGGAAGATTACAGTTTTCATCCCTGCGTTAAGTAACTGCTTTTTTATTAAAAGACTAATAACGATAGGCATAACGAATTCCAACAAGATAATGCGTTGACCTTTATTCCGCCCGATGGGAAGTTTAAACTTATGAGTTATCGGTAAGCACATATACACTTTTTTGGAAGCCTGAGGTTTTACGGAATTGATAGTTTTCCAAGTTTTTGAAAACTATTTCCCCAAGTTGTTTATTTTTATTGAGCACAAAAGATGTTCTTATAGAATTTTTATTAGGGCGAGTATATCACCAAGTCAACATCTGCCCATTTCTCTGAGATCTTCTCTTGAAAGCCATTCCTCTGGAGGTACTTGTATTATAAAACTTGTTTGATTTGTTAGGAAAGTTTGACTTCAGTTTGATACCGCATTTCGTGTCAAGAATTCCCCTGGAAAACATCCAAGTTATAATAAAAATATCGAAAGGCATCACCAACTTTACCGGTAGCTGCAATTTTGGAAAGTTTACAACAGATTACCATACTCGGGTATTTATTTTCTTTTTTCTGTTTGATCAAACCAATTTTAGCAAATGATATGGAAGATTGATAAACTGACACCAAAGGATTCTATGCCAACCCTCTCTGGAACCTATGCTAGGTATCTTTATTTCTTTACAATTAATAATGGCATAGTTCTACAAATTGCAAACTAGCAGCCGCGGTTGATGTTTACTTTGAACTTATGATGTTTGCTATATCGGACCTAAAGGTTGAGTCTTTAAAAGTTATTAATGAACGATATAAACCCTATAAAGTAAGTTGTATTTAACATTCCCTTTATCTTTTAGGGGGTAAGAAGCCTGACTAAAGCTGGCCACTTTCAAATCAGGATTTAATAAAATGTTGCTTTCTGAAACCTTTTGCCTACAGATTTTCACTTAAATGCACCCTCTTTGAAAAAATACTTTTTTGAAATTTGGGGTCATTCATAGAAACAATTTTCTCAATCAACTTAACCAGCGGAGGGAAACTTTGTAAAACTAATATTATTAAATCTTAGCAATTTCCGGTAAAAGTGTTTTAAAGACGGACGGAAAGTTTTAACAGTATACTGAACTTGGTACATAAAAGAGTAATAACATAGCAACTTGCCATTAGGCGAAACTTGTAGATAATTTATAACTTTTAACGAATATCATGTTATCTTTTTGTGCTTTGGTAAAAAATATGAGTTTGGTGTACGCATACTAAGATAAAATTAAAGAATTATTTTTACATAATATCATGTCAAAGTCTTTGCGTAACTTTTCATTGACCCGTGATTTTTTAGATACCGTAACTATAACTTGTACAAATTACGTTAGTCAGATTTTGAACCCTGTAATTTTGTTGTTTGGATATAATTAAAAATGACTACTCACATGTTAAAATTATAGGGAAATGATATATAAAACAATGTACAAGTTAATATGTTTATAGCTATAGAGTTTTTTTTATTTTTAGCAAAAAACATCTATATATCATGATAGCCTACAAATTAAATCACACACATAAGGTAAATTCAAATAGTAACTGAACCACTATTTTTATTTTTATTAAATTATAAAATTATGTAAAATGATCATCTATAAGTTAAAAAATCTATAAATCGCGTACTTTTGCTTAGTATTTAGTAGGCTTAATCTTCAATAACAAATTATCATCTAGTAAAAAATTGTGCTTAAAATTAAGTCTTACTTAAGTGTAATAAAGTAAATAGCCATTTATTTTATTTTATCTGGTTTGTACTCTCTTTAAGATATAACTTTTTTATACTATATATGTGACCACAGATTTTATTAATTTAATGCAGCAACTACAATAAGCTCTTTGGTGAGAATTTTGCTTTTGTCACAATTATACTTACAAAGTAAATTAGATAAATAAAAATTATAAACAATGTTAGAATTCAGGCTTGTCAGGTTGCTTGCTTGGTGCCAGCTCAGAATTCTAACAGTATGGTAGGTGTAGTAGGCTTAGTACATACCCTGCCTAAGAGAGTGGGTGTCATGAACTTGGCTGATAAGAATTGGACTGGGCTCCCAGTTGGGGTGCGCAAGCACCCAGTGGAGAGCCCAGAATACCATAGGTACAGCGGTCTGAGTGACTTGTAAGAGTGGAGTTCTATTGGGGACATGAGGAAAATAAAAGTTTGTTAATGTACTGAAGGCCCCCAAGGCAAACCAGATGGTTGCAATGGGGGCAACCGCAAGTCTTGCAGGGGCAACCCCAAGAGTGGGAGAGGCAGGGAGGACAATGACTTCTCCAGGGTTTGCAGTTGCTGGCCTTTGGATTTGAACAGGAGAGCTTGCATGCCAGCAAGGGGTGGCACAGGGGTTGCCGCATTAATGAAGGTGAGAATGGAGGGGAATGTGACCTGTGAAGGGGTTGAGACTGAGCTTCCCCTGGATGGGGTGCTCCAGGTCCTACAGGTGGGCTGAGCCATCAGTGGATGAGCTGGTTGTGGACCCCAAGTCTGCGAGCAGTTAGGCAGGGCTGCTCTGGTGCTGCTCCAACAGGGGAGTGGTTTCAGAAAACTCATCAGTAGAATGGACAGGAGGGTTTGCATTAAACTGATGTGCAGTAACAAAATAGACAGCAGGCTTGTTGTCAGGGGTGAGGCAGTTTATCGTATTTACAATCTGCTACTGTGTGGCAGGGTCTAGCAACTGGATGATCCAGTCAATGAACATCAGTATGAGAACTTAGGTGATGGCGCACTTCATCAGATTGAATGGCAGAATTTTAGTAAAAAGTAAGGTGGATAAAGCCATGGCAAGCTGTACAAGGAATTTGAATTTTAATAAGTGCAAAGTGCAGAAGATAAGAGAATGAACCAACAACTGCCCCTGGGCAGAGCAGTTGCCTTAAGTACCAGGTAAATTGCATAGAGAAAAACCGTGGGATTGTTTATTTGGGTTTGGCGATGGGATTTAGTTGGCTGGCATGGAGGGGGGTAGAGTGAGACTCAAGATTTTGGCAAAGATCAAAAAAATTTTTGCAATTTTTCTGCATTCTTGGAGGCAAACCAAGTCAATGGTACCAATATGGGTCCTGATCATCCAAGTCAGCCTGTTCTTATGATTCAGATTTTCTGGATTCATCCTGGGAGGTAGAGGCCTTTGGGTTGAGTTGTTTGAGACCTGGTATGAACTCTCAATTGAACTATTTTCACAATCTGAACTTCCAGGATCCATCCCATGGTGTTGGGGCAACTGGTCTGAGTTGTTTGGTGCCTGATTCAAGATCTGAGTCATTCCCTGACCTAATTTCCAGTGCCAACCAGTCTGTACTGGCTCCCTCAGACTGGAATTTTCAGGCCAGGCTCCAATGTTAGTAAATGCTATTTTCCAAAATTTTGCCATGGTTTGCCTGGGGAGTGGGGGTCCCAGGGGCCTGTCCATGGACTCTGATGTGCGCAATCACTCTCTTCAGACTCCCTCTATTAAAATTACTAGAGTTGAGAAGAGGGAAGAGGTGGGAATGGGTTATCCTTGGGGGGGAGAGCAGTCACCCAGAGCTTATCTACCACTGCCCAAGTCACTCAACTGAAAAAGAGAGTATAAGGAGAGTGTCTAAAACTCTCCCATTCTCAGCATGGTAGTGCATGGTGCACAGGTCCAACGCCAGAGAAAAAGTTGATAATACAAACTTTACTAGATCCCAGTAGAGGGTTCTTAAGCAATAATAACTTAGGTAGAGTAGTGTTATCATTAGAATGAGTAAACAAACATAATCAATGCGGTGCAAGGAGTAATAAGGTATAGGCACCATGGGTTGGAGGGAACCTGGGCGGCCCAACTGTGCACGGGCAGATAGTTTAATAAAAGATAAAATTAAAAGTTCAATGGAGCATGATATCTCCACTAAGAGGTTTGCGCACAGGAACATCCATGATAACATATAATATGGAAACGGTGTACTTAGTGAAGGGCTTATTGATAGGGAAGTCAACCAACGGAAGAGATTGGTATCAAAATAAGATATTTAAGGGATTTCAGAAAAACAATCTGTTGAATGGTTGACTGGATCTAAATTGTCACTTATTATAAACCAAAGATATCCTAAGTATATATGAACTTGAATTTGTGGCCTAGAAATTTCACTTAATTATATTTGACTATGATGACACAGGCTTGAGGGCTTTGTTGGTTAGGTCAAACTTAAATTTAAGTTTTTATTTAATGACTCGGGCATGTGGGCTTTGTTGGTCAATGTCAAAATTAGTTTTTAATGTCAGTCAAGTTTTTGATCAAATTAATTACAAATTAGTGATATAATTCGCCTTGGTATGTGCTGCCAATTACATATAAAAGTGAATTGGTTCAGCTATTTTGAAGACATGATGAAATGCTATCTCAAGGATGATGATGGTGTTTACACTGACCCTGAGGCTGAGCATGACGCCCTGAGTAAAATTATTGTAGATGTTCTTACAAATTTTTTATGTGGCCAAATGTCACTGAAAGTAAGATGTCTTGGGTAAGATGTAGTTAACATCAAACCCTATAAATAACCCTTAAGTTGACACTAATAAAATAGATTCAACTACTGGACTTGTTTATAGTTTAGTTTATAAACTTTTTTGTGTTTAGTACTTTCTTTTGTATTAATCAGTTTTTACTTGGGATCAGTAAGATCAGGGCGGTGTGCCATCATCCAAGTAAAAACAACAGGGTATACAAATTAAATACTACCAAGAAGCTATAATTTAAATTATAATCACCATTTTGTCTATTGTCCTCACACAATAGATGCTTGACACTCCATTCCGCATCCAAAGAAGAACCAGCCCTCTGAAGCAAAACCCAAAAATTCAACACAATCAATTGAGGGAAGTGGGTCTAAGCTGAGGTGCACCTATTGGTGAATGCTTCCATCAAGAAATACACTATACAGGGTAATCAATAAAATTCAGGTAATTGATTGTAGGAGTGGCTGATCCAAGCTGGAAATTTTTAAAACTGAATGGGTTTTGAGTCCCTGTTTACCTAAAAACCAAAGCGAACCATTTTCATTCACTGCAAAGCTAGTTCATTTTAGTGCACCTGCTGTTATACAGGGCTGAACTTCTCTTGCATCCTTGGGAACAACCTGGGCATACTTCGCCTTGACCCAGCATTGATTTATGGTATCCTTGAGGTCTGGGAGGCCTTCCAATTTCACCTTCTTGGCCTCCCTGCACACGCAGCTTTGTCTTTCACATTGGTACCAATTATGATGTCACTTTCTAACTATAACATTACACTCTCATCCTTTTGGGGCTCAACCCCCTCCAGGGGCTTGCGCTAGGGGAAATTTCTTGTAGGCTGGGGCCAACTTCATTGCGGCAACGGTTTGCTTTGGTTGAGATCCAGCAGCCTGGGGGAAACGCTTGTGAAAAATTTAATTAGGTCTTGGGCATGTACACAGTCCCATGCTGGTACCCAACTGTTTTCTGCAGTGTCAAATTTCCTTCCACTATATCAGGTACTCAAAACTTATTTTAACATGGCGGGAGGCTACTATTTCATCCACTTTCCACTCTGGCGCCCCATCCATGAGATAAGACTCTGGAGTCTCTGGTGGAGGGTCCTCAAACAACTTCAATTTGCTCTCATGAAAGACAGAAAAGATCTAAAACAAAGAGGGAAGATCTAACCGGTATGAGGCGTGGCCCACCTTTCTAACCATGCGGTAAGTACAAATCCTCTTTGGACTCAGCTTTTTACATAGCTGCTTGATAGGGATGTTCTAAGCATCAAGCATCACAAGATCCCCTTCTTTGTATGCTGGACCCACTCGTCGCTTGCCATCAGCGTTCTCCTTATACACTTGCATTGCCACCTCCAAACTTGTGGAACCCCCTGGTGTATTTTCTTGATAGTCTTGGCAAAGTCCACCACATCTTTAACTTTAGATCCACAGCTGTGCTCCATGTTAAAGCAGGGTTAAAACCATGGTTGGCAAAAAATGGGGAACAACTGATCAAAAATTGCAAAGCATTGTTGTAGCTAAACTGGGCCTTAGGAAGGTGAAAAACCCATTATGAATGATCTGCGTCATTTAACACTGCAGGAACTGTTCCAAGAACTGGTTCACTCGTTCAGTCTGCCCATCTGATTGGGGATGATAGGCAGTTGAATGGCTGGGGTGAATCTGAAGATTATTACACAACTCTTCCCAAAAGATGGAGGTAAACTGGGATCCCCAATCACTAATAATTTCTTGGGGAACCCCATGAAGCGCAAACACATGAGTGACGAAGAGCTTAGCCATCTCAGCCGCAGTTACAGTGGTCTGCAAGGGATAAAGTGACCAAACTTAATAAAACGATCCACCACCATGGTGGCATCAATACCATCAGAAACAGGTAATTCCACAATGAAATCCAATGATAGGGAAGTCCAGGGACCTTCAGCCTTTTGGACTGGTACCAACAAGCCCACTAATTTTTGATGATTTGTTTTCATTTGATTGCAGATCAGGCACTCTTTACAATACCATACCACCTGAGCAGGTAAGCCTTTCCAATTGTAGGTGCGTCAAATTATCTCTAAGGTCTTTGCTTTCTAGGATGACCAATGGTGATACCGTCATGATGGTACTGAATGATTTCCAGTCGAAGTGGTCCAGAAGGAACCCATAGGCGCCCCTGAAACCACACCATCTCATCCTCTACATGATAACCCTGGTTAGATCCTCCTGATTCAGTGCTCTCTTAGCAAGTATCATAGTATATTAGGCCAATAACGGCTGAGAAAGGACTACCTTTCTGAACATACTGTATTTCTCCGCATTTTCCAGAGGTGCAAGCGTTGGCCTGTTGGCCGTGGAAGAGGGAAGTTGTGACACAATCTTACCAAGTGGAATCATCAACTGGGTGTTATGAACCTCTACCTCCTTTGGATCAGGAGCCAATGCAGGATTGCGGCTCAAAGCATCTTCCAACCCATTCTCCTTGCCCTTAGTAAACTCATAAGATAATGCAAATTGGGCAAGGGTCTCACGCCATTGGGTCTACCATGGAGTTAAGACATGAGGTGCGCAGTAGTAAAGTAAGGCACAGTGATCTGTACGTACACAGAAAGGTTGGGAAGAGCCATGCAAGTGATGACGCCAATAAGTCAGCGCCTCCACCACTTATAATAACTCTTTGTCATAAACAGCGTAGTTAAACTCAGGAAATTGACATTTTCCTAGAAAAATATCTTACCAAATGCTCTATACCATCTTTGACTACTTGTAACAAGGCAGCTGTTATGGCAAAGTTGGAGGCATCAGTAGACACAATGAACTCTTTTGAATTATCTACATGGAGAAGGATGGACGTGGACAACAGGGTGCACTTTATTTCTTAATAAAGATGCCTCCAAAAAGGGGGACCACTGAAGCACTTTTGCACCACTAACCTTATACAAGGGCGCTGCTACCTCAGAAAGATTGGGCGTTAACTTCTTGAAGAACGTACACATCCCCAAAAAACTCATCAATTCCTTGACAGAAGTTGGGGTAGGCCACTCACAAATTGACTTCTTCTTATCTAAAGTTATCATGTTTCCTTGGTCAAACACGATGTTGCCCAGAAAAGTGACCTGGGACTTAAAAATTCACACTTGCCGACCTTCAGCGTAAGGCTGGCTGCCTTTAACCTCTCCACCACTTGCCGAATGTGTACTGTATGGGACTCATGATCAGGGGAAAATACCAAAATATCATTCATTTAGGCAAACGCGCACACCCTCAGCAGTTCCCCCAAAACTGCATCAATACGGCGTTGAAAGATAGCAGGGACATTATTAAGCTTAAAATGCATGACCTGAGACTGGAAAATCCCTTTTCTGGTACAGAATGCAGTTAGCCACTCCTGGCCCTTCTTGATATGGATGTGATAGAACACGTTTAAGCAATCCAGTTTTTAGAAGATTTTTGCCTTCACATATCGTGCAATCTTTAAGTCCAGGGGGATGGGATAACGGTCTAGTACAGTAACATTGTTTAGGTTCCCATAATCTACATAAGAGCGTAAAGTGCCATTGGCCTTCTTTACAAAGAGAAGTGGGCTGCATATAGGGGAGGTCCAATGAAAAATTGCACCTTTGGCTAACTTCTCCTTAACCCACACATCTAAATCCTTTTCCTCCCGGACAGTCAATGGGTCAATGGGGAAAATATACACACCAGTTCCACAGTGAGCTTGAACCCATGATAAACTCTGAATGATCAGGTAGTGCGTTAACTGAAGCCGCATCAAATGAAGCTTCCAACCCCTCCAAACATGAAGGTAGGGGAACCTCCACAAAGGGCTTCTGCATTGTGGCAAGACTGCAAGGGTAAATATTGGGACAGTGGGGCAAATTTCCCTGAAAGTTGGCTTCAGCCAAAGGGACCACCAAATTGTGACCATTCTTTAAATAGGGGATAGGGTAGTTTCTTCCAAATTAGTCCTGACATCAAACTTTCGCCACCACTCTACACCCAAAATGATGGGGTACAAGAGGTTTTTGATAGCTTGGTAGTGGTTGGACAAATTATAGTTGCCAACTTATTAGTCCACTAAACCCCAAATTTTCAGCGTGGAATTCCTTGGGAAGCCCCTCCTCTAACCACACCACCTGGTATGTAACCCAGCTCAAGGTAGTCGGCTAGGCTTTGGTCCATAAAATTTTCATTTGATCCAGTATCCACAAAATAGTGGTGCTGATTTCCCCAAAGGGGATGAAAGGGTAGCAGTCAGTAGAAAATAACCTGAATGGTCTTTATTTAAAGCAGAAAAGTCAGCACTTCAGCACCAAACTCTTCATTTGGCATTAGCATGTCTCCCTGGTATGTTTTTCAATTATAAAAAATGGAGAGAGATATTTGGCGAATCTTACTATTGAGGCCACATATCCCACCATATCTTCAGCAGTGGCATAAACATTTTCATATTGTAAACGAAGTTCCCTTTTAACCTCCTGAGTGCTGCGGATCATGGAAGAGGTAAAGAGGGGGTCCTCTGGGGTAATTTGATACACAGGAGTAGGTTCCATATCTGAGCCATAAGAGAGTAAATATGGTTCAGAGGTATATATGGTTTTTGTTATAAAACACGTTTTTAGATGTGAATGACCCTATTCCTATTACAGAAATGGATTACCCAAGTTAGCCAAGGCTATCAACCCCAGGCCCATCTTTTAAGATTCCATCTGCATCATCTGAACATGCTGCTTAAGTAAACCCTGTTTATTTAAATCAATTTTATTAATTTTGGTTGAAAGTTGGTGAATCACAACTTCTGGACCATGAAGCGTCCATAATCACCAGGTATGAGCAAGAAGAGTGAGTACTTTTGTAAGTATCAGGGAGTGTCCTTTAGCTCTCAATTGAGCTATCTTTCTGTTCCCAAATAAGAAAACACCGAAGAGGATGGCGGTACCCCTCATCACCCAGGGCGATCTCACCCATGTAGTTGACAAGCAATGGGTGACAGCCCGTCCACTTCAGATCCCACCCCAATTCCCTCACTCACCTCAGCGGAACTGTTGCGAGGAATTAGTGAAATCTGTGCTGAGATCATTGAACTGAAATTGGTCAGACCTAATTTGGGCGGCAATTGTGCAATGGCTAAAATTCAAATAGCTGTAAAAGTATGAAGAATGAGATATAAGCCAGATTGCCTGACGGTTCCAATTTGACCCCTAAATCAGTAGAACAAATATTGGGTGCCATTGACGAGAGTTTGAAGTCCTCTGATAATAATTTGGGCGTTGCGCCTGATGGGATACTATCGACCAAACAAATGGTTAAATGACCAAGCTAGGGCGGGTTGGCCATCCTGAACCCGTTCCCAACCAAATGGTCCCATTCCTATATGGGATAGCCTTGGGGATTCCTGTCACTCGTCGGGCCAAATGTCATTGTGCTAACCATCAGAAATGTAATCAACCCCTGGTCCAGACATCAAAGGTCGAACTGACAGAGACTCAGCCCACCGCTGAATTTTGCAATGTCAGTTCCCAAAGAATAAACCCCCCACTATCAACCAATTTGCCGGTTAGGCTGAATTTGTGGATCCTGACCACGCCTTATCACTACCCAATCAACCACTATTTAATCAGTTGCAAGGCACTGAGAAGATTGTTGGTCAATTTTCTTACTTTATTTCCCAAATAAAATTTTATTAAAACCCCAAATTTTTATCTCCTTCCTTTCAACCACATTCTATATGGCATTTCCCTGGTGGTCCACCGCTCCACACTCTGGGTGGGCCTTACCAAATCTCTTGGTTACCATGGTTCCCTCCATTGCCAATTGGTCTCAACAAGTCTGAAATTTTTGGCTCTATAACTCTGTTCTCATGACCTTCCAGCAGCAATATACAGGGATCTTATGGCCCTATGTCCGCCAACTACAAGAGAAAATGTGCCTCTCTACCACCCCTGACAAAATGGTTTTAACAAACAAGAATCTCGCAGAAACTATCCCAGTAGTTTCCACCCCTGTTACCAGAACCCCTGGGTCTGAAGTCTATTCAGTGTGGTTTGCCGTTGGGATACTCCTAACCCTGACATTCCGCCACCATTTTGTGATATCCTATTTCCTGGCTCCATATCAAGTTGTACGGTCAGCAATGCCTCTGGCATTCTGGCTTGCTTTCTGGATGCTCACGCATCCCAACTGGCAGGCCAGTCTAAACTTCTTCTGCCATTTCCATGACATAATTGACCAACCATTACTTCCAGCCATTTCCGCCTTGGTTTTTGAATTGGGCGCTGCAGTGGTTACCCTCTACCAGATGAACATGCAATCAGTTTTGTGTTGTTTGTTGTTTGTTTGGTCACTTTTTTGACTTTGGGAGAAGCATCCACTTTATTTTGGTAACTTTCTTCAAGCCACCCAAGAAGTGCAGACTGCATCTTCTCATACTTTCTCCGACCAAGGAAAAGGATCTAAGTATCCCCTCCCAAGAGATCGCCAATCAGGTTCTCGATGCTCTCGCCAAAGTACAAATGAGGATGTCAATTGCACTCAGTAATGCTTCAGCAATATCTCATGCCCAACAAAGTCTCGCGTTGTTGGACGCCGTAGATGGAGATGCCCGCCATTGGGTGAGAAGTCTTTTACGTTCTTCCTCACAAAAAGAAGATCCCATTCCCCTGCTGGCTGCTGTATCAGCTGCCCTAAAACCCCATGTTTCCCAATCAAATCACTTACTCAGACTACTCCTAAACATGGCCGAAGCCCCTAATTTGACTTCTCTGATTTCCACCTTTTGTGAGCTGGCTTCCACATTGAACCTATCTACTGACATGCTTCAGGCAGTCTTTAGAGCGAGTTTGAATTTGGTTTCCGCTCACCACGTGGCCTGGTCTACCATTCAGAAATCAGTGGATCAGATATGTGCCACTGCAACTACTATCAAAGCATTACCTCACCACGTTTCCCCATATCAGAAAGGAAACTTTATGATAGGATTTCCTAACAAAGATGTAGATGATGCGCCTGACTCTAGAGTAGCTGTTGAAGTGGATCCCAACCCTCCATAACCCCCGAGTCCAAATTGCCACTTCTGGAGTCAACTATGAACAACTCTGTTCAAGCCCAGATGGAAGAAACGATTTCTCCCGCACTTGTACTCCCATTTTCGCCCCAGCTAAAAACCCTGACCCTGGGTTCAACATACCCGCTATCTCTTCAGTCATTCTCGAGTCAGCCAAATCTCCAAATAAACAGAATTCTGCTTATTTCCTTGTCCCTATGAGAATCAGTGTTGGTCCTCATCATGTATCCTTTGAAGCTCTGGTGGATACTGGAGTGGCAGGGAACTTCATGAGCGTCGAGTTGGCACAACAATTAAAATTAAAAAATGGATGTGGGCGCCTCAGTAATGGTGGCCTCATCTGCTTACCAGTCTTTATATGTCATTCACCGGCCATTACACTTCACAATCCACCAATATAACTTCTGCAATCAGTTTTTGGCCATGCCAAACCTGGTATTCCCAGTGATCTTGGGTGTGGGATGGTGGCGTTGACAACATGTGAAGATTCACTTAGAGTCTAATACATTGTCATTTACCAATGATGATTCATAGGGAGAGTTCTCTTTGATCGACACCCTCAAAAAAATACAAGGAACCAGCTCTATCACTACCTTAGTTACCTCCACGGGCATCCCAGCCAATTTCCCTGAAAGCTTAATGCAATACTGGGAAATCTTCAATATGGAAAAAGTGGACCATCTGCCAAAACATTCCAGGTACAATTGTGGATTTTGAACAACCATGGAATTGGTGAACATCAACTGCCCGCTGTATCCTCATACAGCAGAGGAAGAGGCCGCACTCAATACCTGGTTGGATGATATGTTAAAAAAAGGCTGGTTGTTCAAAGAAACCTCTCCTGTCGCCTCCCCTATTGTATTTGCAAGAAAATTGGATGGATCACTCCGTCCTTGCATAGATTACAGTCACCTGAACAAAATATCAGTTACAGATCCCTACCCATTGCCCTTAGAACAGACAATCAGTCAGGCAATTTCCAAATCCCATGTTTTTTCAAAATTGGATCTGGTGAACGCTTTCAATCAGATTTGAGTGATGGAAGGACAAGAATGGCTGACCGCAATCTGAACAAGGCGAGGCATTTTTCAATTTCGTGTAATGCCCTTTAAGCTGAAAAATACTCCCGCTATGTTTCATTGAATGATTAACAATGCATTAGGGGATCTCCAGTTCTCCTGCGCTATTGCTTATATCGATGATATCCTAGTCCATCTTTCAACTCCCAAACAACACGCTATCAACTTAGAAGCAGTGGTGGCTGCTTTGCATAAAGCAGGTCTGTTCCTCAAAGCTTCCAAGTGCGAGTTTTACAAGGAAGAGGTTACATTTATCGGAAACTTGGCACTTAAAGAAGGTGTCACCATTCCCCCAACAAATTAGATGCAATCCAAGAATGGCCAACCCCAACTACACAGAAGCAGCTTCAAAGTTTCTTGGGTACTATCATTTTCTTAAAAAAATTTTCCCTCGCACTTTCCCAGTTGGCCGCCCCGCTCCATCCCCTCACAGGGAAAAATGTACCATTTTGTTGGACCCCCAAATGCCAGCAGGCGTTCAAATCAATTAAGGAAGTATTTGTGTCTCCTCCCATTTTGAAACATGCTGATCCTACCAAACCGTATATCATTGCATGCGATGATTCATTGGTAGCTGTGGGCGCGGTGCTGCTTCAGGACCATGATGGTCTCAAACATCCGGTTGCTTATTTCTCCTGAAAATTCACTGCTATGGA
Organism: Massospora cicadina; assembly: GCA_022478985.1. NCBI lineage: Eukaryota > Fungi > Entomophthoromycota > Entomophthoromycetes > Entomophthorales > Entomophthoraceae > Massospora > Massospora cicadina. Next base: position 178,633 of record JAKSZP010005275.1, on the reverse strand, counting down.
TCAGTCCTGGGCCATTTATGACAAGGAACTGGCTGCTGTTGCATGGGCATTAACTCATTGGCGGTACCTGTTGCAGGGTGCTCATCATGAGTTAATGGTTTGCACAGATCACCAAGCTCTCTTGTATTTTCACAAACCTCAAAAATTGGCACACTGGCAAGCCTGAACCTATTTGGACCTGTGCAGTTTTAACTTCAAATATGAATTCATCAAAGGTGCGCTAAATGTCCTTCCCAATTTCCTAAGCTGTAGTCCCACTCACTGTCCCTCAGAACCTGAGGAAGAGGATCTTGTTACCATGATTCCTGCCACTCAAATTCTGTCAATCTCTCCCTCCATTGTTTCCTCCACCACGTTGTCACCTGAATGATCCATTATTGGCCCAGGTGTTAGCCGGTCAAATGGCCTGCCCTGAGGGCGTGGAGTTGATTGAACACTTGACTCACTTGAGTCCCAAACACTCCCTATATTCTTTAGAAGAAGGTCTCATTTACTTTTGTTCTTGTGTTTGGGTTCCCCCCTCCTTCCGCCTGAATGTATTCTGTGCACACCATGATCCCCCCGCAGTTGGACACCCTGGCAACAAGAAATGCATTGACTTGATCAAGCGAACCTTTAATTGGGCAGGACTGACCAAAGAGGTTCCAGCTTGGATCGCCGATTGTGTTATTTGTGCTAGGGCCAAGTCAGACCGTTCCAGAAAAAATGGTCTTCTGCACCCTTTACAACAGGCGGAAGGTCCATGGACCTCGGTGTCCATAGATTTCATTGTCAACCTCCCCTGCTCTAATGGTTTCACAGCAGTAATGGTAGTGGTAGATCACTTTACCAAATTTTCCCTATTTATTCCTTGTACTTCTGCAATTACGTTAGAAGAAATGGCGCGTCTATTTGTTCAACATGTGTTTTCAATGTTTGGTCTCCCCCAGGAAATTGTTAGTGACAGGGGTACTCAGTTTACCGCCCAGTTTTGGAGTGAACTCTTGTCAATCCTTAAGATAACCCCCCGTTGATCCACAGTGTATCACCCCCAGTCTGACGGCCAGACTGAGCGGGTTAACCAAGTTCTCGAACAGTACCTGCGTTGTTATGCTGTAGCAGCGCAGGATACCTGGGCCAATGACCTGCCTCTTGCCCAATTTGCATACAATAATGGGACTCACGCTTCCACAGGTTTTTCACCATATGAAGCAACGTTGGGTTATAACCCATTGTTCTCAGTTGGAGCATGCTTGCGACCAGAAGTGCAAGCTGCCGCAGATCATGCTGCCCATATTTGATCGACCCAAGCTTTAGTGCAGGAACACCTCACTAAAGCCATTGACAACTAAAAGCAATTCGCAGATTTCAAGCGCCTTCCAGGTCATGACTTTATGGTGGGTTCTTACGTCATGCTCTATACTCGCCATTTGCAAATCCAAACCCCTTCCCACAAATTCGCCAGCAAGCGTTCAAGTCCCCACTTAGTGGAGGAGGTATTGGGTAATGGGGCATTCCAGTTGAAGCTTCCCGCGCATTGGAAGAAACACCCAGTTTTCCATGTATCCCAACTGTCACCCTTTAAGGGTGTAATTCCCACGGATCCAGAACCAATTGTCATCAATAACGAGGAGGAAGCCGAAGTGGAGGCCATCCTGGCATATCAGAAGTCGCGATTATCAGTTTAATATCTTGTGACCTGGAAAGGATATCCAGCTTACAAAAACAGTTGGGTCAAGGCGCGCGATTGCACAAATTGTATGGACCTGGCTGATGCTTTCCACACATCCCACCCTGAGGCTCCCTGCCCGCTTCAGAAGGCCGCAACAATTATGGCTATCAAGTTACCCAAAGCGCATAAGAATGTGGCTCTGGTGCAGTTTCCCAGTGGGGGGGCCATCCCTCTGGAAAAAGGAAAGGGTAATGTAAGTCTCGGGGAGTGTCCTTTAGCTCTCAATTGAGCTATCTTTCTGTTCCCAAATAAGAAAACACTGAAGAGGATGGCGGTACCCCTCATCACCCAGGGCGATCTCACCCACATAGTTGATGAGCAATGGGTGACAGCCCATCCGCTTCAGATCCCACCCCTGATTCCCTCACTCACCTTGGCAGAACTGTTGTGGGGAATTAGTGAAATCTGTGCTAATATCATTGAACTGAAATTGGTCGGACCTAATTCAGGTGGCAATTGGGCTGATGGCCAAAATTTGAATGGCTGTAAAAGTATGAAGAATGAGATATCGACTAGATTGCCTGACAGTTCCAATTTGACCCCTAAATCAGTAGAACAAATATTGGATGCCATCGATGAGAGTTCAAAGTCCTCTGATAGTAATTCAGGCGTTGCGCCTGATGGGATGCTATTGACTGAACAAATGGTCAAACAACTGAGCGCAGGTGGGTTGGCCATCCCAAACCCGTTCCCAACCAAATGGTCCCATTCATATATGGGATGGCCTTGGGGGATTCCTGTCACTCGTCGGGCCAAATGTCATTGTGCTAACCATCAGAAATGTAATCAACCCCTGGTCCAGAAATCAAAGGTCGAACTGACAGAGACTCAGCCCACCGCCAAATTTTGCGATGTCAGTTCCCAAAGAATAAACCCCCCCACTATCAACCAATTTGCCGGTTAGGCTGAATTTGTGGATCCTGACCACGCCTTATCACTACCCAATTGACCACTATTTAATCAGTTGCAAGGCACTGAGAAGATTGTTGGTCGATTTTCTTACTTTATTTCCCAAATAAAATTTTATTAAAACCCCAAATTTTTATCTCCTTCCTTTCAACCACATTCTATATGGCATTTCCCTGGTGGTCCGCCGCTCCACACTCTGAGTGGGCCTTACCAATTCTCTTGGTTACCATGGTTCCCTCTATTGCCAATTGGTATCAACAAGTCCGAAATTTTTGGCTCTATAACTCTGTTCTCATGACCTTCCAGCAGCAATATACAGGGATCTTATGGCCCTATGTCCGCCAACTACAAGAGAAAATGTGCCTCTCTACCACCCCTGACAAAGTGGTTTTAACAAACAAGAATCTCGCAGAAACTATACCAGTAGTTTCCACCCCTGTTACCAGAACCCCTGGGTCTGAAGTCTATTCAGTGTGGTTTGCTGTCAAGTTACTCCTAACCCTGACATTCCGCCACCATTTTGTGGTATCCTATTTCCCAGCTCCATATCAAGTCATATGGTCGGCAATGCCTCTGGCATTCTGGCTAGCTTTCTGGATGCTCACGCATCCTGAATGGCAGGCCAGTCTAAACTTCTTCTGCCATTTCCTTGACAGCTTTCAAGTTGGAGGCAGCCAAAATAACACTGAGATGCTCCAACTTTTAGGAAAAAGAGGAAACTGTGGTGCGGCTGAACACAGAAGATGCCCACAGCTGGTACACACCGTTTATGCTTTGTGAAAGACTCACATGGAAAGAGTTTGTGCATGTAAAAGAAAGTGGTTGGTCAACTAATGTAAGGAGAGTGTCTATAACTCTCCCATTCCTAGCATGGTAGTGCACAGTGCACAGGGCCAACGCCATGGAACTAGTCAATAGTACAAATGTTACTAGAGTCCAGCAGAGGGTGCTTAAGCAATAATAATTTAGGTAGAGTAGTGTTATCATTAGAGTGAGTAAACAAACATAAGAAATGCGGTGCAAGGAGTAGTAAGATAAAGGTGCCCTGGGTTGGAGGGAACCTTGGCAGCCCAACTATGCATGGGCGGATAGTTTAATCAAAGATAAAATTAAAAGTTTAATGTAGCATGAGACCTTCACAAAGAGGTTCACGCACAGGAATGTCCTGGTAACATAAAATATGAAAAGGGTGTACTTATCAAAGGGCTTATTGATAGGGAAGTCAACCAACGGAAGAGATTGGTATCAACATAAGATATTTAAGGGATTTCAAAAAAACAATTAATTGAGAGAAGTGGGTCTAATCTGAGGTGCACCTATTGGTGCACGCTTCCATTGGGCAATACACTATACCGGGTAATTGACCAGACTCAGGTAATTGATTGTAGAAGTGGCTGACCCAACTAAAATTTTCAAAAACCAAACAGGTTTCAAGTCCCTTCTCATTTAAAAGCTAAAACGAATCATTTTTGTTCACTGAAAAGCTAGTTCATTTTAACGCGCCTGCTGTTATACAGGGCTGAACTTTTCTTGCATCCTTTGGACCAACCTGGGCATACTTCGCCTTGAACAAGTGTTGATCTATGGTATGCTTGAGGTCTGGGAGGCATTACAACTTCACCTTCTTGGCCTCCCCACATGCTGCTTTGCCTTTTACATTGGTACATGTATGATGTCATTCTCTAACCATGACAGAGGGTCCACTTGGCCCTTGTGACCTCTTTTTTTCTTAAAAGGGGTGTTGCTCCCTATCTAGTTGCAGGGGCTGGTCTCCAGGTCTTACAGAGGGGGCCAAAGTTCCTTTGAGTTTACAACCTGGACCCTTGTTAGAAAAGGGATGAGTAAATTAGTATTATTTAGGTATAATAAGATAAATGGTAGTTTATTAGGAGGGAGCCCCATACTATTTAAAGTAATAAGGCTAAAGGTGGGAGGAGAGAGAATTTATGAAAAAGCAATTAAAATACTAAGTGATGGAAGTTAAATGTGTCATGTTTACATGACTTAATAGAAGGCACCAACCCCAAGGACAAGACTGGACGGCAGGGAGTTCAGAAGATTAAACTTCAGGCCCTTCCTGACCTCAAGAACATCTTGGACCAACGCTGGGTAAAAGCCAAATATTACCAAGTTGGTACAAGTGAGGTGCAAAATGCCCAGACCCTTTTTTCAGCTCAAGCTTTAAAACGGATGTGCTATTTAATTAACAATGATGGGACAATCCAGTTAGTTGGGGATTGGGGGTTTAAAACATGTTCCATTTACAAAATTACAAGATTAAGTCAGATAAAACTTTAATTGATCACTTGAGTGAGGTTAGTTTCAAAGTTTGCTACCATCTTGGATGTAAGCATGCACCTATTGGTGCACCAAGGCTTGGGACCATTTCCACTGACAGAATTACCCTGAGATTGTTTAAATATGTTTGCTCATAACCAAAGCTCCTCGTTGGTCATCTTTTTCCCAATAAACCACCTATCACTTTACATTTTACCTATATATTGACTTGGGCGCACTTGTTCATGGACCTCTTTGAGGAGGTCGTGCATCATGTTAACCAGTTTCTTTTGTTTAAATTTTAAGAATCGTTCAGGCACACCGCTGGTTCTACCAGGTTCCATCCAAACACGGTCATCAGTGTACCATATCCTTGTATCAAACTGGGTTTTGAACAGCCCTCTGGGGCACAGCTAAGTTTTAAAAAATTCTCCTCTAATTATCATAATTGCTTTGCTCACCACCCTCTCCATGAGTATCTTCAGCTCCAGCACCGTTAGCTGGGCTATTTTATTTATTATAATGATGATTACTAGTTCCCTTGCATTGTCCTATGCGCCAAGCACCACTACTCTGGGTTTTGGAGAGTTATAGACATTCTATTGAAAGAATGCCTAGCTTAGAGAGACTCTTTGCATTGGTTGCCAACCATAGAATAAAAATTTGTAATTAATAGTAATAGTAATTTAAGGATTGATTGTCCTTAGCATTAACCACTAATAATTGTGGAGCTAGGATTGCTATTGGGATCACTTTCCAATAGTTTTAGAACTGTTATATCACTTGAAATATCAAAAAAGCTATTGGGGATGATCTATGACATTGAATTGACTCAACTCAAGTTAATGTGGAGCCTGATTTGGCATTCACTAATAATTTAATATTAGTGAGTTGTGCCCTTATAAAGAGGCTTCACTCAGTAAAGAGCAAATCCCAATAAAACCCTCTTCCAGCCTCAGCTAGGGGTCTGTTAATTTTTGGCATAACGGCTTGATTCTGCCAAGTTGGTTTACACAGGGTATTAGCCACTGAGAAACCAAATTGGATGATATGGAGATCACTAGCTCTAATAAAAACTTGACAGATGATATATGGAGCAATCGCCCTTATAGGTACTTTATTAATCTTCTAATATTCGCAGACTTATCTGCAAAAACCTCCCAAAAGACCTCTCTTCTCAATCTTTCGTCCAACTCTTAAATCTTGGTCTCCCAAGCCAAATGCATCCTATGCATGGTAATCTCCTATTCGTTTTCCCTTTTCTAGGAGTTTCATCTATCTTAAAGTCTCAGTATAATTTTCCTCGATTCACTGAGTGGTTAACACTTCAATCAATTTGCTTTTCATACATATATCTTTTTCATCAATCTTAAGACTCGTCTCAACTCCAATTTACAATCCGCCAGAATGTATAGCATATCATCCAGTCATATCAACTTATTGACATTAAACTCCTTTAACTGGATGATATGCTCCTATTGCCTTTATTCTCAAAGAAACTTCACGTGAACTTGATTGATAATCTGACCCCCCGCAGGTTCCTTAATGGTGTAGGCGTCCATGCCAGTCTTCTCAATTATCTCGAATGGCCCAGCCCAGATGTTAGAGAGCTTCTTTTTCCACCCAAATCCATGTTGGTCATGGAATAAGACATGATCTCCTACAGCAAACAGTAGAAGTCTGCTTTATTTTTTCTGGTCAGCCGCCTGATTGCAAATCTTCTTGGCCAAACTGGTGGAATAGGCTTCTGTTTATAACTTGATCAGTATTTTTTAGATTCGTCAAATACCATTGGGTTCCACACTACCAGTGCCCTCTACACATGAGTAAAGCAGAGCAGGCAGTGACAGATGTTGACCATACAGTAGTTGTAAAGGGCTCTTTCCAATGGACAAATGATAGCTGATATTATATGCAAACACAGCTGTAGGTAGGAGGGTACTCCATTCCGAGGGTTGATCCTTCACCAACTTATGGAGTATGTTCACTAAGGCTCCTTTGACCTGTTCCACCATTCCATTTGATTCTGGATGGTAGGGTGCAGTTAAAACTCCGTGTATCTCCATCAACTCATTCAAATTAAGCAAGATGTGTGAAGTGAAATTGGTTACGTTGTTTATTAAAATGAACTGCAAAACAGCCATGTCACTGTATAACACACTCCATAATAAACTAGGCTGTAGTGAATGCTCCCAAGTCGTTAATTGCTCTGGCCTCCACCCATCTTGTCAAATGAATAATTGCGATGATTATATACTTAGGTCAGTTTGCACCAGTTGGCAGAGGTCCCACTACATCAAGAGAAATGGTGCTCCAGGCAAAATGGGGCTTAACCAGCTGGTATGTGGTCTTCTTATGGAATAGATTTTCCACTTTATACTGATGGCAACAGCTTAACGTTTCCAGCACATAATAATGAATGCTCTCTCTTAATAGTAGTGGGGTCACAAAAACTCCAACGTTTTTCGCAATCCTCCATGTCCTACTGCCTGATGGGCATCCACAATAATTTCAGGTCTAGCGGAAGGTTTAGGAATCTCAGCTTCAAGTCTCCAATCCGCTTACATAGTTCCCCCTTGCATAGGAAAGTATCTCGCCTAAGCCCATCTAGTACCTTGATCACTTGTGGTGGCTCGTCATGGTATTTGTTCACCACCATCTCTCATACATAATGTCAGCCAAATCTGCTGTGACAGTCACTATTGGTAGTCAGGAAAGACAATTCGCATTTTGATGTTTTGCTCCCAGATGGTGTAAAATCTCGAAATTGTACGCCAGGAGCTTCTGTGCCCAATGTGTGAGCCCCCCTACAGGTTCACGGAGATTCTGCAGCCAGTGCAAGGAGGCATGATCTGTCACCACTTGGAATTTTAACCCATGTAGATATACCCAAAGCTGTTTGTACGTGTAAATCACCGCCAAGCACTCCCGCTCAGTCACAATGTAGTTTTGTTTATGACAGTTTAAGCTTTGACTTCAAAACACAACAGGGTGCTCCACACTGTCATCATCCTTCTGGGATAATACTGCCCCTATAGCGGAGAGCGATGCATCCATTTGTATATGAATTGTTTTTCAAAATTGGGATATTGCAAAATGGGTGCTCTTTCTAACGAGGTTCATAACACATTGAAAGCATTTTGGCATTGTTCCATCCAGTCAAAGGAGGTATTTTTCTTTAACAACTCAAAGAGAGGTGCCCCAATACAACTGAAGTTAGTAATGAACTGTCAGTAGTACCAGACCATCCCCAAGAACACTTGAATATCCCATTTAATACCTGGGCGGGTCATCTTGCTTATTGCTTCCACCTTTTCTGGCTGCAGTTTGAGCCCTTTTAATCCACTATGAACCCAAGGTGTTCTAATTATTTTTTAAAAGTGACACTTCTGAGGCTTGATTTTGATATTAGCATTAGTGAGTCAGCGGAACACTTGTTCTAGATAGGCAAGATGCTCTATAAACATTTGTAAGAACACATTGATATCATCAAGGTAAACTAAGACACAGGACAGCTTCAATTCCCCTAAAATTGTATCCATAGCATGCTGGAACGTAGCTGGGGTGTTGCACAAACTCTGTGGCATGCTGTCAGATGGAATAACCCCTTCAAAGTGATGATAGCGCATTTATCCTATTCCACAATGGCAGTTTGATCTGCCAGTACCTTGAAATTAAATCCTTGGCAGAAAAATAATTCGCCCCACCCAATCGATCTAATGCGTCATCAATACATGGAAGGAGGTAGGGATCCTTTTTTGTTATGCTATTGAAATTTTGATAGTCAATTACCACACTATTTGTGCCATCTTTTTTCTTTACAATGAGCACCAGTGATGCCCAAAGACTTTTTGATGGCTCTAGCATCCCTTGTTTGATTAATTTATCTACCTCATTAGAGACCACCTCTTCTGCCACCTTTGAGCATCAAATAGGCTGCGATCAAATGGGAGGGTGATCACCTGTATTTATCCAATGTACCACCCCTTGGGCACACCCCAAATCATGATTGTCATATGCAAAAATATCCCAGCATTTTTCAAATAAAGCTATCGCCTTATCTTGCTATTCCACCAACAATCCAGTTAGTTCTTACTGCGGAACCACTGTCATTATGCCAAATGATAAATTTGTCATTAAGCTGAGGTTTTCCTACAGTCCGAAATCATGAATATGGCGAACTTCATTTGTAAAAACAAATTGTAGATGAGCCACCAATTGATGCCACTGGATTGATATTGACTCCTTCTGTTAATTTTCTAGCAGTACCTTCACCTCACCATTCCCAAGTAGCATTAGCCCTGTAGCTACATGTGATTCAAGCCATGTTTGCTGGTGAGGCCCCATAATTTCCGCATATAGCCCTTTAGGGATGTCAATTTTGAGCTCGGCTCCTACTATGACTGGAGTCCAGATGGTAGGCTCAAAGCGCTCGCTGCTCAGAGCGGAATCCCTTTATACTCATAGCTTTGTTGTGGAGGGCTCTGGTTCTCCGCTTCATTTACCAATATTGGAAAGGTTTCACTCTGTCACTGTACACCAGATTGTTTTGACTGGAGCAGAACGGATCCGTTGGAATTCCACTAGAGGTAAAGTAGATGGGAATCTGTTGTCCCAAAATAATAAGGGTTTCCTCCGCCATAACTATCACAGCTCCAAAATTTCCTCATGAATGCCACACTGATTAACATATCATAGTTATTGTTAGGTAGAACCGTTGCTGGAGCAGAAGCCTTAACCAACCCCAAATTGCAAAGGCAATGCACTGTATGCTCCTTTGGACACAGTACTTTGTGTCCCCGCAGTCCCATATACTACTCTGTGGTCCACATCTAGCTTCAATAGAAGCTTAGCCATCAACCTGGTAGAGATTTTATTCATTGAGGCCCCAGTGTCTATAATAGAGATGATTTTTGTGTTCTAAATGAAAAATGTCACAGTAAGTGCATTCCAAATAAGAAGAACCATCAGTGTTTATTACGTGGACGTCTGTAAAAATTTACTTAGTTGGGTTATTATTGGAGACAACCCTAATAACCTTTTTACAGCACAGGTTTGGTTTCCTCATGCACTTCACTGCATTGTATAGTAGAATGGATTATTGATTGATAATAGTATGACAACTATTATATGTAGTTGAGTATGAATTTTTATATCTCGGCCCAACGCTCACCCAGTATTCCCAATTAAATACTTAAGATGCCATGATCTTAGGGATTCGTTTCCTCATTCTGTCCAACCCAATCTTCTCTGAGATTCCCTGGTGACAGTCTCTTTGGTCCAACATAGAGTCGACAGAAATCCTGGATTGTGTCTCCTTCTTCTCTAGATCCCCTCTCATATCTTTACTCTTTTCTCTAAGAGTCTTCCAATTATTGCACATAGCAACAATCCTTGAGAAGAATAGCACAATGGAAGCTGATGATAGTTTACTTCTTAAACTGTATACCAGATGAAAACAATAGAACTATATAACTCTGTTCTCATAATTACTGTTTTTTGTTATAATGAATCCTAGGGATTATATAGTGGGGATTTGGTTGTCTAACCCTCAGTTGACATCTTTTCGATGAAATGGCAGCCGTTGCCATTGAATCACCCATCCTTGTCTCGGCAGCAATGGTCTTCCCCATCCTGGCTAGGATTCTGTCATTGGACATCCCCAAGACCTAACAGAAAGAGTCGTAAAACGTGTCCCTAACATTTTCCTCTTAATCCAAGCAAACCAACCATATTTGGCTAGTGACTTGCTTAGGTAATGGGACTTTTACCCATTAAGGCAGGTTACGCACCAACCAATTGATTTGCTAGTTGCAGGCGGCATCACTCGCCTCACAACTTGCTATTCATTCCCAATCAGTTGGTGATAAAACCTGACCAATCCCAATTGGTACACCTGATATTTTATTTACTATCAGATGCTCTATTTCAGCGGCAACTCTTCCTGATGAGATTTTAAGTATTCATCCGGATTGATCCCTGATGGATATGAACAGGCGAATATCCCAAAATCCCTCAAATGTAGTTACTCCAAAACTCGGGCCAACTGATTTCCAATTCACTTTGCCTTAGGGAATTTTCCCCTAGCGATTCCTGGTAATCTAGCAGGCTGAATATGGGCAAAAATCCCAACACATCACTCCTCTTGCCTAGATTTCCAGCGAGAAAAGGACCAGGGCATGAGAACAACACATTAGACACTTGGTTGAATACTTCATTGGTTCAAGCGGAGTACATTCATCAATACTCAACGCTGCTCAGTACAACCTTTGGCATATGGCACTCTTCCTCTTCCTCCTTGCTACTGCCTTCTCAGAGCGTGGTCCCCATGATCTACTGTCATTCCAGGCTGATCAATTTACTTATGACAATATTAGTCCTGGGATCCGGTTTTCCCCCATCAGGGTATATGACCTGCTGTAATATTCAGGATTCTTGGTCCGGCGTCCTTGATTTCCTGATTTTCTTCTCATCCTAGACAGGAGACTCTTGCCACTAATGTCTATTTCATGGCTCAATTAAGAATACTTAATTTTATCCGCCCTTGTTATTTCTCTCATAACCTCTTGGCTCAAGTCATTCCTAATTCTTCTCTTGGAGAGCTTATCCCATTAATTTTGAGATTAATTTATCCAAATTGGTGCTTAATGGATTGTAAAGTGCATAATTTCAACTTCCATATAAGTCTGACATCCCCCCTCTCATCCAACTCATATGTTGAATTCTGAGTCATGATACCAGAACCTTATAAATAGTTTTTCTGATCAGGACCTCCTTCTCTTCCAGCAGATGAGTTGGGATGCTCAGCGGAACCTCTTCTATGGTACTTCCAGGACCATACGCCTAGTATGGTGACAGTGGCTAGTTCTTCTGTCAAATTACTGAAAATGGTAACTAATCCCTCTGAAACCAGGCTTGCTATCATTTTGAACAACTCTTGGCTGATTCTTCCTCTGCCATCAATTCCAGAGTTGGATTTCATAACTCTCCTGGATTCAGCTCCTTTTGCTGATGCACTGACCATTATCATAGATGCTCCAGAGATCATGTCATTTGCTCTTGATCGCTCATTTCTTGCCAGGTCAGACCTGCTTCCTGAGTTCCTCTTCCAACTCAGACAATATTACAAACCCGCTGTTCTGGCTACCAAGCTCACCATTAGTAACAGTATTTACCTCAAGCTCCCCTACGCTGTACTCTGGGCACAAGTCACCAAGGCTTTGTCCCTAGAACAGCATCCCTCTGATCTTGATAATATCCTGGATCAGGATACCACCACTTATGCTCTTCGCTTTGCTGGCTAAGTTCTTTGAATTTGGTCCACAAAACTTCCAGCTTCACCCAGGTTTCACCGCTTGTTCAGCTTTAGCTTCCGGGAAGCCCATAGTCATCACTTGCAGGATGCCATCCGCTCCCAGCACAATTATCTCTTCACTGGCGCTTCCCATCGGTACCTTATGCTGATGGCGTTGATAGGGGGCATGATTCAGCAACCCCCATCAAGCATTCCTTGTTCATTGTCAGCCCATATGTCTGGTGTTCTTGATAAAGCCCATCATCAGGCGCTCAAGACTAATTTTATAACTCCAGTACCATATCAGGATTACTCAGGGTTATTTTCCAATTGCCTCTTCTTATACTGTTGCTTTCCTCCACACTCCGGGGTTTCATGATTGGCTATATCCAACATCTCAATTTCTTTTCCCTAGTCGCTTTCTTGCAGGGCTCTGCGTCTGCTCAAAGAACGTGGTTTTGTGTAGGTTTAGCCCTCACTAGCATCTGATCTCACATCGATTTCAATGGGCTGTTCATTCCTACCATGATCCATCCTCCCTCCCCCAAGAGGTGACATAGGCAGAATCATCCCCATATCGAGGACAATTAATAGAAATAAAAATTATAAAATTATATTGGTTTTTTTCTCTATGCAGTTTATATAATTTTTTCCCAACATCTTTTATCAATTTGTATATTTATTCTTCTTTTTTTCCATGGGACTTGATCTTGTTTTATTCAGCGGTCCATATTTTTATTTTTTCCCCCAAACTGGGTTCAGGGTACTTAAACCTGCCAGCTTTCTATGGTTCAGAGGTCCTTTTTTGGACTTGACCTATTCATCAGGACATGACCAACTTAATGGTTCATCAGTCCTTTGGGAACTCTTTTATTTTTTTCATCAATCCATTGCTTTAAATACTTAGCATGGACTCAAATCACAACTTTTTATCCAAGAGATTCTTGATGGAGTAGGCATTAGTCACCGTCTTGGCAATCACTTCAAATGGACCCAACTGCAACAATCTAATTTGTTTCTTCTTCAGAAACCATGTGTATTGCAATAGGCAACTCTTTCCCCTATTTGATATTCTGCTAAGGCTGGTCAGTTCTTATTGTCTGTCAATTTTGCTAATATCCTTTTCTTCAATTTTGTATCAAATGCTCACGATTGCATATTGATCAGGATATTTATCAGTTAGCTAAATATTGCTTGGTACTCATCCCCGACGTAGGTTCCACCACCAAATATAAAATCAGTGGCAACATAGGCTTTTCCATACAACAACTCATTTGCGTCTTTCCTGTCACCATATGATGACTAATATTGAAGGTGAACATCACCTAATTCAGGTACGTTCCCCATGCAGAAGTTCTTCATGCAACTAGCTTCCTCAGCTTTGCAGTCAGCATTCCATTCACCCGTTCTACCAATCTGTTTGTCTCCATCAGGTAGGGTACTGACACGACTCCTATGATCCCCATTATCTCATTCAATCTTGGGATCACATGAGATGTGAAGTTGGTCCCATTATCACTAATCAAGACCTGTGGACATCCATGCCAGTATACTACTTGATCCAGGATGAACCTCGTGGTACTGGTAGCATCTACTTTTGTTAGGGCCTTCATCTTGACCAATCTCATCAGATGGTCGATGGCAACTACAATGTAATTGACTCCCCCTGTGCTCATTGTCAGCAGTCCCATCACGTTGATGGTCAATGTCAGAAAATTGGCGATAATAGAGAGACGCGCCAACGGATTTTTGCACAGGGTTCAACCCACTGAGCAATTAGGACCACAATATGATAATCATGCTCCTCGACATGACAGAATAGACTTTATAAATAAATAAATAAATAAATATGGAGCACTTGCTCCCTCAACTCTCTTTTATTTCTTCTATTACTCTAGCGGATCCTCGCTGTATACTTACTTTAAACTACTAACAACCTACCCTCCTCAATCATCTCATCCCACTTATATGGTAACAACGTCAGATGGTACCACTTTCATGGCTTAGTAATTCACTTCGCCATATCTCATTGGTTCCACCAATTATTCATTCATCAATTCACAATCACCCAATTTGGCCACTTTCCCAACAATCCCAATATCGCCTCATTTTGAGGCGCTCAATTATTCATATTCATAACAACTCGACGGATTCCATCCATTCCTCCATATTGACTTAGTGCTTATCAACTAGTTATATTGGAATTAAGACATTACCCCCTCCTTGACTGGACAATAAGGCTCCTATTGTTTATATGCCCGGAGGAACTTTGCATGCACTCAGTTGATGATTCAACCGCTAACGGGGTCCTTGATAGTATATGCATCAACCCCAGTTTTCTCAATAACTTCGAACAGACCAATCCATATACTAGCCAACTTTTGTTTCCTCCCAAACCCATGCTGATCATGGAAGAGAACCATGTCGCCTTCTTTGAACTGTGCTAACCCACTTCGATGTACCTGATCCATGGCCTGATTCCTGATCTTCTTAGCTAAGCTGAAGGAATAGGCTTCAGTTTGAAATTTGATCAGTATGTTTGCAAGGTTAGTCAGATAAGCAATCGGGTTCCACTCCGCCAGTGTCTTCCACACACAAATAAAGCAACGCTGGAAGAGCTGGATGTTGACCTTATAGTAGTTGGAAGGGACTTTTCCCCATGGCGGAATGGTAACTGATGTTATAAGCAAACACAGAAGTGGAAAGAAGGGAGGTCCAATCAGATGGTCAATCCGTTACTAATTTTTACAGGATATTCACCAGAGTCCCATTCATTCATTGTACCATTCCATTAGATTCAGGGTGGTATGGGGTCATTAGAACCCCGTGGATACCCATAAGCTCATTCAGTCTGGGGAGGATATCTGAGGTGAAGTTAGTTCCGTTATCAGTGAGAATAAACTGAGGGCATCCATGTCGCTAAATAATGCACTCCATTACAAACTTGGCCACTGTAACTGCCCCAATCTCATATTGCCCTTGCTTCAACCCACCAGGTCAGGTGGTCGATAGCCTACAAGAATGTACTTACACCAGTAAGCTCCTGCTGGCAAGGGACTAACAACATCCAGGGAAACAGTATGCCAAGCAAAGTGGGGTTTCACTACCTGATAAGAAGTCTTACGGTGGAATGGCTTCTCCACTTGGCACTGATAGCAACAAGAAATGGTTTGAGAACATCAAAGCTCATACTTTCTCAATAATACTGAGGGTGCAACAACTCCATTGTCTTGCACACTCTGCCATGTCCAACTGCCTTGTGGGTGCTCATAATAATTCCTGGCCAGGCTGAGGGTCACGGAGAGTTCACCGTAGAATCACCAATCCACTTGTACAGTTCCACATTCTGTTGGAAAGTATTTGTTTGCATCTTGTTTAAAGCTTTGATCACTTGGGGTGGTTCGTCATCATACTTTCCGCTGAGCATCTTGTCATACATCACATTGCTGAGGTCCACTGTCACCGCAACAGTTGGCAATTGAGATAAACAATCGGCGTTCTGATGCTTTGCTCCTGGCTGATGAAGGATCTCGAAATCATAAGCCTGCAACTTAAGAGCCCATCGATCCAAATGGCCTTCAGGTTCATTAAGGTTCTGCAACCAGCGTAATGATGCGTGATCTGTTACAACTTTGAACTTTACCCCATGCAGGTAGACTCTGAATTGCTTATATGTGTAGATCACTGCTAAGCACTCTCACTCGGTCACAGTATAATTACGTTCATGACTATTCAGACTTCAGCTGCAGTACACCACTGGGTGCTCATCTCCTTCATCATCTTTTTGGGATAAAACTGCCCCCACAGCGGAAAGTTATGCAACTGTTTGTAAAATAAATTCCTTTTTGAAATTTGGGTAGCATAACACGGGCGCACTAATTAGTGCCATTCAAAGTGTATCAAAGGTGTATTGGCGCCGTTATGTCCATTTGAACATGGCATCCTTCTTTAGCAGCTCAAACAGTGGCCCTCCGATGCAACTGAAATTGGGTATGAAACGTCAGTATTAGCATTATCTCCAAAAACACCTGAATGTCCCGTTTACTAGCTGGGCTAGTCATCTTCTGAATAGCTTCCACCTTGTCTGGTTGGGGTCTCAGCCCAGTCGCATCCGCCACAAAATAGAGGTATTCTAACTGATCATTGAAGGATTGAAATTTCCTGGGCTTGATCTTGATATTGGCCTCAGCTAGTCGGCAAAACCTCTTCTAGATGGGTAAGGTGCTCAGTGAATTTGCACAAGAAGACGTCAACATCATCGAGGTACACAAGAACACATGACAGCTTCAGATCCCCCAGAATGGTGTCTATTGCTCGTTGGAATGTAGCTGGGGCATTACATAGCCCTTGTGGCATACGAGTTGGTTGGAAAAGCCCTTTAGATGTGATTATGGCGCATTTTTCTTGTTCCACTGGGGGCAACTCAATTTGCCAATAGCCAGATATCAAATCCATTGCCAAGAAATAGTGAGCCCCACCTAACTGATCCAGCACTTCATCAATCCGCGGAGGAGGGTATGAGTCCTTCTTGGTGATACTATTAAGCTTCCGGTAGTCAATTTTTACACAGTTAGTACCATCCTTTTTTTAACAATTAATACAGGTGAAGCCCATGGACTCTTAGATGGTTTGAGCAAACCCTGCACCAACAGCTGGTCAATCTCCGCATTGACGACTTCTTCCACTGCCCTTGATTGGCAGGCTGGCTGAGACCTAATGGGGGGATGATCCCCAGTGTCCAGCTGATGGACAACCCCTGAGCGCACTCTAAATCATGATTGTCAACAGCAAAGATCTCTTCATATTTTTGAAATAAGGCTTCTACTTGATCTCTTTGGACTTCCATTTTTCCCATTAAATTTTCGCGCGGTACAACTGCCATTACGCCAGGCTGTGGTTCAGTGGGCAGGCCATATTCATCCAGCGATCTGAACTCATGAAACTGGAGGACCTCTTCAACTGGATTAAAAAGTAAGTACACCACTATTTGGTGTCGGCGGATTTGCATTGGTTTATTATGAAGATTTTCTACTAAGACCTTGATCTCCCCATGTCCTGGAAGTATAATGCCTGGGGCCAGATGGGGCTCAAACCATGATTGCTTATAAGGACTAATGACCTCCCCATAAAGCCCAGCAGGCATTCCACTTCTAACACAGTATTTTTGATTACTTGGTGTCCAGAGGGAATAGATATAGGGCCCGCAGCTCTAAGTGGTAGCCCTTGATATTCAAAAATTTGATTGGGAAGGGCCTGTGTCTTATGCTTAAGCCAATGATAGCGAACTGAAACCACCCCATCACCATATGCAAGGTTCATATGACTCATGTGTACCAGATCTTTTGACATTCCACTGGAGGTAAAGTAGATTGGGATCCGCTGCCCCAGAATTTCAAATGTCTCGGCGGTCATATCAACAACAACCCCATAGTGGCGCATAAAAGCAGTTCCGATTAAGGGGTCATAATTATTGTTTGGTAACACTATGGCTGGGGCCACAATGACAATTGACCCAAATTGCAAAGGTAGTGCGCTGTACGCTCCTTCAGAGACTGTGTTTTCCGTTCCTGCAGTCCCATACACCATACGATGTTCAACGTCAGGCTTTAACGCCAGCCTTGTTACCAACTTTGTGGACACTATGTTGATTGGGGCACCCATATCAATTATTGCACAAACTAAAGTTTTTGTTACAACAGTGTCACAGTAAGTACACTCATCATAAAATGCATTCTGATTGTTTATAACATGGACATTTAACTGATCTCTTTTTTCCAAGGAAGCTCATAATACCCTTCCCTACGTTAGAGTATTCTTTAACAATAACATCTATGGGGAAGGCCACGCTTACTTGTTCCAAAAGAAGCGCATCAGCTAATGGATCTGGTTCATCAGTAGAAAGGTGATCAAACATTTGACAAGCATAAGGCTTTGGTTGTTCCTGAGAGCTTGCTTCCTCCATGTTCTTGAATTGCGTTTGTGTCAGCACATTCACCCCTCCAACCGGTTGTTGATATAAGAAGGCGTCATCATACTGAGGAACTTCCACTGAAGGTACAGGAATAGGTTCCAGTGGGACGTTTTGGGTCAGTATATCGAAGATAGAGAGTCCCATCTCTACTCCGCTATGACTTTTCCCTGGTGGTACTGCTCCTGCAGTAGGTGCTAAACCTGACATTTGCGACAACTTCTAGCCAGGTGCCCAGAGCGACCACATGAAAAGAAATTAACACCAGAAGACCTGCGACCTTGGTTGTTGTAAAAGGAGCCACCCCCAGGGGTTAGGCTGGAAGCGAGGCTTGTATTGATGATAAGACCAGGGGGTGCTGACCAATTGTTGAATAAGGAGGGATGATTCCTCTGTGTAAAAAAGGCTAGCAGCGGAGGTGCTAGGTTTCCGCTTTATTGGGTGGAGGGAAATTAGCGGATAAATGGCGTAGAATTTGAACAAATTTGATCAAGGATACGTCAAACTCTAAATATGGAGCCAATGTATTAAAAAGCTCTCGGTAGGGTTTCACAGCAGAGGTCAATGTTATGCTAATGTCACATTAAGTTAAAAGCCCTGCCCCAATTAACACATGGGCTTCTGCTGAGAATTAATCAGCAAAGGCAGTGAGGGTCTCGTTAGGCTGAAACCCAATGGTATTAAACTCAGCCTTTTGTAGCGCCATTTTTGAAGTTCCTCCAAACAACCACAGCACAGTATCCTTCACTTTTTGATAAGTAACGGAACTGCTTGGAAGATAGCAAGTAACTTGGTCGGCACTTCCAACATCCAAAGTGGGCATTAGTAATTTGGCTTTACTATGATCTGATGCCCCTTCTACTGTAAACTCAAATCGTTTAAAAAACCCATGGATGTTCCCATCACGGTCAAATGGAGGAAGCTTGCCAATACAACATTCTTGCAGAGATTCCTTTTTCCAATTGAGCACAGCGTCTAAGGCAAGCTTGAGTTCTGCATATTCAACAGTTGCGGTGTGTTGAGATGATTCCTTAGTGAAGCAAGCTGGATATGACATGACTAACAACTGAGGAACGCTTATTAATCTATATGATTGATCAATGGGCCCCCTGTAGTGAGCATCACTGTTAGAAAATTGGCGATACTTGAGAGACACGCCAACTGATTTTTGCACAGGGTTTGACCCACTGAGCAATTAGGACCAAATAATATGATGATCGTGGTCCTTGACACAACATAATAAACTTTATAAATAAATAAATATGGAGAACTTGCTCCCTCAACTCTCTTTTATTTCTTCTATTACTCCAGTGGATCCTCGCTGTATACTTACTTTAAACTACTAACAACCTACCCTCCTCAATCATCTCATCCCACTTGTATGGTAACAACGTTGAATGGTAACACTTTCATGGCTTAGTAATTCACTTCGCCATATCTCATTGGTTCCACCAATTATTCATTCGTCAATTCACAATCGCCCAATTCAGCCAATTTCCTAACAATCCCAATATCGCCTCATTTCAAGGCGCTCAATTAATTGTATTTATAACAACTTGGCGGATTCCATCCATTCCTCCATATCAACTTAGTGCTTATCATCCAGTCATATTGGAATCGTGACAGATACCATGTGCCAGGAAAATCCAGGCATACCATTCAGTATCCAGTTGTATTCTTATGTGACTTGTGCAGCTAGCACTCCATGCAACAAGCTAGATAATCCGCGACATCATAGTTGATGGATTCTAGTAATAGTACTTGTGAATATGATCAGTTGATTTCCTCAGGCCTCCATGCCCAACAACCTTGTGAGCTGCTTGCACTATAGCTTCTCTTTCCAATGGCTTTGGGAATACTAACTGCTTCCTATTGATCATCTTAGATACTTTTCCATCCATGGTCTCTATTTTCCATCACTTTCCAAAGCGCGCCTTGGATTTCTTGGGGCTTGTCCCTGATTTTTTCGTCAACCATTCTCTGGAACAGCTCATCCGCCTGCAGGTATACCATCTATACCATTGGTAACCTTGATAAGACATCCACATTTTGGTGAGAAGCCCCCGCTCAGTGTACAATTTCATAATCATAAGCCTTGAGCTTAAGTGCCCATTGTGCCAGTCATCCTTCTGGTTCTCTCAAATTATGCAGCCAACGCAGCAAAGAGTGGTCTGTCACCACTTTAAAGTGCGTTCTGTGGATGTACACCCAAAACTGCTTACATGCATAGATGACCACAAGGCATTCATGCTCAGTCACAGTGTAATTCCTCTCAGCGGCTAAGAGTGTCCAGCTCACTTATGCCACCGGATGTTCATCCCCAAGTTCATCTACTTGGCTTAGTATGACACTGATCTCCATCAACAAAGCATCAGTTTGAATAATAAACTCCCAATCAAAATTTGGATATTTCAGAATTGAGAATCTATTAAATACCGTTGTAGCTTATTAAGGGAGTCCTGGGCCTCTTCATTCCATATGAATCCTTTTTTTGGATCCTTTGATATATGGAATAATGGCTCAGCTATTCAGGCGAAGTCCTGAATAAATCTTCTGTAGTATCCAACAATTCCAAGGAACACTTGGATGCCTTGGACACTCTTTGGTAAAGCCATCCTTTCTATGGCTGCTATCTTCTGGGTTTGCAGCTGCAATCCACCGGAGTTGATTATGAATCCCAGATATTTTAACTCTTTCTTTAAGAAGTGGCACTTCCTTGGCTTAATCTTCAGGTTAGCCGCGGACAGTCACTTGAATACTTCTTCCAAGTGGTGTAGGTGATCAGTAAACTTCCTACTGAACATGTTTATATCATCCAGGTATACCAGGACACATGACAACTTAAGTCACTCATTATCGCGTCAATGGCCCTCTGAAACGTTGCAGGCGCATTACATAGACCCTGGGGCATCCTTGTTAGTTGGTATAGCCCCTGCGCGGTAATAAGCGTGCATTTTTCCTGGTCTTCTTTTGGCAAGTCAATCTGTTAATATCCTGAGATCAGATCCATTGCAGAGAAATACTTCACTTCTCCCAATTGATCTAGTGCATCATCAATCCTCAGTAGGGGATATGAATTCTTCTTCATAATTTTATTCAGCTTCTGGTATTCAATCACCACCTGGTTGGATCCATCCTTTTTCTTCACGATCAGAATTGGACTCGCCCAAGACTTGACGACGGAACTAGAAGCCCATGATTAACTAGTTTGCTGATTTCATCCTCCACTACCGCTTCAGCAGCTTTTGATCGTCAGATCAGTCTCATCCTGATCAGCAATTTTTCCCCAATGTCAATCTTGTGGATCACATCTCGTTCGCATCCCAAATTGTGGTCATTCTGAGTGAACACTTCCCAATACCTTTTATATAGTTTGAGCAATCTTCTTGCTGGCCTTCCAACAGATCAGTGAGCTGCTCTTGATCAACCAATAGGTTGATGCTTTTGGTTACCCTGGCCAGTAATCCCATCTCATTAAGAGTCCCAAAATCATAAAATCTTCTCAATTCGGCCATCAGGATCAGATACACAAATGTGATGATCTGATTCCTCTTGATCTTCATCGGTTTTTCACTTAAATTCGCCAGGAGAACTCAAATTTCTTCATGGCCCAGCATTATTATCCCAGGAGCCACCCAAGGCTCCACTCTGGACTTCTTCCAGGGGCTTCTTACCTCCCCATACAACAGCTCAGGTATCTCCAATGCCAACCCTGTGTCGACTATCATCTGTGATCCTGGCAGTATGGTCCTCTCATTATTGATCCTCAATGGAATTCCCCAGTTCTCTATGATTTCCGCCGGCATTTCATGTCGCTTTCTACCAACTAATTGGTACCACATCGGGACAATGCCATCATTGTATATTAGATTGATGAAGTTGTTTCTCTGATTTAGTGGAGCTTCACCATCCTTCTGATATACCAATGATAACGTCTGACCCAATATGTTAACGTATTATCCTCAAAGTTACATTTGAATTCATATTTTGTAGAAACTCTGGTCCAATCAGAATGTCATAGTTTTGGTTGGCCAAAACCTTTGCTGGTGCAAATACTACCAATGACCCAAATCGTAGTGGCAACATGCTGTACACTCCACAGGAGATGGTGGTGTTTGGCCCAGATGTCCCATATTCCTTCTTATGTTCCAAGTCTGGCGAGATCTTCATCCTCTTTACCAGCTTGGTCAAGACAATATTGATGGGCGCTCCGCTGTTGACAATTGCCCTCACCCACACTTGATTCACTTGTATGTCTATATATTTACACTTGGAGTATTGCAATATAGTGTTTACTGAGTGAATAGCGGCATTCTTAGCTGAATCTAGGGTGTGAATAATTTGCGCTGATAAATCAGGAAACATTTCCTTTATCATGCTGATAGGGATCAACAAATTTACCTCATCTAATTAGACTTCAGATAATTCTTCAGGAATCTTGGTGGTTCAAATATTGTCCGCCAAGTTGATGGGTGTACGGCTGGGCAGCTTCCTTGATTATATTGGGGTTGATTCTCTTCACCCCATTTCTGGTCACGGCATTTACATCTAAATTGACCACTTGATACAGCTGATCCTGCTTGTCATCTACAAACAGATCACTGATATCAATTTCTTCAGTCATAATGTCAGGAGGAACAGGCTTCTCTGCAGCTCTATACTGTTCCCCATCTAGGCCGTGGGCCCTTTTCCCAGTCCTTGGTGACTGCTGACTCTTTCGCCTGGACCACGTTGATCTGATCCTTTGGCTTCTTACAGTGCACAGCGAAATGTCATTTCCTGCCACATTGGTAGCAGACCTTTTCCTTCTTATTCAACCATCTGAATTCTTCAGGCTTATTTCCTGGCACGGTTTGATTGGTTGTCTCTTTAGCTCCTTCGTTTCCCTTCATGGGATTCAGATTGCATACCAGATTAGATTTGAAGCTTCTATTTGGGGCATCAAATGTTGCTCCCAAAAATCTTCAAATTATCTACCATTTGCGAGGTAGTTATTTCTATTGTGAACATAAAAGATATCATGTGATGCAAATTGTGATAGGGCCAAAGGGCCACTTGCAAAGGGATTCTGGCATCAAAGTCATACAATACCTTTGCTCTGACCAGGATCTGAGACTCCTGGTAAAACCGATCCATAAAGCTAGCTAGAGATTTGTCTTTATGGAACTGGATTCCCATAAATTCCTGTTTGCACTTCAACATGCACATCAGACTCCTGAATTCTTTTATGATGGCCACTTTTGTCTCAGCATATGACCAGTTGTCCCTCTCCAGGTGAGGTAACACTAATTTCTGACAGTCAGTGTCTAGGCAATTCATGACTGTCAACGCCTTTTGATGATCCCCATAGCCATACATGGTTATGTCAAACAGTCAGAAAAACGTTGAGGCGTTATCCCAATGGAACATTGGCAATTTCAGCGTTGCCTTAAATTCCTCCGAGTTATTTCTTGCTGATTCTCTCAGTTCAGCCACTCAGCTAACTTGAGGAGTGAATTCAGGCATCATCTCCAAAATGGCAGCAAAAGCGAGCAGCATGTTCCATGGGGTATTCGACTTTCTAAGTATCATGTGAGGACTTCTTTCTTCAGCTTTGCTTGCCACATCAGGCTCACAAGCACATTTGTGAGCTTTAAGTTCCTCCACTTGTTTGATTAACCGCTCTATATATGCACCAAAATTTCTCAAATGAATGCGTTCTGCTTCTCGCTCCATTTTCAGGTATAAGACCTCTTGAACGAGGTCCCATTTTTCTTCTTCAACGAAGTTACTTTCCCAAGTAACTCTTTCCCAAAGCTTGCAACATTATCTATCCCTTCCTCCACCTTGGCGACTAGTTCTTTCAAGGCTGTAAACTCCTGATGGTCCAATGAGTTAAGAGCATTCTGGTTTAAAGTGGCTAACTCAGTCCACAGTTTGCGTAACTTGTCTTTGTATGACATTCTTATCAATTCTTCAACGCAAATACCCCTGTAGTGAGCACCAACTTGTAAAAATTTACTTAGTTGGGTTATTATTGGCAACAACCCTAGTAACCTTTTTACTATACAGGTTCAGTTTCCTCATGCACTTTGTCTGCGTTGTATAGTAGAATTGATTATTGATTGATAATAGTATGAGAACTATTATATGTAGTTGAGTATGAATTCTTAAATCTCGGCCCAACGCTCACCCAGTATTCCCAATTAAATACTTGTGATGTCATGATCATAGGGATTCGTTCCCTCATCCTGTCCAACCCAATATTCGCTGAGATTCCCTGGTGACAGTCTCTTTAATCCAACACACAGTTGGCAGCAATCCCAGATTGTGTCTCTTTATTCTCTAAATCCCCGCTCATATCTTTATTCTTTTCTCTAAGAGTCTTCCAATTATCATATACAGTAATAAAATCCTTGAGAAGAATAGCACAATGGAAGCTGAAGCTAGTTTACTTCTTAAAATGTATACCAGATGAAAACAATAGAACTATATAACTCTGTTCGTGTGATTACTGTTTTTTATTATAGTGAATCCTAAGTAAATTTATAATGGGATTTGGTCATCTAACCCTTGGTTAACACCTCTTTGATGAAACAGCAGCCATTGCCATTGAATCACCCATCCTCATCTTGGCAGCGATGGTATTTCCCATCCTGGCTAGGATTCTGCCACTAGACATCCTCAAGACCTTAAATGGAAAGAGTCAGAAAACATGTCTCTAAGATTTTCCTCTAAATCCAAGAAAACCAACCATATTTGGCTAGCGACCTGCTTACTAACGGGACTTATTACCCATTAAGGCAGGTCACACACCAACCAATTGATTCGCTAGTTGCAGGCAGAATCACTCGCCTTGTAACTTGCTATTCATTCCCAATCAGTTGGTGATGAAACCCAACCAATATCAATTGGTACACCTGATAATTTATTTACTATCAGATGCCCCTATTTCGTCAGCAACTCCGCCCAATGAGATTTTAAGTATTTGTCCAGATCAATCCCCGATGGATACAACCAGGCGAATATCCTAAAATCCTCAAGATGTAGTTACTCCAAAACTCGGGCAACTGATTTCCAATTCACTTCGCCTTAGGGAATTTTCCCCTAGCGATTCCTGGTAATCTAGCAGGCTGAGGATAAAGGCAAAAATTGCCAACAATGTCCAAAGGCTTTTTGTTACTTAGGAAGGAGGATATGTTCATAATGACATGAGGATATACCATAGCGAATTTTTTGCCCAGAATTGCCATGTTAACCCCTACTAGAGAGGCAACGTCATGGAGGGATACGCGTTGCTTATGTCAGTTTGTTCCAGGATCTTCCATGCGTATGGCTTCTGCACATCCTGACGGAACTCAGAGCTTGGGGGCGAATAATAACTCTCTGGAATGAAAGCTGGGGTATCCAATGGAAGCTGTTGGTATACCAAGTTGTCTGGCTGAGTTCTGAGTCCTATGTGAAAATATTCTTGAGAATCATTGAAGACAATTAAATTTGACTTAGCGGAGGTAGAGCGTCCCATCTCTACTCCACTTGAGCTTTTCCCTGCTTGATTTTCCTAGATGGCATCACATACACCTGCAGGTTGCTAGGGCAATTACTCGCACAATTCCCTCTTTTTCTGCACTGGAAGCAAGTATTCATATATAGTTCATGTCTATAAATTGCATCGAGAGGATCAGTTTGAAGATTAACAGCATTATTCAAAGGTTGAGGATGTACCAGCTGAGCGTTCATAGGATGAAAAGGATCCGCTGATATATATGATGGACAAATATGTTCCAACAATTTTAGCTCAGTCGCTGCAGCCCACATCCTAAGGAGTATGCTGCGGTAACAGCATGGGCCTTTTTCTCTTCATTTGGGGCGCTGAAAATAGCGGAGAGACGACGTAAGGTGTTCACAATTTGAATAAGCCCCGCATCTTTGTCCAAAGCGTGAGACATAGCATTATGTAATTCCCAATATAGTTTGATGGCTGCTGTCATCACTATACTGACATCCTTGGAAGATAAAAATGTTGGCTTCAATTAACACATGTGCTTCTACTGAGAATCGTTCAACATATTTCTAACAGAGAATCATTTTGGTGGAACTGTACAGTCAGGAAGTTGGCCTTCCATTGGTCCATCTTGGCTGCGCCCCCAAACAGCCAAGGAACAGTCATTTTTACCTCTTCATAAGATACTGTGCTATTTTGAAGGTAGCAGGTGGCTTGATTGGTACTCTCCACATCTAAAGTGGACAGCAACTGTTTCACTTTCCACCGATCTGAAGCCCCTTTATTGGAGAATGCTATAGCTTAAAGTAGCTGTGCATATTCCCATCACAACTGAAGGGCGGTAAATTTTCAATTTGAACAGCTTCGCCTTGCTCTGAGCTCCAGCACCAAGGAGCAGCCAAATTGGGTTCTTAATGACTAGGGAAAACATCCCCTTGTGAGCTATTGTAGGGAATGGTGGATGGAATTAAATCCGCCAAAATGGACAAAGAAGAAGTAATGTTGTGAGGAGGGTCTGCCATGACCCCTGAGGGATACTTGTTAGCTGATCCATAGCATTCCTCCCCTGAATCACTGCTAACTGCTTGCTTCCCTGGCTCTGACTTGCTTGGCAAAATGTTTGTTGATTATATGTTCCGTTTTAACCAAATAGCACCTACACTGGCCATCCTGAAATTTCTGTTAAAGCATCTCACACTGATTTTGCAATTCATGATGGGATTTCTGCTCAGAGTTCAGTTTCTGCTCTACTTCCTGTAGTTATTAGAGAATGTCCTCCACTTTGCTCTGCATTCTTTTTCCTGCCTGCTAGCATCACGTGCTTGTTGATTAGTGTTGTTTACTTATTTATTGAGGGCGTCTTGTTCTCACATAGTTCCTTGTTGGCCCTTCGAAGGGTATCCAGCCATACTTGCATACTCACATACTCTCCCATCTCAATGAATGGAAAAGGAATGGCTCAACTGCGCTTGGCCTGGCTAATGATTTCCATTTGTGTAACCTGACATATCAACTAGAGATATTTGGGGGATGTTGACAAAGGGATGAGAAAATTTCCGCCATCTGCTGATTACTACACCTGAAGCAAATTTGCCTGAATTCAGCTGCTTTGGAACTGACATTATCCGTTATTCGCTGTTCTGTCAGCGTTACCCTTTCCTTGATCTGAGCTATTGCAGCTTCAAGTGCTTCTTCCCATTCTGCCAGGTCCATTATAAAGCGCTTAGTATTGCTACCCAACATGGTTACATCCTGAATCCATTCCGCTGATAGACCATGTCAATCCAATAGTTCTCCTATCACGTGAGGTAACTCTAGATTAAACTGTGGCACAAAAACGTCCAACTGATGGCGGACATCCCCAAAACGGTGGTACACCTGTACCAATGCCCCCTGCACCTCTGAAAAAGAGAAATCAAGGCATTTAAGAAGGAGGTGAGTATCATTCTGCTGGGATTAAACAAACCGCATTACGTCCCCAAAACAATATTATGGTGAGCCAGCACACGCATTAGCTGGCAGATAGATAGCTACACAAAAGCAACTAAATACTCTTTGGTTCTGTGGGAACTAAGCCAATGAGGCAACCCGGTGGTAGTCACATCCAGATAGTACATAAACACTGTGTAGCGGGTTTCTTGGTCCCATTGATTGTAGAACAAACTCAAAACATGCTCCCCGCCTCATCTTCATAAAGTAGATACCCCTGCAGAAGCCATTCCATAATGCCATGCAGCTGCTGAGAAGTCACATTCGTAAAGTGACCTTGTTGGTCTGCCATCAACTAAGGACAAGTTTCTAATTGCAAATTGACCATAGCCTCTTCATCACCCGGCTCTGTTACTGTAAAAAGTACTGATTTGTTGTTGGATGTTTCCCACACTTCCTCAGCGTATTGTGTGTGGAATCTGATCAGGCTCTGTCATAATGAGTGAGGGCTCGCCATTTTGCCCTAGCGCCAATAAGCTACAGTTGACCAGTGGCCCCCTGTAGTGAGCACCACTGTTAATTCTTGGCATAATGGCTTGATTCCGCCGAGTTGGTTTACACAGGGTATTAGCCACTGAGCAAACAAATTGGATGATATGGAGATCACTGGCTCTAATAAAAACTTGATATATTTATATATGGAGCGATCGCCCCTGTAGATGCCTTATTAATCTTCTAATAATAGCAGACTTATCTGAAAAAACCTCCCAAAAGATCTCTCTTCTCAATCTTTCGTTCAAATCTTAAATCTCAGTCTCCCAATCTGAATGCATCCTCTACTTGTCAATCTCCTATTCATTTTCCTTTTTCTAGGAGTTTTCATCTATCTCAAAGTCTCAGCATAATTTCCCTCGATTCACTGAGTGGTTGACACTTCAATAAGTTTTCTTTACATACATATATCTTTTTCATCAATCTTGAGACTTGTCTCAACTCCAAATTATGATCCGCCAGAATGTATAGCATATAATCCAGTTATATCAACTTCTTGACAGGGTCAAGAGCCAAGGTGTCTTTGAAGAGTGAGAGATCATCAGATCTTAAGGCTTAGTTTGGTATGGCCAAAAAGAAGCAGTTAAGGTTATGGTGCCTATAGTTTTGCAAAAACAAAGAAAGATCCAAACATAGTGGGGGTGGTATGGGCCAAAAGTTGATGATGTGTATACAACTGTGAGATATGGTAAGATGTAACTTAGGTGTTATTCACTGCAAGAATATAGGCATTAGTGGCAGCTGAATGCCTAACCTATTTTAAAACTCATTGGCTTAGTTTTCAGTAATGAGAAAAAGCCATTATAGATTAGCCTCAGAAAATTAAACTAAGGTCAGATTAGGCAAGAAAAAGTTATGACTGATCCCACTAGGAGATTTTGGGGTGCTCAGATATTTACAACATCTTACACTTTCAGCTCCTGATCAGAGGTCTTTCTCTTGGTTCACCCTGAGCTTGATTGCTTGATAGCTAGTGCAAAGGCTCAGGGTGTTCATCCTAAGCTTAGCCGCTTAACAGATGTTGCAGATGCTTACTAAAAATCATTAGCATTGATTGCTGGAAGTGCGCTTTGGTGTATCCTTGGCATCAAGTCACTATTAGCTCTTGAATTATCTCAACTCAATGTAATGAGAAGTACAAATTTGAAAATATAAACTTTTAAACTACCCTTAGCATTAAGTCGTCAGTAATTAATAACTCTAGGCGGCAGAAGCATCTTTTCTCACGCTTAATAATGTAATTTGACATTCTGCCAGCAATATGATTGTTTTCAGTATAATTTGCTGGTAAATCCCCAAATAATTAATAGTTGTATTATCATTGGAATTTAGTCACCAGTAATCTTAAAAACCACGGAGATATATTTATTAAACTGCCAGAAAGAAAATTTAATAAGAAAAGTTGTCAATATCCTCAGCCTTAGTTGCCAGTGTTGAATTAGCATTAAATCTATTGGGGATTATCCTCTACACTTCAAATTAGCTCAATTAAAGTTTATAAGGAGCATGATTTAGTAAATTGTTGATATAGACCCATTTATTTTACTACCTTCAGCATTTGTTGCCAGCACGAACCTATGCATCTTCATCCACGTAATTGTCTGGGGTTGTTAAATCAATCCATCAGTTAAGTTGGTCTTGAGTTCACACATAACCAAGTTGTTTGTTTTGAGTGGCTAATGTCCTGGTGCTCGGTGGCAAGCTCAGGAGGGCGTGGATGGAACTGGGACGCTTTTCAGAAGATTCCTTTTTTAACCCTTTTAAAATTGGCAGGGGAAGCGTCAGTCTCAGGTTGGCCTGAAGGGGTTGGTGAACGCTGAGGGGCTCAGCAATTAAGTAAAATTCAATTTGGACAGCCAAAAGTTGGAACTTAACCTCCATTCTAGGTTCAGAAATTCACTTGATAAACTTGGCCTAGTAATAGGGTGTTCAGAAGTTCTTAGAGGGTGTGGCCCCAAAATTTGTAAAGCTCTTTGAAAGCTCAGTTCAACGCAGGATAGAGGAATCCCTTCTCCTATGTAGAGGTTAAAACTTAGGGGTGTACAGGAGCCCCCTGTAGTGAGCATCACTTGTTAGAATTCTGGCTTGTCAGGTTGTTCACTTGGTGCCAGCCCAAAATTCCAACAGTATGGCAGGCGCGGTAGGTTTAGTACATGCCCTGCCTAAGAGAGGGAGACAAGTTCCCGCTAAGTTTACAACCTGGACCCTTGTTGTATGAGGGATAAGTACAATATGATATTATATTAAGTATAATAAAGAAAAGATGATAATATATTAGAAGTGAGCCCTAACTATTTAAAGTATCAAGGCTAAAGGTGGAAGGAGAGAGAATCCTTGAAAGGCAGGTAAAATACTAAGTGATGGCAATAATATAGATTAAAGAAATTCTTAGCATTAATTGCCAATTATAGAATGATAATTCATAATTAATAATAATAATAAAATTTAAGAATCAATTAACCTCAGCATATGTCAGTGGTATCTTTAAAAAAAGGATTGGTATTGGGGTAATCAAAACGTTTTGGAATAGTTATATCATTTTTATTATTGATAATTACTATTAGAATGATTTCTGATACATCAAATTGGACCAGCTCAAGTTAATGAGGATTTCATGTATAAATGACTTTATTGAAGGGGTCAATTGCCAGGATAAGGCTGGGCGCCAAGATTCCAAGAAGGTTAAATTTTAAGGCTTTCCTGACTTAAGGCACACCTTGGATCAACGCTGGGTGCAGGCCAGGTATGCCCAGGTAGGTTCAGAGGAATTGTGACCTGCCCAGTCATGTGTAAAGGCCATAGCATTAAAACGGACATGCTACTTTTTATATAACGACTTTTCAATATGGTTAATTGTGAACCGGGTTTTGAAACCCATTTAATTTATAAATTCTAACTCAGGTCAGCCTCAACTTCAATTGTCCACTTGAGCTAGTCAATTTTGAAGTACATTACCTTTTCAGATGAAAGCATGCACTTATTGGTGCACCAGGACTTAGTACCACTTTCTCCAATTGATAATCCCCAAAATTAGCTTAAAAATGTTTGCTAAAGACCAACCTTTCTCTTTGGACGCTTTTATTTAATTAAACCCTTGTTAGATTTACAATTTTGATGTTAGCTTGGGCAAACCTGTTCTCAGGCCTCTTCAAGGAGGTCTCATGCAACATTAACCATCTTTTTGTACAAACTTCAACCTCTCATCTGGTGAACAGCTGGTCCGCTTTGGTCCCCTCCAGACTGAAGCACTCTTATACTCCTTCCCAGAACACCGTTTGGATATGGACTCTCAATTTGGGTCCACCAAGTCTAGCTGTTTGTATAATATTTATTTTCTGCACCACGGTGAACACCCTTGCCTTATGTTAAGTCAGTTCCCGCACCCTCTATGTGGGTATCTTCATCCTAGTACTGATGAAGAGTTCCCTGGAGTTAGGGCTGTGCACTGTGCACCACTTTGCCGGAAACTAGAGTTATAGACACTCTCCTGACATTAGATGACAGACCTCTTTTTTTACATGCACAAACATTTTCTGAGTGGGACCTTCACAAAGAGTGAACCAGGTGCACCAGAAGTTGGTTATGGCCGCAGTGGGGCTCACCCACATTTTCTCATCTTGATGATGGCTGGAGCATCTTGGCGTTATACTTGCTACCTTCAACTTGAAAGTACCCACCCTTCTTGCTTGTAAATAGTGGATAAGGACACTTTGTGATCTAAGAGTCATGATTCCCCAACTTTCCACTAAAATAAATAAAATAGATATAAAAATGGTTTTCCCTTGGCACCATGTTTGTATGATGAAGGTGGGATCATTGATGATGGTCCTGGTGGTGATGACCTTGGATAATGGTGCACAACCCGTTGCTGAAATGGGTATGGGGTCGTTTTCATCTCAAAACGCGTTTTATAACGCTGATTCCTTTTATAAAAACAAGCCACATATATTCTCTTATGGCTCTGATATGGAACCCATTTCAGTATACCAAATCACCCCATAGAGCCCATGCTTGACCACTACCATGATTAACAGAACCCAGGGGTGGTAAAAGAGTTAATTTTACAATATAAAAACATTTATGCAACTGCTGAAGATATAGTGGGATATGTGACCTCAGTAGTAAGAGTGGCCAACTATCCCTCTCCATTTTTTGATGCAAAAATTGTACCATGGGGGCATGTTTATGACTGAAGAAGATTTTCATGGTGAAGTGTTGGCGTTGTCTACTATGAAGAAAGACCATTTGGATATTTTTTGTTAACTGCCACCCTTTCATCCCCTTTATAAAAAATCAGCACCACTATTTTGTGGATACTGGAGCCTCTGAGAATTTATTTGAACAATACCTAGCTGACTACCTTGAGCTTAGTTCCTTCTAAGTAGTATGGTTAGGGGAGGGGTTTCTCAAGGTATTCACACTGAAGGTTCTAGGGTTAGTAGATTATCAAGTGGTCAAGTATCTTTTGTCAGACCATTTCCAAGCAATCAAAAACCTTCTGTACCCTATTATTCTGGGATTAGAGTGGTGGCAAAAAGTTTGAAGTCAGAACTAACTTAAAAGACAACACCTTGCATCAACATTAAAGAGTGGTTATGATTTAATTTCCCTTTGTCTGAGGCTAACACTCAGGGAAATCTGCCCCACTGGCCCAATATCCACACTCTCAGTCTCGCTCCATTGTTAAAGCCCTCACTGAAGGGAACTTTACCTTCCTGTTTGGACAAGATGGAATCTTTGTTTATGCGGCTTCAGCCAATGTACTACCTGCTCATTCAGATTCTGATTGCAAGCTAAAGCTCAATGTTGATCTGGTGCATATATCTTACCCAATTTACCCTTTGACTGTATGAGAGGAAGTGGCATTAGATGTGTGAGTTAAAGAGCAGTTAGCCAAAGGAGCTATTTTTCAGCGTACCTCCACAGTATGCTCCACACTTCTCTTCTTGGATAAAGATTTGTTGATTTTTGCCCATGCGTAGATTATGGGAACCTAAACAATGTCAATGTACCAGAATTACACCTTATCCCCTTGAACTCAAAGATTGCACGCTATGTGAAGGCGAAAATCTTCTAAAACCTAAATTGCTTAAACGTGTTATATCACATCAGATAGAGAAGGGCCAGGAGTGGCTAACTGCATTCTGTACCAGAAAAGGGATTTTCCAGTCTCAGGTCATGAATTTTAAGCTTAATAATGTCCCTGCTATCTTTCAACGCCGTATTGATGCGGTTTTGGGGGAACTGCTGAGGGTGTGCGCGTTTGTCTAAATAGATGATATTTTGGTATTTTCCCCTGATCATGAGTCCCATACAGTACACCTTTGGCAAGTGGTGGAGAGGTTAAAGGCAGCCAGCCTTACGCTGAAGGTCGGCAAGTGTGAATTTTTAAGTCCCAGGTCACTTTTCTGGGCAATATCATGTTTGACCAAGGAAACATGATAACTTTAGATAAGAAGAAGGCAATTCGTGAGTGGCCTACCCCAACTTCTGTCAAGGAATATTTTGCGTTTTTTTAGGATGTGTACGTTCTTCAAGAAGTTAACGCCCAATCTTTCTGAGGTGGCAGCGCCCTTGTATAAGGCTAGTGGTGCAAAAGTTCTTCAGTGGTCCCCCTTTTTGGAGGCATCTTTTCAAGAAATAAAGTGCACCCTGTTGTCCAAGTCCGTCCTTCTCCACGTAGATTCTGATAAGGAGTTCATTGTATCTACTAATGCCTCCAACTTTGCTATAGCAGCTTCCTTATTACAAGTAGGTGAAGATGGTATAGAGCATCTGATAATATATTTTTCTAGGAAAATGTATATTCCAGAGTTAAACTACGCCGTTTATGACAAAGAGTTATTATAAGTGGTGGAGGCGCTGACTTATTGGCGTCATCACTTTAATGGCTCTTACCAACCTTTCCATGTATCTACAGATCACCATGCCTTAATGTACTACCACGCACCTCATATCATCTCCACGGCAGACCAGTTGGCATGAGACCCTTGCATAATTTGCATTTTCTTATGAGTTTACCAAGGGCAAGGAGAATGGGTTGGAAGATGCTTTGAGCCGTAATCCTGCATTGGCTCCTGATCCAAAGGAGGTAGAGGTTCATAATACCCAGTTGATGATTCCGCTTGGTTAGATTGTGTCACAACTTCCCTCTTCCACGGCCAACAGACCAACGCTTGCACTTCTGGAAAATGCGGAGGCATACAGTATGTTCAGAAAGGTAGTCCTTTCTCAGCCGTTATTGGCCTAATATACTATGGTACTTGCTAAGAGAGCACTGGATAAGGAGGATCTAACCAGGGTTATCATGTAAAGGATGAGATGGTGTGGTTTCAGGGGCGCCTATGAGTTCCTGTAGGACCATGTCACCTGGAAATCATCTGGGACCATCATGACGAAATCACCATTGGTCATCCTGGGAAAGTAAAAACTTTGGAGTTAATTTGACACACCTATAATTGGAAACGCTTACCTGCTCAGGTGGGATGTTATTGTAAAGAGTGCTTGATCTGCAATCAAATAAACCCAAATTGACAACCTTTAGCGGGGTTGTTGGTACCAGTCCAGAAGGCTGAAGGGCCCTGGATTTCCCTATCAGTGGATTTCATTGTGGAATTACCTGTTTCTGATTGTTATGATGTCATCATGGTGGTGATGGACCGTTTTACAAAGTTAACCAACTTTATTCCTTGCAGAACAAAAATAACCACGTCTGAGATGGCTAGGCTCTATGTCATTCATGTTTTTGCGCTTCATGGGGTCCCCCAAGAAATTATTAGTGATTGAGGATCCCACTTTACCTCTGCCTTTTGGGAAGAGTTGTGTAAGACTCTTCAGATTCGCCCCTGCTGTTCAATTGCCTATCATAACCCAATCAGATGGGCAGACTGAACAAGTGAACCAGTGCTTAGATCAGTTTCTGTGGTGTTACACTGCCACAGATCTAGATTGGGTTCCTCACCTTCCTATGGCACAGTTTAGCTACAACAACACTTTGCATTCTTCAAATAGTTGTTACCCATTTTTGCCAACCATGGTATTAGCCCCGCTTTAAACATGGAGCCCAGCTGTGGATCTAAAGTTGAAGCGGTGGTGAACTTTGCCAATACTATCAAGAAAGTACACCAGGGGGTTCCATGAGTTTGGAGGCAGCAATGCAAGTGTATAAGGAGAACGCTGATGGTAAGTGTCAAAATCTGAGGATCGCTCACTTGATTATTTATCCTGCATGGTAAATTAGGCTGAAGTTCAGCTGTTAGATCCTCAATTATATTAGCTGATTATGGTTTTAGAACCATTTAGAAACACACTAAGCATATTCAAATGGCTCCAATTTATATGGCCAACTTTGGGTTTGATTTTCTTTTTATAATAAGAAATTTCAGCTTGGCAGGCAAAGTTGCAAGCTGTGGATCCTGAGATCCCAGCTTGCCAACACTCTCTAAAAGCGACTTAAGATACATATAAAACAAAGATATAATAAGATAGACTTTTATTAGACTAGATTATTTGATGATAATTCATTAGTCCAAATGCCAGTATTTATACCTCTAGGGCATCTCCTGGCCACATTCAAGCACGCAATCTCAACAGACGTTTTACCACCTCAGTTTGGCCCTTGAACTGATAAGACTAAGACCTATTGTTAGGTTTATTGGTGGCAAAGCTCTCTCATATTTGGGAGGACTTCAGGGACAAAAATTGCAAGTAGAGCGTGCAAAATGGTCCTAAATCATCTCAAAATGAGTTTTGTCATACAGCTACCAAAATACAAATTTTAGGAGATTTTATGGTTGATTCAAATAAATAATATACCCTAAATCAGGACATCAGTAGGCCTCTCTTGATAGCACTAGGTACTCCCATTCTGGCAGTTGATGTGCAAGTGCTATCATGCTAGTTACACATATTGACATACAAAAATTATTTTAGGACCAGTTTCAAATATATTTTTCATCATACTGCTGACATAAACGACTCCCTAATTGGGATGTCAACTGGCCCTCTCAATAGCACTAGGCACTCCCATTTGGGTGGTCCATGTTCAAGTGCTATCGTGCTGATTATGTGTACCAACATACAAATGTGCCCTAAGACAGGATATTGATTACATTATTCGTTTATTTGATTGTCCATGGGACTTTTAATCGTTAACTTTGGGTTGGTCCTGAATAATTTTGTATATAGATTTATTAATATTGGTCCCAATTAATTGGGACTAGTTGCTGAGCTTTGGGGTAGTGATAATCAGTCTAACTGTGCAAATGTATTTAGTTCAAGATGCTGATAGAATAATTAATCGAATTAATATTAGTTTGTCAACCCAGCCAAGTAGACGCAGAGAAGGTTGGTCTAAAGTGTGGGGATATTCAGCTTTAGCTCTAGTAATATAATTAAATCCATATAGTGATAATATACCCAAGCC
The DNA here is from genome assembly GCA_022478985.1 of Massospora cicadina. Classification (NCBI taxonomy): domain Eukaryota; kingdom Fungi; phylum Entomophthoromycota; class Entomophthoromycetes; order Entomophthorales; family Entomophthoraceae; genus Massospora; species Massospora cicadina. The sequence continues at coordinate 142,085 of JAKSZP010005275.1, read as the reverse complement.
GTGTTATTGCAATAGGTTTAATTAGATTACTAGTTCAAGCATTAGAAGAGAAAATTGGCCCAATCTGTAGGTTGTCAAAGGGTTTATTTTTGAGTCAAACACAGAATCTGACATTAAGCAACGAGTGGGTCCAGCGTACAAAGAAGGGGATCTTGTGATGCTTGATGCACATAACATCCCTATAAAGCATCCATGCAAAAAGCTGGGATCAAAGAGGATTGGTTCTTACTTCATTGTTAGAAAGTTGGGCCACGCCTCATACCAATTGTATCTTTCATCTTCGTTTCAGATCTTTTCTGTCTTTCATGAGAGATATTTGACGTTGTTTGAGGGCCCCCACCAGAGACTCCTGAGGCTTATCTCATGGATGGTGTGCCATAGTGGGAATTGGAGGAAATAGTAGCCTTCATAGAGTAAAAAGAATACTTGTGTACCTGGTATCCTGGAAGGGATTTGATGCAGTGGAAAACAGTTGGGTACCAGTGCACAACTGTGCACATGCCCAAGACCTGATTGATTTTTCCACAAGCGTTTTCCCCAGGCTGCTGGACCTCAGCCAAAGCAAACAGTTGTTGAAATGAAGTTGGCCTCAGCTCACAAGAACTTTCCCCTGGCGCAAGCCCCTGAAGGGTGGGTGGAGCCCCAAAAGGATGAGAGGATAATGTCATGGTTAGAAAATGACATCATAATTAGGACCAACGTTAAGGACAAAGCTGCTTTTCAGGAGGCCAAGAAGGTGAAGTTGGTAGACCTCCCTGATCTCAAGCATACCATATATCAACGCTGGGTCAAGGCGAAGTATGCCCAAGTTGGTCCTAAGGCTGCAAGAGAAGTTCAGCTTTGTATAACAGCTGGAGCGTTCAAACAAACTAGCGTTGTGATGAATGAGAATGGTTTGCTTCAGTTTTTAGGTGAACAGGGTCTCGAACCTTGTTTGGTTTTTGAAATTTCCAACTTGGGTTGGCCACTTCTACAATCAATTATCTGAGTTTGGACACTTACCAAGTACAGTTTATTACCCAATGGAAGCGTGAACCAATTGGTGCACCTTAGCTTAGACCTACTTTCTTTTCTTGATTTTTTCCCAAATTACCTTAAATCCTTTCCCTCAAGACCAATCATTCTTGTTGGTCGACTTCCCTTATAATAAACCCCTTCACTAGTACACCATTTTTATATTTATGTTATCTTGGACAATCTTGTGCATGGACCTCATTATGGAGGTCTTACACAACGTTAACCATTTAATTTTAAGTACTCTAAATCTATCCACTCGTGCACCATTGGGCTGCTAAGGTTCCCTCCAGCCTAGGGCGCCCATATAATACTGCTACAAGCACCGCATGGCTCCCTTTGGTTACTCCCTTAATGATAACCATTCTCAACTGAAGTTATTCTAGCTCAAGCGCCCTCTGCTAAGATCTAGTAACTTTAGTGCTAACGACTAGTTCTCTGGCGTTGGATTTGTGCACCATGCACTACCATGCTAAGAACTGGAGAGTTATAGACATTCTCCTTACATGATTGACAAATATCCCGATTGAAATGCAATTTCAAGCATTTAAATAACGTTAAAGAAAAGGAATTGAGTGAAATTGATGGTTATAAGAACAGACTGGCCTTATATGAATACTGAATAAGTAAAGGAGTTGCCTATTATGATATGCATGGTTTTAGAAAAAAACAATATGGATGTATTGTGGTTGAGTCCATTAGAAATTATCACCAAGACAGCGATGGGCGCCTACTACATCAAGAAACTCTTGGATGGAAAGAAAGTAAATTGAGTCCATGCTAATTATTTAAAGAAGTGGACTGATGTAAAAAATAATAAAAAAAGAGTTCCCTAAGGACTGAAGAACCATTAAGTAGATTATGTCCTGATGATTTGGTTAAGTTCAAAAAAGGAACGCTGAACCAAACTAGATGGTTAAGTTTTAAAAAAGACCTCTGAACCATAGAAAAATGGTAGGTCTAAGTGTACCTAGGAACCAGATTGAGTGAACAAAATATAAAAATGAACTACTGAACCAAGAAAAGGTCATGTCCCATAGAAAAATAGAAGAAAAAAAATTAAAGATTGATAAAAATATGGTGAAAAAAATCAATAATTACTAAAAAATGCATAGAGAGAAAGATAATTTTTATAATTTTATTTTTTATTGGTTATCCTCAATTTGGGGATGATTCCGTCTATGTTGCCTCTTGGGGCAAGGAGGGTGGATTGGTGTAGGAGTAAATAAACTTTCAAAATCTATGTGAGATCAAACGCTAGTGAGGGCTATATCTACTTAGACCAAGTTTGTTGAGAGGAGGCCAATCCCTGTGAGAAAACGACTAGGGAAGAGAGATGGAAATATCAGAACATGCCAAATGAGATACCCCAGATTGGGGATGGAAGAAACAGAACAAGAAGAGGCAGTCTGTGAATAACCCTGAGTAATCCCAATATAGCACTGGAGCTGGAAGACTTGTATTAAGTGCTTGCCAATAGGCTTTGTCAAGAACATTGAACATCTGGGCTGGCATTGAGAAAGGGATACTAGGCGGGGGTTGCCAAATCATATCCCCTATTAAAGCCATCAGTGGAATATACCGATGGGATGCGCCAGAAATGAGATAGTCATGCAGGGAGTGAATGGCATCCTGCAGACAACGACTATGAGCTTCTTACAAGTGGAAGCAAAATGAGCAATTAAATCCAGGGGATTCTGAAAGCTTCATGGCACAACTTCAAAGAACTTGTCCAGCAAAGCAAAGAGCATAGGCTGCAACATCTCAATCTAGGATGTTTTTGATATAAGAGGGGATCAGAGCTATGGAAAGAGCCTCAGTTACTTGGGCCCTCAATTCTTCATAGGGGAGTTCAAAATGTTTTCTGTTTCTGTTGGCTAGTTTGGTTGCCAAAAAAGCTGGCTTGTAATACTGGCTGAGTTGGAAAAGGAAATCTGGAAGCAAGTCTGATTCATTGAGGAATGATCAATATAGAGTGGAGGGCAATTCTTCAGGAGGTATAACAATGATGCTAGGAGAATCTGCGAATCAAGCTGAATTTAGAGAGTTTTGAAGTCCAACTTAGGAATCAATAACAGAGGAAGGAGTGGCTGCGAGTCATTTGAGATAATCTATAACCTGGTTTCATCAAGGTTGGATACCATTTCCAGTAATTCCACAGAAGGACTGGCCAAGGGTACTTGACTGGGAGTATGAGTCCTGGGAGGACCATAGAAGAGGTTCTGGCGTGCAGATTGACTCATTATCTGGAAGAGCCAAAGGTCTTTATCAGACATGCTATTAAGCTGTTGTTGGTACCAAGACTCCAAATTTAACATATGAGCTGGACAAGAGGGGGTGTCAGACTTATATGATAGTTGACATTATGCACTCTGAAATTAATTAAGCTCTATTTTCGGAGAAATTAATCTCAAAATTAAAGGTATAAGATCTCCAGAGAAGAATTAAGAATAATATGAGTCAAGAGGTTATTACAAGAAAATAACAAGGGTGAATATAATTGAGCATTCTTAATTGCACTATGAAACAAACATCAACAGCAAGAATCTCTTGTTGAGGATGAGGAGAAAAATCAGGAAATCAAGGATGCCAGATCAAGAATCCTGAATATGACAGTGTGCATATGCCCTGATGGGGGGAACTGGATTCTGGGGTTTAATATCGTCATGAGTAAATTGATCAGCCCAGAATGACAGAAGGTCATGGGAACTTCACTCTGAGTAGGCAGTAGCGAGGAGAAAGAGGAAGAGAGCCGCATGCTGAAGGTCATCTTGATCAGTGTTGAGTACTAATTGACTTTACTCCACTTGAACTAAAGAAGTATTCAACCAAGTGTCCAAAGCAGTAGTCTCCTGTCCTTCTCCTTTTCTCACTGGAAATCTAGGCTAGAGGGGGGATGTGTTGTATTTTTGTCCATATTCCCAGCTGACTAGATTATTAGGGGTCGCTAGGGAATAATTACCTATAGCAAAGTGAATTGGAAATCAGTTGGCCCTGATTTCAGGTTAACGATGTTTGGGGGATTTTAGGTAATTCCTGTGGTTCAGATCTCTGGAAGTTTTGAATTACACTTCCAATGGGGCAGGTTTTCTCTCGAAGTTACACTGAGCAGATTCTCCAAAAAGGCAATAAATTTTAACGAAAATACAGGTTATAATTCAACCTGAATTTTATTATCAAAAAGAGGGGATATTTATAGGCTTTGTAATGGCTCATAATCTATCAGAGAGAATTAATCCCTGCGCGATCAAATTTCTAATCAACTGGTTGGGATGAGATTGATCATTAACTTTGATAGACTGATATATATTGCTTTTTCCTTCCAATGATGCCAGGGGAATTGATGGAGTAGAATCCTTGGAGATACGTGAATTTGGTGAAATCCTGACACTTCCCCCTCAAGATTTGATCATGGTGGAGGGTGACTTCTCAAAAACCTAGGATGAATATGATTTTACTATACCAGTATCAACATGAACAATCAAATACTCGAATCCCTTTCAAAATATAACTTGATAGGGACCAGACCAATTAGTTCCTAATTTTTCAGTTCGCCCACCAGGCCAAGAATGATAGTACATAACATAATCCCAATCTGGTATTCAGATAAGGCAGGTTTGTGTTGATTGCTTCTTTGAGTCTCTTTTCAAGTGGTTGTTTCAATTCATTTCATTGCTTGAGCTTGAAGAAGAATAATCTCATCAGCTAGATTCCTCATAATTAAATCAGAATTCTCTGGAATGCTTTCCTCGAGGATTGTATGAACACTAAAAGGGACTGAAGGATCCTGCCCATATATTCACTTAAAAGATGACATCTTGATAATATGATGATAGCTTATCTGATAAGCAAACAAGGCACTAGGCAAATAAAAATTCCACCAAGTTGGGTCAGTGGTTGCCATCTTTCTTATAATTGCAACTAGTGTTCCATTAATTCGTTCAATGGCCCCATTTGTAGATGAATTATATGGGACAAAAAATCACTGAGCAGTGTTAAATAATTTGGATAACCCCTGTATAAGTTTCGAGGTGAAGTTAGTCCCATTATCTGAAATAAGGACCTTGGGACACCCATGTTGAGAAATAATATGCTGGTATAGGAGTAGTGCTGTAGTCTTAGCCAAGGGGGTAGCGATGGAAATGGCCTCAACCCATTTAGTTAAATGGTCAACAGCCATAGTGATATACTGATGTCCATGCATTCCCCGAGGAAAAGGACCTACAACGTCAATGCTAACCACCTCAAATGCTTTAGTTGGAGGCATAGCTTGATGTTGAAAAGTAGTGTTAGTAGTTCCATGGCGCTTACAAATAAGACATGAGTCAAAAGTCTCTTGAATGAATTCAGTCATGTTGTTCCAATAGTATCAAGTCTTCAACCATTCTTGAGTCTTCTTTAAGCCGCTATGACTAACTTGTTCATGACCTTCCATTACAGCGTGAAATCTAGAGTTGGGATGCAAAAAGGGCAACCATCTGGATTTGACTTTATTATACAAAGCTCCGTCCTGATTCATAGTATCTTTGGTGATTGTATTTAGAAAGGCGCGATACTCTTCAGTTTCTCAATCCCACAACTCAGGTCATCCAATAATATTACATAAGCGTTCTTCCTTTTCTAGTTTTAAGGTCAGAATAGGCAATTAGGACAGCCCATCAGCATTTTGATGTTGAGCACCTGAGCGATGAACAATGGAGAAATCATAATTTTGCAACCTTAAGGCCCAACAGGCCAACCTCCCGTCAGGATCCTTCATGTTTTGCAACAATCTAAAGAAGAATGGTTGGAAATAACAATGAATGGTTACCATATAAGAAGGGAAGGAAGCGCTTCATTGCTAGAATTACAGCCAAACACTCCTCTCAGTGACACTGTAATTCCGTTTAGCTTTTGACAAAGTTTTGCTATAGAAAGTGATGGGATGATCATTCTTCTCTTCATTACACTGGGATAAGATAGCCCCAATAGCGACATTGCTTGCATCAATAAGTAAAAAGAAAGGCTTAATAAATTGGGGATGAATTAGAACAGGTGCCTTGATCAAGGCGGTACGCAGAGAATTGAATGACTGTTCTTGAGCTGACCCCCACTTGAAGGACACTATTTTTTGTAACAGGTGGAATAAGGGTTCAGCCATATCAGAAACGTTGGATATAAATTTCCAGTAATACCCAACCATGCCAAGAAAGAATTGAATATCCAACAGAGAGGTAGGAGGAGACATTCTTTGAATGGCTTGAATTTTATCTGAGAGGGGTCAAATCTCTTTAGGTGAGACCTGATGTCCTAGAAAATTCATTTCGTTTTGAAAAATGAACATTGGGAGTGTTTGAGTTTAAGAAGAACTCTGAATTCGTCTTAAAACTTCTTTTAGATGGTCCAAATGCTCAGTAAAAGTTTTGGAAAACATGGTAATATCATCAAGATATACCAAAACACAAGTAAGCTTTAGATCTCATAGCATACTGTCCATGGCCCTTTGGAAGGTTTCTGGGGCATTGCTTAATCCTTGAGGCATATGAGTTGGTTTAAAAAAACCTTCACTTGATATCAGGGCACACTTGGCGCAGTCTTCTGGTGATATTTCGATTTGCCAGTATCCACTGGCTAAGTCCATGGCCGAAAATAGGTGGATCCAGCCAACAGCCTAAGGGTATCCTTGATCCTAGGTAAGGGATAACAATATCGTTGAGTAAAAGCATTCAGTCTGCGATAATCCATAACAAATTGGTGGGAACCATCTTTCTTCTTACCAATAACAATGGAGATGCCCGAGGACTATTGGAGGGTTTTAACAAGCCAGACTCCAACAATTGATGCAGCTCCTTAGTAACCTGGGATTCTTCTACCTAGACTTATGATAGGGCTTTGCACAAATAGGAGGGTGATCGCCAGTTTCAACGGGGTGTATTACTCCTTTCATCTTACCAAAGTCGTAAGTGTGCTTAGCAAAAATGTCAGAATATTCATCAAATAATTGAAGCACTTGTTTCTCCTGTTCCTTAGTGAGGTGTTTTCCAATATTTGGACCCACAGTAAGGATTTCCTGATCACTTTCCAACCCAAAATCTTGTAGACTTCCGAAGGGTTTAACATCATAAATCTGAGATAAGGGCAGTAATCTGACATAAGCAATTGGATGCTCTTGATCTACCGATTCTGGCTCATTAGTAAGGTTCTCCAGTAAGATGGATAAAGATCCTGAGTAAGCATAATCTGATACTCCAGGACAAGGCAAGAGTTTTTTAGCAGAAGGGTTGAAGATGCCTTGAACTTGTAACAAATGCCCTTTGGGAATCAAAAAATGCAAAGAAGAGTTAACAAATAACTGTGATTTTAGTGAAATAACTAAGTTTTTGGAGGAGAAAATAGGCATCCCCTCTTCAATATTAGCTGATGTAGGGGGTAGTTTTAAACGAGAATCTCCAACGTGACATTAAAGTGAATAGGACCTTTTGGTTCCTTCTAGCAGACATAATCAATGTCAGGTAGAAGCATGTTCAGATAAAGTAAGAAAACTCTATACCCAAGAGAGACAAGAACGAGTCTGGGTATTTAATAGTTTCATTGAATTCTCATAAAAATTGAGTCCCTGAAAGTAGGTCATAACTCATGTTATCAAGTACAATGGCATGGATTGTAAAAAGTTAATTTCTCAATTTTCAGGGGAAGAGACAAAAAAGCTTTAATTGACTAAGTACTCTGAGTTCCAGCTGTGTGATATTATTCATAATGAGAAATATTAGGAGTTAATTTGATCTGCTTGATGAATTTTGATGAAACAACATTCACTGGATATCATGTATCTATGATAGCTTTGGCATTGACTTGATTCACTCGGAAGTCAATATGGGTAATGGTGCTTCTGAACTGAGAGGATAAAGCCAACAAGGAGGGCAAGGAATAAGAAGAATGTTCATCTTTATTATACTTGATTGAACTTTGATGCTTTTGCTGCTCACTCATATCATTATTGAGGTGGAGAATCTTATTGGGCTTATCTCTTTTCTTCTTCTCATCTGCTTCCTTCTTGAAACAACAATCCTCAGTATGAAAATATCGATGACAGTAGTTACACTGGATCACCCTAGTATTCTCAGGCATAGCATAGACTTTGGGGCGACTAGGTCTAGGAGACTCATAACCTCGGGGTTTTTTGGATAATTGAGGAGGCAATTCCAATAAGGCCTCCTTAATGTCCAAAACACTTCAAAATTCTTTTTTACACTGATCAAATAAACTTGCATTTGCGTTCTAGAAGAAAAAGCTGACATAAACCTGTAATCGCATCATCTAAATTTAACCTACCACAGGCCACTAGAGTCTGAGCTTCCCAAATAGAACCAATGAGCAAAGTCTTTGATGAATTCTTTTGATGGGGCTGTATATCCATAAAAGCCAGTTTTTGGAAGGATAAACTTTGTTACTCCTAAATTCTTTTATTGGCGCTTTCTTCACCTGAGACCAAGTAGAACAAATCATCAAGTGAGGTACATGATATCCTGAGCCAAACGAGTAAGGCAATTTGGCAAATAATTCATTTTTTGGTGATCTATAGCCTCACTTAGCATCTTTTAATAAAGACAGAGGAAGGAGATAATGCTGCCTTCCCCCAGGGAGTACTTGTCTTTGAATACCGGTTTGAAAATCATGGGGCATTAGAGGTCAAAACATGTACTCCAGGTGATTCAGATTGAGTGGAAGCATACAAATTGGAGTCTGACGCTTGAGAAGAAATTTGAGGATAAGTACCAGCAGCTTCAGTACAAATTTCACTAATCTGATGGTTCAGCTCAGCAAGGCCCACTTTCTCATCTAATTGGTAAGATAGCTCGAAGAGCTGTTCCTGTTGGGCATTATACTTGAGTTCCAGCGTCTCAATCTTCGCTTGGATCATTTCTCCTTCAGATTCACAAGCATGGAGCAGGATATTAGTGTCCTTTGCCCATTTACCTAAATTGACCAACTCATTGGATAAAGACTGTAGTGACAAGAGGGGATTGATTGGTACCCCATTGGTAAGTTACATTCCTTGGCCAACTTATAGAATTGTTCACATAAGTGATCCATCATACTTAAGAGATAGTCGATTTGTTGATGGGATCCAGAATGCTCATCAGCACCCAGAGGCCCCTGAGGTCCTTCCACGCCTAGCAGTCCCTGAAGCCCTACATTCCTGGGAGGTCCTCGAGGTCCATCAGCACAGGTGGTCCATGTGGTCCTATACCCCCAGGTGGCCCCTGAGGTCCTTTAACCCCTGGGGACCCATAGATCCCGAGACTATCTTTACCACATTGACCCAGAATTGAATCCCTAAGTACAGCTGTTCCAATTTAATGAGACGGGTTCTAACTTCTGCCTCCATTGATTGATTACGCTCAGAGAGTTGGAAAAGACCCTCTCTCCATTCTCTCTGAGTCTCCTGAACTCAATTTGTGAACTGATCATCAACAAGCCCAGAAATCCCAATATAGAGCTGAATAAGCTGTTGATGAATTTCATTGAGAAGGGATCAATTACTAATAATGGCCTCACAATCATATTGGCTAAATTTGGAGGAAGACTTGAAAAATTTGGAAACATGATTATTCAAGTATTGAAGTTCTTTTAGTAAAATGAGCATCCCTTGATGGTGCATTCCCACTACAGGTAATAAATGGTATAAGGTTGGGTGAACAAGCTGGTGCAAGTATTGATTAGAGCCAATTCCAGTAATTTGGGAGGATTGCAACACTTCCCGCAAGATAGAGGGTACAGAATTAGATTGAGATAGGGTAGCATGGATTCCAGGATTAAAGCACCTTCAAGCAGTGATTAATAATATCATAAAACCTCAGGCGGTATTTGAAAATCTGAAGTAAAGCTTAAGCTAGGACCTTAAAATTCCAAGTTAGCATAAAAATTCAATGTGGAGGGTAATCTTGGGATTTGGGTTCTAGTTGAACGGACCCATCATAAAAAACTGCCTTGCTCATGGTCTTGAGCTTCTTCAGGCGAAAAGTGAGAATCCATAGTAGTGATTGACGTTTTCACTGGTGCGTAACTCAGAGTGCCCCTGTAGTGAGCACCAGTCTGAAAGTTTTGAATTACACTTCCAATGGGGCGGGTTTTTTCTCAAAGTTACACTGGGCGGATTCTCCAAAAAGGCAATAAATTTAAACGAAAATACAGATTATAATTCAACCTGAATTTTATTATTAAAAAGAGGGGATATTTATAGGCTTCATAATGGCTCATAATCTATCTTAGTGAATTAAACTCTGCACGATCAAATCTTCAATCAACTGATCAGGATGAGATTGATCATTAACTTTAATAGATTGAGATATATTGCTCTCTCCTTTTGATGATGCCAGGGGAATCGATGGAGTGGAATTTTCAGAGATATGTGAATTTGGTGAAATCCTGACAAGATCCATCAGGGATTGATCTGGGTGAATGCTTAAGACCTCATCGGCCAGTGTTGCTAATTAAATAAGGCATCTGATAGTTGATCAGTGATTAAATATCAGGGTTACCAATTGGGATTGGTTGGGGTTCATCACCAACTAATTGGGAATTTAAGGATCAAGTTGTGAGGCGAGTGATGCTTCCTGCAACTTGAAAATCAATCAGTTGGTCCATGACCTGCTTTAATGGGTAACAAATCCCGTTACCTAAGCAGGTTGCTTGCCAAATATGGATGGTTTGCTGGGATTGAGAGGAAAACTTTAGGGACACGTTTTCTGACTCTTTTCATTTTAGGTCTTGAGGATGTCTGATAATAGAATCCTAGACAGGATGGGGAAGACCATCACTGATGAGATGACGATGGGTAATTCAATGGCAACGGCTGCCTTTTCATTGATGAGGTGCCAACGTAGGGTTGGGCGCCAAATTCTCACTATAAATTCTCCTAAGAATTCATTTAATAAAAAACCACTAATTATGAGAGTTTAAGAAGCACTAACTAATATAGTATTATCATCTTGTACTTTAGTAAAATTCATTATTAGTTCTATTCCTCTTCAAGGAAATTATGGCTTTGTGCTTTAATTGGAGACTATTTAGGATAAAGAATAAGGATCTGAGAGTGGATCTGAGAAGAGAAGCTGAGCTAAGACAGGAATTGCTGCCAACTGTGTGTCACCTGAGAGAAGCCATAAACGAGGATCAGAACATTGATCAAGTTAGGCGGTATAAGGGAAAGAATCCCTATTTATGTCATCCTAAGTCTTTTGAGGAGGAATACTGGTCAAGCGTTGGACCCAATACTAGTGATCTACTCAACTATGGATAATTGTCTTCATACTATTATTGAATATACATTATCATACCACGTAAAGAATTGCACAACACCAAACCTGTGCAGTTATAAATTTAGGGGTTATCAGCCATGAACAATCAATGACACCCTTAAATTTTAACACCCAAGCAACTGGGTCTCAAATGGTCCATACTCACCATATACTCGCTGAAAGGGTGGAAGTAACACCACATATAGAAAAAGTGAAACGCCCATATGGCACACCGCCAGCAAGAATGAGAACACCGTGGACAAGAGCGTCCCAACCATGGTGCACAACCAAAGCGCCTGAATATTTCTACGATTCCTTCCACTCAGAATAAAGTTTTGGCAAGACCAAAAATTTAGTTGGTAGTCTAATGTTAGGAGCGTGTCTGTAACTCTCCCATTCCAGTAGAGGTGGCAGGCGAGGCCCCACCCCACTACAGAGGAACACTTTGGCAAGTAAATGATAAACAAAGCACCGCCAAGAAGGAAAGTGCAAAGAGAGCTCCAAGCAAGGAGTGCCCCATTTTGATTAAATTGGACCTGAGGAAGGTTTGGAAAACAAAGCTAAACAAGTGCACATAAAATACTTAAAACAAACGGGGCTTTTCATAAAATAGATGACCAAAAAGGAAAGTTGGTTTTATAGAAACATAATCAACCATGGGGGAGAACTGTCGATTGGCAGAAGTGGTGCTAAGCCTAGGCAAACCAATAGGCGCACGCTACCATCAGCAAGGGTCCTGTAGCTCGAGATTGTCCAAACTCAAGTTATAGACTGCAAATTGGCTCGTCCCAACTTAGCAATTTTATTAATAATGGGTTTTGAATCCATGTTCCTCAAATAACTGTAACAAACCATCTGAATTGAGGACGTAGCTGTTGCACTTTAGCGCTCTAGCTGTACCGCCAGGCCAAGAATCACGCACATCCCCAAGACTAACCTGGACACACCTTGCCTGTATCCAGCGTTAGTCCAGGGTATGTTTCAAGTCAGGAAGGCCTTGTAACTTGACCTTTTTGGCCTCCTAATGACCAGCCTTGCCATTGCAATAAGTTCCCTCAATTAGGTAATGTAGCCATGACAGCTTGACAATAGTTGTCCTCAAGCCCCATTTCCTCTAGGTTTCACAAATAGTGGTTATTTAAAACCTCCTCAACAGTTAAAATATGAACAAAAGAAACTATCTAATATCACGTAACTTTCATAGAATAATTATACAGTTTAGCTAAAAGCACATGAACTTTGCCACAATATGGTAAAATAAATCTAGGTGCAACGACTGGTTTTAAACTGGATCAATTAAATGGGGTGACTATCTCGCCATATGATCCCCTGGGGAATAGTTAAGGTAATTTCTGTCTCATCATAACTTTGTGACCCTCTGAAATGATTAAGGTACAATTAAAACTTATGAAAATAAAAACTTTTCTATTAGCTCAAAGTAACTTTTTCACAATTTTGATTATAAAATAGTAAAAAGAGTCCAACTAGCCTAAGCCTACCTCCACTGTTTGCTCCCCAATGACCTCAGATTCTCCGCTGGCTGCTCCTGTGTGTGGCAGCGACAAAACCCTACCCAGCATTTTCCATCCATTGGGAAAACGCACTTGGACTGGTTCATCCAGTCCCACCAAATCATTGGGTTGGTTCATTCCGCCCAAGAATCTTGCCATCCATCTTGCATGTGACCAGGCAGTGCCTCACAGCCCATTCGTTCTCCCCCACTCCCAGCTGCATTTTGGCCTTTGTGTAAAATATGGGAAATTATTCCCATACTTAAAAGAGCTATTATTGACCTGGCTCAGGCGGTGATGCTGCTGGCCGGTTTTATAGATCTCCGCCCCTATAAGTGGTATTTTGATCTAGGCTTCACTTTTTAAGCTGATGCTACCACTGCAGCCACTGTACCCCTGGTTTTTCAGGGCACCCTATCCCCACAACACGCACCCAACTCCTCACAGTCACCACTATGGTAGTTCAGTTCGCATGATAGCCCGCTCACCTTCCCCCCACAGTGCTCCATCAGGAGTTGATATAAGGTTTGGCAACGTATGGCTCTAATCCCTTCCTTCAGTTTGTGGTCCCCAATGGGGCCACTCGCCTCACTGGGCCTTGGGAATTTGCATGATTAGCCCAGAATTTAATAAAATTGCTCAATAGATCCCCCTGTGCATCATTTCTTCTGCCCCCAACCACCCATTATGGGCCCACGCCAAGGGTGGGCGGACCATCTGTCCATCCTGCTTTGAGCTAGATCACTCAAAGCTTAAATGCCCCTCTCTTGCTGCTTTCTCCAGACCTGCGTTGTCTCCATCTGGCCCCCAATTTGCCACACACCCTACTGCCTTTCCAGTATGAGGTTAGTCTTTCCCCTCTCCCCCAAAGCCTGCTGCTGCTATGGTACCCGCAGCTGCCAACCAGGCCCCTCCTCAGTCCAGAGCCACCTGCGCCTCACCCAATCAGGAATTGTCTTAGATAACAGTCTGTTCCCACATTATTCTTTAATTGACAGTTACAGCCCATCAATTAACTGACCTCAATTTCCAGTATGACTTGAACCCATAGACCTCATTGGATGAAACCAATGAGATGGGGTAGTGTAATTGAAGTCTCAAAAACCCAAATCAAAGAATTTATCCAGGTACAGCACCCCATTCAGCTCCCTCAACGTTTTTATGCCCCCCAGCCAAATGCCCTTGTGTTCCGCTCCGACCACCAGCTCACTATTGCAGCAGCTGATCACCCAGATGTTTGAAACATTATTAAGATGGCTGAGTCATCTGTGGCAATGCTTGCCAAGGTTTCCCTCCGCCCATTATTGCTCTGACCATAGCCCCGCAGGGCATATGTGACATCCTAAACTTTCACAAATAAGAAAATTCGCCATTAAGAAAGTTGTTATTGCTTCACAGGCTAAGCCAAAAGTCATCCATGCCATTGTCATTTTATTATCCTACATTCCTTCCATCCACCTTCATGTGGAGAACTTATTTTCTCAGTACATAAGCGCAATTTTTCTGCAGATAATTTCTGCACCCAGCTGATCATCAGCCAACTCGTCCCCCATGATGCTGATCAACCCACATCTTTGCTCTCCGCCTTGACCTGCACTCTTACCTATGAGGAGGACTCTGATGCTGAGGTTAAGCCCCCCAATCTCCCTTCCCCTTCCGCCATGGTGGGTTGAGCAGCTTGTCGCTGTCCCACCTGGTTGGTTGTGATCTCATTTGTTTGTCTTTTTCCAGATCGTTTTAGGCAATCAAATCATTCTGTTTGAGCAGGTCTGTTTTTTTTAATTTTTTATTTTTGCTCTTTGAGCTTCAGTAATGTCCATCCCCTAGTTAGCATTCCTCAAATAAATTCTAACTAGAACTTATGGAAATACTCTTAGATTTTAAATTCTGCATTGGTAACTTTTGGGTACAGCCACGTAGCCACTGTTAATCAATTGTTAATATTCTGTCCTTGTACACAATGTCAACAAAACCCTGATTTAGGCCATTTAAGCCGCATCCTTTCAGTTATATGATAAGGAAAGAAGTCTATCAAAATATTTCTAGCGTATTTTCTTTGAAATCTGCTTTCACTCCATACTTTCTCAAACTAAGGTCTTAATTAGTAAATTTTTAATTGTGGTTATGAAAACAATGGAGGAGTGGAGACCACTGATGAGATAAAACGCAGTGGCAATGCACTTTGCGCTCCTTCAAAGGTTGTGGTCTGAGGGCTGGCGGTACCATAGATTCTGTGATGATCTATGTCTGGCACAATCACCAATTTTTTCTAAAAGTCAACTGAAAGCAATAATAATTGATGCCTAATGTCCACAATAGCTTGGATTTTGAGCTTATTTACAGAGATTGATATAGATACACACTCTCAGAAATACTCATCCACGGAATTTAGTGCATAAACTGCCAATGTGTTCGCTTGATCTAAATAAATTTTATGTTTTCACCTAATTCCGGGCTAGAGGTCTTTAAAATAGTGATGGGTATCGCCACTTGGACTCCTTTTAATTTAGGGATATCCCAGAAAAAGGTAGATCCTGTTGCTCTAACTTCTGAGTGTAAGGCGTCACTATAACTTCCTGTGCCAACCTGACATTACAATTTTTTGGTGAGAAATTAATAAGTGCTACCCTAACATCTGCTAAACTTGATGGAACCACCAGAGGTGGGTCAGCTTTAGAAGACACTGGCTTAGTGGAACGTAGTTTTGGGGATTAGTGCTTATGCGAGATTTTTGTAGATGTGGCAGAAGTAAATAAATCTCAATTCTACTTAGTCCTGACTTTTCCAGGTGACCTTGATGAACGGGGCTCACCAAAAGAACTTTGAGTTTAACACCCAGCATAGGACAGTGATTGGCATAATGCCTCAGAAATTTTACAGAGGTAACAGGTAATCTGACTTGTCAGGAATTTGTATGACTGGACGATATGCTACCCATAATGCGGATTGGATGGTGAATTGAGATGAGTCTCGAGATTTATGAAAAAAGGCATATGAATTATAATCAATCAAAACGATGCCCATTTGGCAAATTGAAGGGAATTAGGCTGAGATTTGATATGAATAAGATCTTCTAGAAAAGGGAAGATGAATAGAAGACTACTAAGTTAAGGATGTATCTGGCTTGGGGAACTGAGATATAAAGAGTCACACAGAGGATTGACAAGGAGGTCTTTTCTGGCAATTAAGAGATTGCAGATAAGTATGCGATTTATATTAAAATAAAGGATAAAATAAAGGGCGATAGCTCCATATATAGTTTATCAAGTTTTATTAGGAAGTCGGTGATTCTCATATCATCCGATTGGGTTGCTCAGTGGCTAATACCCTGTGCAAGCTGACTCAGCGGAATTGAGCCTAGATGCCAATAATTAACATGACTAATATCAGGTCTGTCAAATCAAGGGCTATAAGGCTGAGGTGATTCTTTCTTTGAGTTTATGTCCTTGGGTTGAGGGTCACAAGGCTCCCAATCATTTTTATTAAGTGCCTCAAAAGTCGCAGCACATCAGTGGAGATAATTTACCATGTGCATAACATCATTCTCTTCATTCAAACCTGGTATCATAACCCAATAAAACTCTGTGTAGGGCTCAAAGCATTAGAAGAGCAATCTGGGTACCAAAATCATTTAATACATTAGCCCTAGATAGCGTCTGTGCCTCCAAATAAAAGCCTTTGGTGAATACTTTTTAAAGTTTCATCTTTATCAAAAGAGATATTGAGGGATTCCATTTTTACAAATGGTTAACCTTTCTGGACTGCTGAATTCCTTGATAAGTAAGTCCTTAGTGTTATGGTAGGATAAGTCAGCCTTCTTTAGTTTTGTCATAACTAATTCCTGATTTTTTGGAGTCCACCGAGTTCATCACCACCACCAACTTAGTGGTCTTAGAAGCTCCATCCATGGATATCACCAAGAGATCAAGAAAATTTTGCAAATTCTCATTCTTATTGAACTTTGGTGAATTGAAAGGCTAACCTAAAAACTGAGGTCCATGGCTGCAGAGCCAAAGTTCCAGTGCTACTCTCTCTTGATTTCCAAGTTAAAAAGATGAGGAGGGTAGGGACACAACTTTGAGCTGCCATATCGTCAGGATGCACGGGAGCTCCAACAGTCAGAATGGATGAGAAATCACAGGCAAGTTTATGTAAATCATGCCTCATCACCCTCACTATTGGATCCCAGCGAACAGTTTTCCAGATCAAATTGACTTTGGCAGCACTTGCATGGCTCCTAATGAATCTCCAACTTGAGTTGATTTATCGGTTCAGAAAAATGACGGCGTTCCGCCTGTAACACAAGTTCCATTTTAACAATTGTTTTATTAATGGTGAAAAAGTCCATTTTCAAGGCAATGTTCTCTTTTACTAGGCATCTAACGGTTTGTACCTGAGTTCTTAGTTCCTTACATAAGGAATCAAGTTCCTGATAGAACTCAGAAACGGAGGGCATGCCTCCAGTCATATCCTCATCTAAGCCTTTGAGGTGGCATTAATGGGCTTCCATAACTTTTACTAATTTCTTTACTTTTTTTATGGTATATCATAATATCAGCCAGGAGGCCAACGCAAGCATTTAAGTCAGCTCATACTTGCTGAATTTCAGCAGGAATGATTTTGTGAGGCTCATGGCCAACCACTATTAAGTCAGAGGGTTTCATTACCTCTGCCATGAGGTAGTCCTCAAATAGATTCTAAGAACCTATACTAAATAGTAAAATGCCCAGGGAAATGAAGTTGATAACTTTGGTGAGCGCTACTTGTTGAAATTGGCGCTTGGGCATCATATTTCAGATGCGCAGGTCAAAATTTAAACCAAATCAGATAGTATTTGAGGATAGCAAGCTGGAGAAAACTTAATTAAATGAAAACATTAGTTTTGGAAATAGGGCTTTTATTGTAAAACAATGGTATACACTGTAGTATTTAATACTGCCAGTGACTCTGTGGCTCGCTATACTAAACTTACTGTAGACTAAAAGCTAGCTACTTAGTAAAAAGACCCCTTCAGATCTCTAACAAACATAGATATGCTATTGCTACCAGTTTTCCCATTAGTGCATTTCTCAGTTACTATGCAGCACTTCAGATTAAATAAACTACTGGCGTAATATCCAAATTAGGCCAAGACAATGAGTGAATAAGGCTTGTGGCATTTATAACATAAGATCGATATGCCAGTTGTAATCAAATTATGCTAGATGTAACTAAATCACCGGCGGCTGGCCAAAATACTTATAAGAGACCATATTACTGATGTTTTACACTGACGCAGGGCAAAATAGCATATTGATGATGAATTAACATAGGATGCAATTTAGAAACAAAGCCATGGCGCCACTGGTCTCTAGTGCAAGATAACAATAAATGCGTTGATGGGTTAGGGATTCAATCAATAGTGAATTGTAGAGTGACCAATTTCATATAAAACGTGGGCCTCGCGCAATACCAATTATTAAAAAAGGATCAAATACTTTATATATGGTTTAAATGAATATACAATCTATTATAAAAAACCGATGTTTGGTCAAACCAATTACAACAGTGATATAAGTGCAACTAAGTAAACAGAAGTTATATTAATGTGAGGACAGCGGGATCATTGATTTTATCAATCATAGTTTTGATCTTCTCCCCTAAATCTGGAAAATGGGTATTCAAAGCTTCAAGAAGCAGAGGTATATTGGCTCCTACCAATGGGGGTAACTCATTCAATTCATCTGGTTCTCTCTACTGGTTCTCTTTAGAAAGCTGCGTAGTGTAGGGCTTGGAGATAAATTCTGTCCTTCCTTCTCAAGTTCACCTCACTGACTTCAGGTCACGGTGAGCACTGGTTGGGTTTGGTCCTGCATCTGAGGCGGGATAGTTGGAAGTTTGACAATAGAGTATCCCATATCTAATTTTGAGCGTCATTTCCCTGTCATCCTCATCCATAGGGAAGTGACATAGTTAAAATTGGGACTTCTTTTGGGGAAGCTGGCAGCATAGCACCATTTAGACTTTCAAATCCAGCAAGTGACTTCATAGAGTTTTTGCTGAGGACCGTTTTTCCATAACAACTATAGTTGACTCCTATAGGGCTCTTAAAGTTGCCTTGATGGGGTTATTGCAAGTGTCACATTTTTCAATGTTTGGTAGTTGAAAGGTAACCTCGCACCAATTGAAGTATTCAATGATGAATGTAGTATCCAACTGCTTAACCAGTGCATGCAGCAGTTAATGGTGGAGGTTGGGGTAGTATTTGGTAGCGTTTTACATGGCAATATTCAATTTGAAGTTTAACATATCCTTGTCTCAAAAAGCCTGATCTTCATGCTAGAAATAATCAGCATACTCTGAAATAATCACATTCTTTTGGAACTAAAGTTGACATAAACTTAATATTTGTGAGTAGCCATTTTTGAGGCTAACAAATTAACGTAGTGCTTCACTCAACATCAGCTTAACTCCATTGGTACTCTGGAAATAAGGCATGATTAAGTCTTGGCTTTGATCATCTAAGCTATTGATTATAGTGGTGGCCTTTAACAAAATGTCAGCTCCATGCATCATCATCTTAAACATCTTTTTGAATGGCTGTATATTTCTGTTTTAGTCAAACTTAGCCAGGTTGGTGAGGTTAAATCATCAAAAATACTGGAAAGGAATACTGGAGCAGCAGGTCAAAATGCAGCCTGAGAAGAACTGATGTGAGGTCCCTGGTTTATGGATTCCCCGGCAGTGCCTCAAGGCTGGTTATGAAGGGCTGATCAAAGGAGGGTAGTGCCAATAGCACAGCCAGCACAATTTTTGGGTGAACAATTTCAGATTAGGATGACTCCACCTTAAAAGAGGCTTCTTCAATTGGTATATTTCTTGCTTGGTGGTGGACGCAGACTTCTCATTGTCAATGTCCATTGCTCATATCAGTCTCCATGCATCACTCCCAAGTCAGTCACTCTTATAAATCTCGTTCTGCAAATTCTTTGAATTGCTTCAGAGTGGTAACTTTGCTTTTTAACGTAAATATAATTCTGAAGCTCCGTATTTATAACCTTTTATTCTCTTTGAGCGTTCTCTAACTCTCATGTGATATGGTAGAGCTTTTTATTAGCCTTTAAACGTCCTTAAATTGTTAGTCAAGGAAACAAAAGTGGTATTTGAAGGCATTAATTTTGTGGTGCATGGCCATCTGTTGGCATTGGAGATTTTGTAGTTCCTCCTGAAGGTTTGTGGTCGCTTCAGCCTTTCTTACAATATGTTGGGCAGTGACCCGCTTCTCTTGTTGGGTATAATGGCTGAGCTCCTCCACTGATTTGGATTGGTGAACATCTGTTCTGGCCGCATTTATTGAATTTCTATCTTCCATCTGGAACTTATTTACTTTATTTAACCAGAAGGCTATGGCACCTCATTCATAATAGCCTGACAACAGATCTTAATCACATTCCTTTTTAGCTGACTAGTAAGCTTATCCATACATTGGAAGATTTGATGGCTGAGCTTGTGGTTTGAGTCAACGGCTTGTTGTACCCCACAGAATCTGGAATCAGATGATTGTTTAAGAAGTGCATTTCATCCACATTCTAATGGTTTCACTGGAAGACCTAACTAAAGCATGGTGAAAAACAATAGTCATTTGGAAATTCCTCATAGTGGGCTTCAGGTATCCCACAATATATTGCTTATACGTTTAACGATACTCATAAAGAACAGAACTTAAAAATGATTTATACTGGAAAATTGCTCATAATCCTGCTGTCAGAAAATTTACCAGATGGTTTCCTCCCACTATGTCAAAGACTAAAATACAATTAGGTTTGACAATGGTATTCAAGCAATCTTAGTGGAATCTGCCGGATATGTTAGCCTCAGGAAGCAGTTCAATTGCAATAGGTGTAATTTAATTTCCAGAGACTAAAGCTAATGATAATTGAAAATAGATTATATTATTAAGCTATTAATGATTGCTGGTGGATCAAATGCCAAAGATTAAACGGTAAATGTGGCAATATGGTTACAATACCGCCATGAGTTACATAAAGTAATAAAAATGAGATTACCTGATTGGTTGAGTTGTAGGTCAGTGGCCGCAGCAAGGAAGATAATAATACTAACTGAGAGTGAAAAGTGGATCATATTTGGTTTAAGATGCAGTGTGACTCTGCAGTAAGAAGTTGGTATTGGTGTAGACCCCTCGGTTTTTGCAGTTTGATGCTGCTTTTATGGTATTGTGTTTATGGAAGCGCTTTGCTTCTACTTTAAATATTTTATTATCTTCATTTAAGGGATGGCGATTGTCATATTGCCCTTCCATTGTATCAGTCGTTTTAACATCTGTCAATAGATCTGCCAGATTGTATCTAATCTTATGGAAACCAACAATGGTGCTTACTAAAGGGGGCCCACTGATTCAACTTTAAAGCAGCACGAATACCTGTAAATATGGCCAAAATTTTCACTACCTTTGCCAAGACCTTATGGGGTTTCAAAAAAAGTATAGCAGCTAACCTATGGAAACTTCCAATGAGGAACTGGCCCTTTTTACTGTGAGTGAGCTATCTTACTTTGGCGACTCTCTGAGGAATTGCAGTTGGATGCTTATCCAGCTCTCAAGTTGGCTCAGCATGGATGGTCCATGAACGTCAACTTCACACAGCTTCAATATTATGGAGTTACTCTGGGATACCACATTTATGACGGAGACACTGTTGCTATTTTATGAGCATGTTCTTTAGTCAGTGATATCAGGCTTAGTGGTACAAATTGTATATTTCCTACTTGGTGTGACCACCACCGGCCTGATGCGCCACCTTAACTCGCAAGGGGAAGCAGAGTACCTTGTTTCTTATGTACAGCAAAATTTGCCAGCCCCTGCAACTCCTGGCTTATCATAATATTAAGGTTGGGGATGTGATGTGGTACACTCAGATGTAAAAAAATGACAACTGCAGTTTGCTAGAACGCCTCAAGAAAAAGTTTTTTGAGGTTAGGGGCGCTTTTCCAAGTGCACAACCATGTTACTGACTCCCATGGTTGGATGGATCAGTTAGCGGCCTAGTTAACCAGGAGCTGCCATGGGTTATGGGAGAGTTGTTGAACTGGCGAGGCCTCACGCTTGACTGGATAAGGATGTGACTACGCTGGGAGGGAACATTAAACGGTTTATGCAAAAAATGAAAAATGAGTGTCAGGCATCAATGCTGCTATGGCCCTCATCAGAGACTGCATTTCCTTGATGAAGCGTCGGGTCACCAACTAAGCTGATAGCGTCACAATTGACCTCAATTAGCTTAGAAGTGATTGGTTTAACCACCACATATCACTAAAAATCCTGGAGCGTCATTCCTCAGTTATGACATTTATGGGCAACTGTTAGATCAGTTAGCTCACCTAGGGGTGTCAATAACGCCAATTGGTGACGGGCTGTGACCCTTCCATCCGTTGAGCCAGTGGAATATGCTGATCTTAGAGTAATTTTGGAGAATTTTCAACAATCAAATGAGGAACAACTTCTTGAACGTGACCTAGTAAGCCAACTTTATGATATATCCCATCAAGCTCGTGATAATGGATGCCAGAGTTCTAGATTGCAAGGAACTTTGATGATGTGGTTGAGCTTCTTAAAGATCTTGAGTACAAACTGGATGCTGAGAAAAAATTTCGCCAGGATTTACAAAAAAAGGTTGATGAGATTAAAAAAGATACCAAGGAAGAGTATTGTCAGTGCAATACATTTAAAGTGTAAAGGATCGTGGAGGAACTTTTTGTTGCTCAAGTTGGTGAGGGGAGTCAGGTTATGGATAGTCTTGACTATGCGTATGAATACTATGGGTCCGCTAGTGAGCTTTCCCCAGTCATCACTGTAATTATGACTGAGGAGGCCACCACTTCTCACAAGACCAAGGTGGAACCAAGTTCTGCCCCCAACCACCTATATTCCCCATATGGGCTACGTTCAATAGTCTGGAAACCGCAAAATTTGCTCCTAGAAACTGAAGATCAGAACGAGAAGAGAGTGTGCATGTTAAAAAGCTGCCCCACTAAATCGGGGAGTCAATATTCACAGGTTTTTCAAGCGCCATAAATTGACGTCAAAGGAGTTTTTTACTGCCACAAGGCAAAGCTGCTAATTTCTGACTTAGATGTTGAGAGCGCTGATCAGGTCACCTGTTACCTGGATGGCAGCTCAGTGACTTATCAGGAAATCAAATATATTTTGTTACGCCTTCTGGGAGGGGTGGAAAAAATGGCTCAACAAAAATCTGACTTCTGACAATAGAGTTTCAGCGGAATGAAACCCTTATGGCGTTTGCGGATTACTTCACATTAAAAAGCACACATTATGGTAGGGGCAGAAACCCTATCTGAGACTGACATAAGTTTTTCTTAGACTGCCGCCATGATAATACACTGGGAGTTCTTCAACTTGATGGCTCCAGTTCTACAAAGGGATATCCATTTACTTTGGATTGTCAACTATCTGCAGTGATTGTCCGCAATGTTTAGTCCACCCAAGGCAGACCAGAATTCGCATGTGGCTGTCACTGGATCTTCTTCAGTGAGCGTGCAGCAGCAGTCAACCTATAATCCGCCGGCTAAACTCTGAATTAATTAAAGCCTGTTGACCAACCCATGACCAAATTTATGACCATTTGTGCCATCCACAGCCACTCTTTAACTCTCTGCTCTGCCCCCAGCTGGCTTATAACACTTGTCCTGGTTCATTTAATGACATTATGAGATAGGAACCCTTTATAATCAACGTTTTTTAAATGTGGCCAGCAAGGATAATACATGACGAGCTGCCCTTCCAAACAGAACACTCATGAGGTGCAGCCAAATTTTTATGAGCAGGAAAGATCAAGCGGAGTAGAGTGAGACCCTCTACTTCTGCTTCAATTTAAATGTACCGCCTGACCCTAATGAGTCGCTCTATGTCAGTTCTTTCAATCCAATGACATATTTCTCTACCAACAAAACATTGATGATGTAAATGTGTTAACGCACTTTCAAGCTAAGGAGGCCATCTTGAAGGTGATCCATCAAGAAATTCAAAAACCTTACGCCTGTCAAATATTGGAGCGGAACTCTGCATATGAACCCCAACCCTCTTCAGATGTGGCTTTGTTGGAGGGAGTGAATGTAACCATTTCACAGGGAGTAGATCGCAAAGGAATACCCCTAGGTCATGGCCAGTATCATGAACATTCTTTTCAAGAAGTATTCTTTGGATATTCACATATTAAACAATCATGGCTCTTCATATTCTAGGTGTAATTATTGTGCCTTTTTTGTGGATGTCAGAATTCGAGATAGCGATCAAATTGAATAACCCACTTCTAGATTGGGCCATACTGATTTGGTTTCCAAACCTACCCAAAGTGAATTGGCTTCAAAAACCCCCTCCCCAATTTCAGAGTCACGTGGGGTGGCGTTTCCACCAATGTAGTCAGGTGGGCGACACAATCCATTGAGGATGCCCATGAGGAGACCATTCTGGAAGATCAGTAAAGATACTGAATGGATGAGGCCCCGACTATCCCAGAGGCACTGAATCCCAACACACCCTATAAATATCAAATCCTTCTAAGCCTAATAAATTATCCAATAACTTACCCAGCTTTCCGCTTCCTTCTCGACCTTTTTCTGTAAATTATCAGCTTTGAGCCACCTTCAGACCTTGGCGCCAGTCTAGAGAACTGTAGCGTCAACATGAGTGGTGCTCACTGCTGGGGCTCCAAGCTGTCCCAAGTGAAAACGTCTATCACGATAAAAAAAACTAGAATCCTAGAAGACCAAACAGCTGGTCAGTCGAGAAGCATTGCCCAATGGGTTAGTACCTCGTGTCATGAAATACCGGCCTCTCATAACCCAAAATAATAAAATATCGAGCCGCTTTCCAGTTCACCCTTCCTTCCATTGATGGAAGTCAGTACCAACTTCAATATGAAAACCTTAATGAGGTAATCCCACAACTAATAAATGGCATCTACTCTGCGGGTGCCTGAACTAGTCATTCCCACGCCTCCGCCATTCCCTCTACCATGTGGGACCTTTACATCTTGGCCCAGCTGCCACCAGCAGAACTCACATTGGGCCCCAAACGTTACCTCCACCATTTCGTTCACCCCACCATCCATCACCTACTCCATCTGGTTGGGTTGCACCATCAAGAAGTCTCACGCCAACTGAGCTCTCCCAGGCCCTACACACCCACCTCATCGATTTTTATAATGCAGCCTCCTCCTTCATTCATGACAATTGTGAGGCCATAATTGATAATTAATGGCTGATTAATGAAGTTCGAGATCAGGTAATGGTGTTAGATCATAGGATCTCTGGGTATCTTGGGGATGAGCTGCGTTGGAACGTCTAACATCTCAAACCAACTTGGAATCAATGCCTCCTCCAAGTCAAGGATCTGGTAGGGACCCTACAACAACACTATTGGGAGCTGGCCTCCCGCAACTACCCATCTAGGGGTGAAGGTCCTGAGGGGCCTCAGGGGCCTTAAGGCCCTGTGAGGCGAGAGAGGCCTAAAGGGCCAGAGGGTCCCCGTGGACCCCCCAGACCCCCAGGTCCCTCAGCTTCCACCACTTCTGGCCCTGAGGACCCCTGGCAGAAGGATGTGATGACAGCCTTGGCTGTTTTACATGAACAAATTCAAAATTAGCCAAAGGATGCAGACTCCGAACAGAAGGAGTCCCTCTTAACCCTATGGTCTCCCTAGATGCCCTGTTGGATAAAATGGGAAACTTAAGTATTTTTTCTGAGCTTACTGATGCCTGCATCTCTCGGCTGGAGCAAACTTGTCAAGGGTTTGAGACCTGCCTAACCACCCTAGAAGACCAGTTTCACCGCCAGCATGCTGACATACAATCTCTAAAAGAGCAAGTCACGGACAAAGTTTCCGTTTCCTCTCTCAACCAAAAATTGGGATGATGTCCAGGAGGAACTTGAGGGCCTATGACGCCATCTAGACCAGCAGGGCCCCCGCAACTATGCAGAAACTGAGGTTTTGTTCCAACACCTATCTCTGGTGTTAACACCCTCTCCGCTCCCCTGGTAACTAACTTTAAACCTATTTTTAAAGAAAGGTTCATTCCCAGCCAATAGAACATTGCATCCTTTCAGTACGCTTATGAAAGCTCCATGGAGGAGGCCACCAATCAGCAGAAGGTAAAACATATCCACTCCTGCCTAGATAGCACTGCCCAGGAAATCATGACCCCTCATTTGAAAAAGTGCACAACTTGGGATCAGGTCCGCACAGCTTTAATCCAAGGGTTTGGTAGAAACCAAACCCTAGCCAACCAAAAACAGGCTTTCATGGGTATCCAATTAAACAAAGGAGAAAGCCCCACAGAGTTCGCCTGCTGCTTTTACACCCAAGCTCAACCCTTGTTCACCACGAATCTTATCACCCTGGACGACGCCATTACTGCTGTCATTTCTGCGTTGGGATCCTAACCTGAGGTCCAGATACATATGATTGGTCATAAGAAGGGGTTTACCTGCATCCGAGAAATCAAGGAGGCCCTTAATGAGATCCCTATGCCGACTTTACACTTTAAGGCTACCTCCACAGGCCCCTCTAACCTTCCTAGAGTCCATGTGGTCGAAAACCAGAAAAATCCTCAATCCAGATGCACTTAATGTAACAGTTCCAGACACAGCGCCAAGAACTTCTGGAAACAACTTGCCAAGGAGGTGGGAAAAGGGCAGTCAGCATGAAGGATGAGGCACTTTGTGCTGACAAACCTACCCAGCCTTAAGAATACTCCACAACCTTGACTGAACTAGGAGCTACGGCATCTGAAGAAGAAGTTTCAATATCTAATGATAATAAAGAAATTGATACTTCTTACTCTTCTTCTGATGACAAACCCATGTTCCTCACCCTGCCGCCCCAGTTTGGAGGTCTGGTCACCTGGGTTGCAGTTTGAGTTCATAAGATATCAGACCATTCCATAGTAGACAGTGGTTCCCCCATAAATTTCATATCCTCCAAGTTGATGAAATGCATCAAGATCGCTCCTGATATGCTGCACTATATGGAGTATGGCATGGCTGGCTCCCAGTGCACCCAATCCATATGGGCTTATTCCTCTCACCAATATGAAACGGGAAGCTCACTGTAGACATGCCCGCCGTCGCTCTGGATAACCCTAGCTATGATCTGCTCCTTGGGACTCAGTTTCTTTAAAACTATATGGCAGTGCTCCATTATTATGGTGGCTTTCTATCCTTACTTGGTCATCATATCCTGCTTTTCTTTGAGACCCCCCGCAACTCCAAAACTGAGTTTAAAACCCAAGCTTGCCTGCTAGAGAGTGAAAGCCAAATCAATCAGCTCGAATATCATATTAGGGGTTCCCAAGTCTGACTGCCCCCTCCTGCTGTTGATGGGCAAGAAGGCATGCCAATTTACTTACCTAAGGCAACTACCATTCCCCTGAAATCTCAGGTCATCGCTGATACCTGGGTTCATGTCAACATCTCCTCAGGGTACCTGCTAGAGGTCTGAGGCCTATACAACCCATTTCCAAATGAGGTGCTAACTTGTTCAGGGATCCTAGATCTAGCCTTTGCCGGATCTATATCAGTGCTGTTGGACAGCCTTATTGATAAACCCAAAATAGTAGGTCCAAACAGCCCTGCTGCCTATGTCCACCTACTACCAGTGGAAGCTATTGCTGACATCGAAAGCTTTAAGGGCTTGAGAGGTTTTGGTTTAGAAGCTCCACCCCCGGTTAGTCTGGTTGATACTAATATCATAAAAGACCTCTCATATGACCAACAGCATAAGGTCCTAGAGTTATTGAAGAATATTTGGACCTATTTTCAACCTTGACCTATGACTTCGGAAGAATGAACGGGGTCTTTATCATGTAGAAACTGGGGCTGCTCCTACCTTCTGGTCCTGACCTTACTGAAAGAGCAAGGTCAAGGAGGCCCAGGTGACCGTTGAGCTAAAACAACTACTTGACGCTGGACTCCTGGTGCCCTTGCGCAGCCCTTGGGCCTCTCCTCTTCTGCTGGTTCAGAAGAAGGATGGCAGCCATCAGGTGGTGATGGATTATCAATGGCTTAACTCCATCACTAAAAAGGACAGTTATCTTTTACCTTGAATTAACAATTTCCTCCGTCTGCTCACCAGATCCCAAAACTTTTCCGCCATGGACCTTGCCAGCGGGTATTGGCAGGTTGAGCTCGCCCCTGAAGACCGGGCTAAGTGTGCACTCATAGCCAATGAGGGATTATTTGAGCCCACCAGGATGCCCCAAGGCCTCTGTAACACCCTGGCCACTTTCCAACGTGCTATGGATGGGATCCTTGGGGACTTGAAGCTTTCCTGCGTCCTTGTTTATCTAGATGAAATTACCATTTTTTCTCAGACCTTTAATGGGCACATTGAGCATCTATGGGAAGTCTTCAATTGACTACAAAGGGCGTCCATAAAGCTAAAACCCTTAAAGTGCTCCTTCTTTCAGTCCAAATTGGGGTTCCTGGGGCACAAGGTCTCCAAGGACAGTATCCAGCCTATACCGGAAAAAGTCACCTCAATAGAAAAGATGTCGCGCCCCCAAAGCTTAAGGGATATCCAGGTATTCCTTGGCATGGTGAACTATTATCAGCAGTTTGTTCCCTGGTTTGTCGACCTCATGGAGCCACTGTTTTGCCTCCTACAGAAAAATGTGCCATTTGAGTGGCAGCCTGAACAAGAACAGGCTTTTTATGCCTTGAGAACCTCTCTATGTACTAAACATGTTCTAGTTCACCCTCGCTTTGACCAACCCTTCTTGTTGTTCATAAATGCGAGTGACATTGCCATCAGGGCTATCCTGGCCTAACATGATGAAAACCAAATCAACCACCCCGTTGCCTACTTTATTAAGACGCTAAGTAAAGCTGAGTGGAACTACAGCGTCACCAAGAGGGAATGTCTAGCCGTCCTACTGGCATCAAACATTTTCAGCCTTATCTCTATGGTACCCATTTTACTATTATTACAGACCACTCCTTGCTCCGGTGGCTTCAACAAATGAAGGACCTTGATGGTCAGCTCTCCAGGTGGGCTCTACAACTTCAAAGCTACAATTTCACCATCTTCCACTGCACAGGCACAATTCACCAGAATGCTGATGGCCTCTCCAGGATGCCAGTGCTAGCAGCATTGACCCCCGAGGAGGACCAGTTGTATGAACTAATAGGCTGACCTGAGCAGTGGAAGTTGGAAACCCCAGAGGTCCAGAATGAACTCCGAAGGATGACTCATGACACACAAATTAAGGATGAGATGCTTTACAAGAAGGTCAACAAGAAGTGGCTCCCTTACATCCGCCCCTCCACCAGAATTAATGTTATGATAGAAGGCCATTCCACCATGGGACATGGGGCCATCAGAAAGACTCACGAGTGGTTGAAATCATGATGCTACTAGTACTGCATGATAGAGACTATCCAGGAGGTCCTGAAATCATGCATGGCTTGCCAATCGTAAGACTGAGCCAACCCTCAATTCCAACATTTAGTTGTTGCCCTGACTGGGCCTTTCAATGTGGTAAGCAT
Organism: Massospora cicadina; assembly: GCA_022478985.1. Taxonomy (NCBI): domain Eukaryota; kingdom Fungi; phylum Entomophthoromycota; class Entomophthoromycetes; order Entomophthorales; family Entomophthoraceae; genus Massospora; species Massospora cicadina. The sequence goes on along the minus strand of JAKSZP010005275.1, from coordinate 112,723 downwards.
TGATGTGATGGACCCTCTTCCCACTGGGTTTCATGTCCATAAATATATTATCCTAGCTGTGGACCATCTAACCAAGTGGGTTGAAGCGATTTCAGTCCTGGCTGCTACTGCCAAAGCCACAACCTTTTTCCTCGTCCAATCCATTTTCACCCAGCATGGGTGCCCTCAAACCTTACTTTTGGACAATGGATTGAACTTCACCTCACAGGTAGTGCAAGAACTTACCTCGCTATTTGGCACTACCTAGAGTTTCGCTGCACCTTACCACCCCTCCACTAATGGGGCAGTTGAATGGGCTAACACAACTTTTATTTCCATTCTTCAAAAATTAGCTGCCTCGGACCCTGCTTGTTGGAACCATTATCTACCCAGCGCCTTGCTTGCCTACCAAGTAAGCTATCACCAAGTTATCAAGATGTCCCCATTTTAAGCCCTATATGGGTGGGCACCTTGGCTGCCAAGTAGCATCCAGCCAATTCTCGAGACCTCCACCCCTGAGAACTCCAAATTAACAATGAGGGCCTTAGCTGATGAATTTGTCTGGCTTCAAGCCCAAGCCACTCAAGGCATTATCACCACCACTGGAAGAGAGACATCCCGATCTAATCTTGGATGACCCTCCTTACCAAACTTTCAATTAGGTGATATCGTTCTCTTTTATCACCATTGACCTGGAGGCTGACAAAATAAGCTAGTCGTACTTTGGTCTGTACCCTATAAAGTCATTCATAGAGTGAAGTTCAAGTACTCCATTACTGACATCAACCAAGGAACCATGGTTAATTGGGTGCATGGTTGGTTCCTGCAACTATATTCCCCTCTCTGACAGGATCTTGAGGGGGGCATTGTTGGAATTTAAGATAGCGATCAAATCAAGTTCCCCACTTCTGGATCAGGCTGTACCAATTCAGTTTCTGAACCTACCCAAAGTGAATTGGCTTCAGGAACCCCCTCCCCAATTTTAGAGTCACGTGGGGTGGCGTTTCCACCAATTTAGTCAGTTGGGCGACACAATCCATTGAGGATGCCCACAAGGAGACCATTCTGGAAGATCAGTAAAGATCCTGAATGGATGAGGTCCCAATGATCCCAGAGGCACCAAGTCCCAACACACCCTATAAATATTACATCATTCTAAGCCTAATAAATTATACAATAACTTATCCAACTTTCCGCTTCCTTCTCAACCTTTTTCTGCAAATTAGCAGCTTTGAGCCACCTTTGGACCTCAACGCCAGTCTAGAGAACTATAGTGCCAACAGTAGAAAAGACAAAAATACATGTGATCTTTGACACTGTCGCCCTGGTCAACATATTTTTGACAAAGTTGGTAGCTAAGCTGCTGTTGAAACCCAATGTGGAGCACTTGGTGGCATTTGGGACCACTGGGTCAGAAATAATGTGTCAGAGTGAGTGTACAGTCATTGCCTTTTTTGGGTCAATCGCTGTATCCACACCAGCAATTGTATTTTTATATCACAATTAGACATGTAAATTGATGTCGCTTTTATGTGCTGTTTTAGTGCCATAGTTGACATGATGGAAGAAACCTTCAAGAACTTTGGTCAGCGAATCCCTATCACTTCACATCAAAGGAGGTATCCCAGGATTCCGCCTGAGATGGTCAAAATCAACATCGCATACTGTGATGGCATAGTTCCTATCTGTATTGGCAGTTGAAACGGCAAACTAAGGTCCTCCATAATCAAGTATTTGAGTACTAAGAGATGCCTCTACAATAATTGATTGCTTTAATGATACCATCTGGATATCAAGCAATAATAGGGATGGATCTTGAAGGTGAGGTACCATAAGGGTTGTATTTGGAGGTCCTCAGCCCTTATCAACAATCATAGTTTGAACCTCAAGTGGCTCCAGTAATACTAGTATCTGGCCACAGGGAAATCAAAGTGCTTCGTGAAAACCTGCAGAAGAGCCTCTTATGGTCCAGATGCACCAGGTGGTGGTATATCTACATCTGATCCCATCAATGAGGTTCTTCATCTTCACAAATTTGGCACATTGGAAGAACTTGGCCTCCCCACTAGAACTTTGATCAGCATAATGGAAGTGGTTCGCGCAAAGCCTTGATGGGGTTATTGTAGGGGCATCAAGATCAAACAATGGCGCTATTTGAGGAATATTTGGAAATCTTCACGTCCCATGATCATGATTTGGGGTGCACTCACGGCGTCATCCATCAAGTGGACACAGGAGAACGCCCTCCTATTTGGTCTCAGCCAATATGCCGCTCAAGGTCTGCAGAGGAGTATATTACTTATGAAATCAGGAAATGTTGGATCAAGGTATGTTTAAGCCATCAAAAAGTTCTTGGGCTTCACCTGTATCAATCGTGTCTAAGAAGGATGGCACTAACCAGGTAGTGATTAACTACCAGAAACTTAACAGCATCACTAAAAAGAACTCATACCCACTGCCTCAAATTGATGATGCCTTAGATCGCCTGGGCGGTGCTCACTATTTTCAGCTTTGGACCTGATCTCAGGGTACTGGCAGATCAAGTTGTCTTCAGTGGAACAAGAAAAGTGTGCTATGATCACCTCCAAAGGGTTATTCCAGCCCACCATATGCCGTAAGGCCTATATAACGCCCCAGCTACGTTTAAAAGGGCCATAAACACTGTTCTGGGTGATCTCAAGATGCCATGCATCCTTGTCTACCTCAGTGACACTAACGTTTATTTTCAAACGTTTTAAAGCACAAACTTCATTTTGGAAGAAGCATTCCATCAGCTCTCAGAGGCTAATATTAAGATCAAGCCTTGCAAATATCATCTTTTTCAAAGAACAACTAATATCTTGGGTTCATGGTACACTCCAGAGTCCTTTAACTGCAACAGCCTAAGTTAGAAGCCATCAGGAAGATGGCCTGACCCCATATAAATGGGCTATAAGTATTCTTGGGTATGGTTAGTTACTACTGTCATTTTATTCCCAGTTTTAGCTGTATTAGGTCCCCTCTCTTTATGCTTCTGAAGAAGGACGGCACTTTCAAGTGGACGGAATAATTTAAGAGCACTTTTGACACTCTATAAATGGTGTTGATCATCTCTCTGGTGCTACAATATCCATACTTTAAAAAGATTTCATCATTCAGACTGACGCTTCCCTTTCTTCCATGGGAGCAGTCTTGTTGCAGTAAGATGAAGATGGAATGGAGCATCCCATTGATTATTGTAGCATAAGTTTGATCTGTCATGAGCGGAATTATACCATGACCGAGCAGGAGTGCCTAGCTGTAAATTACGCATAAACAGTTTTGTTATATCTTCATGGAGTAAAGTTCAAGGTCGAACTGATAATGCTTTGTTATGCTGGTTACAAAATCTTTGGGAGCTTTAAGGGTGCCTTGAATGGTGGGCGCTGTTGGGATTTTAACCAGATGAATTCCTCCCATAATATCTGAAATTAGGGTTTTCAGTTAGTTGTTGTAATTACCATTTGATCACCTAGTTTTGAAGTCATTAGCAATAATGAGTTTTCAATTTGTGCTCCCATTTGGTTGGTTTAAGCTATCTCAAAGAGTTGAGGATAATCCCCAATAGATTTAATGTTACTAGAAATTCAACACTGATGACTAAAGCAAGGAAGTAAATATAATTATTAATCTAGATTTACAGCAGATTACTAATTCATCGTTGAGTTTTGGGATCACTGGTGACTGACGCCAAGGATGATCTAACTAATTAACTAATGGGGATCTACTGTAGACTTAAGCCAAGGATAATCATACTTCTGGCTTTTAATGCTGAGGGTTCCAATAAGGGTGAGCAATGATGATTTCACCACATAGGATTATGAACACCAGCGACAGATGCTGATTATATTTGATGGTTAATTTATAGCAATAATTAATATAAAATTAAACTGACGACTGATACTGAGGATGAACTAAACTAATATTTGGCCTTCAATTGGGATGGATTTCAAGGGAAAGGTTGCTAGAGGACACTGAGGATAGGGTTTATTTGCTGGTGATAGATGTCAATGACTGTTGATAGGTGGACAAAAGATTGCCAATAAGTCGCTTAAGTATAAATAACTTAAATTCCCTCTTAATAAAGATATTTATCTTGCTACTCTTTTATTGTTTTAATGAAGCCAGAGGATAACTGCAGTGGAAGGGTAGGTTGAAGACCCCGTAAGGTTAGGTGCTGGTTAAATGCACCTAGTTTGGTATCTCTTACCAACCTCAATAACTGTAGCTACAGGGAAGCCTCACAGAAACTTAGCCAACTGACCGCCAACAACGAGGGACTGATGGGTTTTAACCATTAGGTGGATGATAAGATAGAGCCGTGAATCACAAAGAGAGGTGTAGGGCTAGCTGTGTACCTCTTAAAGAGTTAAATGCGCCAGGGTAAAGTTGTTGGCCTACTAGGTTAGTGGTTTGCCTTTGGACCTGTAGTGAAAGGTATCCTATGAAGGCGAAACAGCAAAGTCCAGAAGTCATCATACTATTTGGCCTGGCACACTAATGGAGTTCCTGATGTAGAAAATATAAAATTCAAAATAGGCGCTCAAGCTTCAAGCATATGATTTCGAGATAATTTACTAGCAGGGTGCGAAGCCAAAAACGCCAAATGCTTATCACGCTTACCAATGGTCACCATCACGGCGGATCTCACTGATATAATGTATAAATATAATCAGCAGCAAATACACTGATGAGTCACCTCAAAAGATTGGGTTCTGGATGGGATGAGGGCGTATACATTATTGAGGGATGGTGAGCTTTTTATGAAGGTAGGTGTGGTCACATTGAGTTTTCTGAAGCCCTTTGCCCAACTGGGCATAATCTTGGATGCACACAAAGGTAGGGAATGGGGCCTACATAAAACGTTGGTATTCCTATGGCTGCGATATTATTGAAAGAGGCTGAACTTCAATGTGCTTGGGACGACACTGAATGTCATCAATGCAAGTGGAGAAGCCCTTCTGCAACAACACCACTTATCATATGGTTAAACCTCATATTGTTTGGCATATGGTATCCCTCAACGTTGTGGGGCCCTTGCTGATGGGCTCAAATTGTTTAAGTACATCCTGGAAGCAATAGATCATTTGACAAGGTGAGTAGAGGAACGAGAAATCAGAGATTTGGTGGCTGTAACTTCTTCCAAGTTCATAATGGAGTGTTATTTAACAGCATGGCTGTCCATAGTTCAAACTCACAGACAATGGAACTAACTTCACCCCACATTTCCTCCCTAAGTTGAATGAATTGATGGCAATTTTTGGGGCGATAACTACTCCATACCACACTGAATCTAGTGAGACCGTTGAGCGGGTCAACGGAACTTTAGTAAATATTCTTAGAAAGCCTGTGAGGGATTAATCATCTGACTGGAGCACCCTACTCTCTACTGCACTTTTTGCGTATAACATCAGCTACCACTCAGAGATGGGAAAGAGTCCCTTCCAGCTGCTTTAGGGAGACACCTAGCTCTGCCTCTGCTACTCATCTCTTTAATAGAGGATACCAGTGGAATTTACCCTCAACGCTATCTAATAAATCTGATGTCCACGCTTATTAAACTTCAGACTGAAGCATACTCTACCAGTTTGTCCAGAAAAGCTAGGAAGTATGATTCTAATTAACAATAGCATAGCGGACTTCCATAGTACGTGATAGGAGAGTGTGTCTTGTTACATAATCAGCATGAAACTGGGCGGCGGAATAAGCTAGTTAGCATCCAGATTGGACCCTTTGAGATAATAGAATTTTGGGCACGGATGCTTACACTATTAAGGAACTGGTGAGTGGTCAGATTATCAACTGAATGCACGCTAAGTTCCTTTGGACATATAAACAATAAGTAGAAAACCCTGAAAGGACATATTTAATACATATGGTAGTTTAATAGCAAACAATGAAGAATGAATCAGAGATGGAATGAGGGAGGTTCCGCTCTAGATATGGATGAGGTCTCTCCAGACTGGTTGACATAGGATGAGATGAAGGCGATAATGGAGCAATACCATATAGTTAAGAGGGGGAAATTTCAGGAAATTAACCAGATAGTTTCCTCCCGCTATGCCAGAGACTAGGATCCAATTAGGTTTGATAATGGCAGTCAAGAAATCTTAAAGGAATCTGCCAGCCTCATTAACAAAGAAAACCCCCAACTATACCTCCTTATGCCCCATGTCGCTGATGCTCCCACCCCAATGCTGTCCGCTATGGTCCGCCAGCTAAAGTGGGCGCCAGATAAAAGTTTCCTCAAAGCCTCCTCGCCATCTGATATGGCTTCCTAGGCTGATAACCTTGGGCTAGATTAGGAATTTTTTAATTTATGATAATCTTTTTGTTTGGCCCATTTGTGAATAAAGATGCGTGGCGGCTCCCTCTTTTGGGTTGGGCACCACTAGTACTAAAAAAAGAAATCTTAGAGGAATCTGCAAGATCTGGTAGCCTCAGGAAGCAGTTCAATTGCAATAGGTGTAATTTGATTACCCTCAACTAGAAGCTGAGGATAATTGAGAAGAGGTTATATTATTAAGTTGCTAATGGTTGATGGTGGATCAAATGTCAGATTAAATGGTAAATGTGGCAATATGGTTACAATACCGCCATGAGTTACATAAAGTAATAAGAATGAGATTACCTGATTGGTTGAGTTGTAGGTCAGTGGCCGCAGCAAGGAAGATTATAGTATTAACATAGAGTGAGAGGCGGATCGTTTATGGTTGGAAAGCTGCAGTGTGACTCTGCAGTAAGAAGTTGGTATTGGTGTAGACCCCTTGGTTTTTTCAGTGTGATGCTGCTTTTATATTAAAGATTGTGTTCATGGAAGCGCTTTGCTTCTACTTTAAATATTTTATTATCTTCATTAAAGGAATGGAAATCATCATATCACCATTCAGTTGTATCAGGGGGTTTATCCTCTGTGCAACAATCTTCAAGATCATATCTAATCCACCAAAAAATAAACACCTGCCATATTTGGTCTTAGTTGTGTTGCTGGTAAAATAAGGAGGGTATAAGGTGAGCAACACATGAATGAATAACTAGAACCCACTTAGAAACATTTGGACAACCTGCTGTAGCTACTCCTTGGAGAAGGTTCTTAAATTGAATCCTTTGGAACAGGAGATTAACTTTATCCTACTTTGTTGCAATCCAGCTGGAGGCCAGGTGGGCGATATAAAATATGAAAGATTGTTTATTCCAACTGTCTTCTTCTCCGGTGGGAGACTCCATTTTGTTGGTTAAAAATTAATTTTGGGCCCCCTGTAGTGAGCACAACAACGTAGAGCAAAAAACAAGCACTCTATGGAACATGTATAGATCCATCTAAGAACTCCATTAATCTTTCATGGTATTAACGCCTTAGTTCAGCAACAAAGTAAATTCCACCTAATATTGTACAAAGCGCTATATGATACTCAATATCCCTTTGAGTCTCAAACTATTAATTCTCAACTACAAGAGAATTCTGATAAACTAAGATTAACTTATGCAATTAATTATACTTTATTGGGACAGAATGGAAGTGTATTTATAAGGGATTCTCAAGCCACATAACACTAATTATCCAGGCTAGAAACATGATTGTTGGGGAGTACAATGGGAACAATGTGTACAATGAGTACAATGGGTATAATTCTGCCTATTTTCAGGTAAAGATCGATTTAAATGGTAGAAATCTCCACGTGATGATCCTAGAATGAATTTGGAACCCAAAGAGTAGGGAAAATTGTTTGAGTGTTTTTAGACAAAGTCTGATAGCATCCATTTTTGTTCTGACCATTGACATTTAAAATATAATTATTTGAAGTTGAGTTGACATCTTTAACAACAGATGGGTTACCACTTGCATCACTTGTGGCATGACTGAACCTGACCAGTGAGTCAAGAAGGGCCTCATCCACCCTTTGCAGCAGGCTTCTGGGCCATGAACATCATTATTTATAGACTTCATAGTTGAACACCCCTCTGAAGGCTTCAAAACAATCATGATGGTAGTTGATTGATCCACCAAGTACTCACTGTTTATTCCCTGCTCTACAACAATCACTGATGAAGAGAAAGTCAAATTGTTTATCAGAAATGTCTTTGTCCAATTCGATGTGGTTTAGGAGATTATTAGTGACTGGGGCCCAATTCTCTACACAGTTCTGGGTAGCCCTCCTCTCCCATTTGAACATCAATCCCTGAAGATCAACAGTTTTTTATCCCCAATCAGATTGCAAAATAAGAGAGTAAATCAGACGCTTGAACAATATCTTTGCTGCTATGTGACTGCAACCATGGACTACTGGCACCAGACCTAACCTTAGCCAGTTTTCCTACAGCAATTGCATGCACCCTATCACAGGCTGCTCACCCTTCCAAGCGACCCTCAGATATGACCCCTCTTTTGCGGTGGGCCCTTACATCAAGCCCCTCAGTCCTTAAGGTTGCTGAACTTGCTACACACATCTGTGAAATGCAGCTGCTCATCAAGGAGAACCTTACCAAAGCCATTCAGCATTATAAAAGGTTTGCTGATTCTAATTGACGCTTTGTACATGAAATAACAATTGGCTCCCTAGTAGTGCTGGATGCGCGCAACCTGAAACTTAAAGAGCCCTTTAGAAAAGTAGCATGCAAGTACATTGGCCCCTTCTCTCTCCAGGAGAACAGTCATCAGATGCCTTAACCCTTTAACTACCAGAGCACTGGAAAGTCCATGCAGTCTACCACTCCTCCTTCTAGTCCCCCATTAGGCTTATTTTCACCCACTCTGTAGCCAATTCAAGTGGATGACGATATAGAAGCAGAGGTGGAGGCAATTCTGGCATCCATGAATTCCCACCGCGGAACCCAGTACCTCCCCTCCTGAAAGGGATACCCTGATTATGAAAGATCTTGGGTAAGTGCCAAGGACTTCGCTAACTGCAAGGACCTCTTAAAAAGTTCCATCTTTCACACCCAATGGCACCCCACCCCCTCTGAAAATACAGGCCATACTTGCAATTAGGCTTCTTCCTGATCATAAAAACTACACCTTGAAATCTCACTCTTAAGGTGGTGGACCCAAACCCAATAGGAAAGGGGAATGCAAGCCTTGAGGTGGCACCCTCACGTTTTAAGCCAGGAGTTTATCCCTTTTTGAAAAAATGGAATTGGAAACAAAGGCTCTCCCACTCTGTACTAAGGGGACCTCACCCACTTGGTGAACAAATGCTAAGTCTGTGACCTCCTGAAAAAAGAGCCAATGTTGCCATACTTGCATTAACCCTGATCTCAAGTTTAAATTACTTAAGGAAGTTTTCTCTTGTGTGTTGAAAGATACCTCAACTTCAGGAGCAGGGGCACTGGGCCCAGGACACCAAACCCTCATTCCCACCCAGCCCTAAACATCACCAGCAGAGGTATTCTACACTGTCAACCCTATTCCACCCTTAAGAGCACCCAAACCCCCAGAGTAGTTCTGTAGTGTAGTTTGCTGTTGAAACAATGAGAAAGAGAAATATTTCACCTTGGCAGCCATTCCTAGCCTCATCCTCAATCTCGTTGAATCTCAACCTCAAGCTGTAGCCAATCAAGTTGACTTAACAATTTGAGGCCCACCTCCAAGTCTGTTATCAGCCCCAACCCCAATTTTCAGCCTCAGTTCTGTTCTTGGCTTGATCTCATTCTCTTCCGCAACTCTGTTCTCTGTCCCAACACATTTTATGTTTTTTAGCTGTTCAACTTAGAGTCATAATTCCAAGTTAACTAGCTTTATTTTTCCATGAATTAATTCTAACAAATAAATTTGAAATAATAAAATATCATAGCATAATAAGAAGGCTTTTTCCTCAAAGTTAGGGGCTGGATAGCTCAATTTACCACCCAAGAATTGCAAAAGGATTTGCTAACTGGAGGAACCAATGCTGGTAGGTTACCTAGTTTTCCCAAAAACAAGCCAGATCTCCCTCTCCAAGGATGCTTAAATTTTTTGACTGTTTTTAAATGTGCCCAGTCTAACATGCCTCAGTAAAACCTGAGATGAACACTTATATAAAAAATACATTCTACAGTGGGCTCCCTTAACTTGGCCTCCCTTTTTGGCAGCCTGTAGATTTCCTCCACGGTAAAAGCATTTCCCTTATCTGCTGGCTTGATAACCACCACTATTGGGGATACCAAGACTTCTGTTCAATGCAAATCACCCTTCTGCCTGAAGGATCTTCCCCCTATATCAATCCTGTTGAAGGCATACAACTGCTGATACCTGAGATGTTATCAACCTTCCGCTCCTCTCTCCACCTAGCTGCCCAAGCTAGACCTGCAGTTGCCCTTGCAGCTAATTTTAATATGTTTGTGGGGTCCTTCATTATGTTTTTAAATGGCTATTTCCCTCAACGTTCCTTTAAAATCCTCACCTAATTGATCCATCTGAATGGCTGTGCCCTTGGCATTCTAAGTAATCTCAAGGCTCATTGAGAACTCAAGTTTACAGCACAGTCTAACTTTTCTCAGCTGTTTTGCTAATAGTAGCCCTATAACTTAAAATTTTAAATTTTTATATTTATTCAAGGCATACCAACCAGGGGACAGACAGTTCCAATAATTAAAGAGCAAACAAATCAAAAAAAAGATGAATACTGGAACAAAATAAAACCTTCAACTAAGCAGGGAGTGGAGGACTGCTAACCTATAATGGCAGAGGGGGAGGAAGGGATGGGTGGCGCATCTGCATGCGCCTTAACCACATCAGGGTAAGCAGCATTGTAGAAGTGGATTGAGGCTGAGAGCAAGGGCGCTGGAGGATCATCATGGTGGGGGTTGAGATGTAGTATAAAAGGATTGAGATGTTCAATGTTGGCCTTGACAATATCTTTGACTAATTCAGTCATATGATGTTCAGCCTGAAGGCGGGCATCAGGAAGTAGGGAAAAACTGGCTACATTTTGCCTGGTGAAAGCTGTTTTTGGGTTAAAGGTCAATAGATCAGCAAAATTAATTGGCAGAGTAATTGTTAGTTTTGACCAATTTGTTGATTTCATCCTGCACATTTTCAGGAAAATCAGGGGGAAGTTAACTACAGTTAGGCCATTGTGAAATTATTCAACAGATTTTGCTACAGCAATATGGAGTTGGTGACAAAGGGGGGAGGCTACCATTGCTAAGTTTAGCTGATGGTCATTCCAAAAGGAGATAGCATTAGGTTTTGGGGCATAACGTCTGGTGGGATAGGCTTGTCAAAATCTGAGATAAAAACTTCTTCCCAGTCATACCCATCTGGGGCTTCCTCACATAATTCATCAACTGTCTTACCAACTAATGCACCTGATTCATCAACCTCATCTAATAGGGCCCACAGATTTTGGTTCACAGGAATAGTGGCGGCAGGATTAGGGGGGGTGGTAGTAGGCAAATGGGGAGCTGCTTGGGGGTGGAAAGTGGGCCAAGTCTGATTCTGATTGGCTGGGGTGAATTCAGGTGGGTGAACGTGGCTGGGTGTTGTAGTGGGTGCAGATTTCCCACTCTGGCCCAGTGAGTGAGAATGTTGGGTGGGAAGGGGGGCAACAAGGCATCCCACTCAGATGCTGCTGACAAGGTTGCAGAGACAGGACCAGATGAAGTGGCATGGGGCAGGACTTTTTAGAACGGTCAAATCTGAAACAGAGGGGACAAATCTGCCAATTATTGTTGACATGAGCTAAAAAATGCTCTGGTGCTGCCACAATGTGAGAATGTGGGGGGATTTGTTGGGCCATGGTGGAGTGGTGTGAGGTGATGGTGGCAGTGTTGGGAGGGGCAGCAAGGCGCTCTGTACCAGAAGGAATGGAGAAGATGAGGTTAGGTTGAGTGCCATAAGCCATAAGCCCTGACATCAGCTGCTCATATATAGTTTGGGGTGGGAGATGAGAAGGGAGGTTTGCAAATGATACCACCAATGTGGTGTCATAAGGGAGGCAAGTACAGATAGTAGGAATTGGGGTATTATTATAAATCAAAGGAGTCAACGCCACCACTGCAGTGCCCTCCTCCATCTGGAAGCCTATGCCAAACTAGCCCTTAAAAGGGCAGAAGTCAATAAAGCTAGCTGGTGCAAAGGCCACAGTGACAAGTTCGACAATCACTTTGTCAGCATATGGGAATAAATGCTCATAGTTAACACAGAGATAAAATTGAATGTTGGACTGAGAAAGGGCGAGATGATGGTGTGAGATGGGTGGATGTGCGCAAGGTGGAGCGCTAAGTTTGTGGGGTGGGATAAATTGGCCAGAAGAGTTTGTCAGGCTATTCAAGCCCATTTGAATGCATTTTCCCACAGGGTGGAAAAGCTAGGTGGTGGGGCACCACTGCCCCACGCTGGGGCAGCAGGTGGCGGACCTGAGGACGTCAAATGGGAAATGGATGTGGCCAGATGTTGGTGGATAAAATAAACTTTTTATTAAGATTTTCTAGAAAGTGAGATTGAGTGGAAAGAAGAGTTTTTTTCTATTAGTAGTCAATAAATACTATTAAGTTTGCAATAAAAAAGCAGGGTTGAGTTGAAGAATATCATCAGATATTATTTAATGAGGAACTTTAAATCATCAGCCATATTCTTTAATAATTTGATATAAGAATAATATTATAGTGAACATGAAGAACTTAGGGTGGGTTGCCATAGTGTCTGAGTAACTGGAAGAATATCGCCTTAGTTGCCAAAACTAGGGATATTTTATACAAGTATATTATATATAAAATCTATTGTCTTCATATAATAAATATAAAACCCCATCTCTTACCTCAAGCATGAAGAACCATAATCTCATAGTTGATTATTCAACAATAATATTGCAAATATTTAGCTGACCTATAGACCTATCCTTATAGGTAATTATTAGCTTAACATCTTCAGATCATTAAAATTTGGACCTACCTCTTTCATTCTAATCTATTTTACTTGATTGTAGATAATTTAACCTCCTAAAGATAATAGCTTGTTGAATCAATGAGAAACCCTTTTTCTCAGTTTAGATGCTTTTCTATATTATTGTGTGTTATTTTACCTATAGATAAACAGTATTTTATAGATGTACCAGTATTTTCTATACTTACTCTTAATTTTACTGGTCACTAACTATAGGGTAAAAGCTATCAGTCTGACACCAGTTTATGGCTATACACTTTGTTATACTTTCTGGTGGTGCAAGATTCCATATGAGTAAATAGTTAAAACTTGTAATTTTTTAAACAAAATATTTAGACCTGATAGCTAACTAAAACTTGATAACTTTATAAAATCTTGAATTATTTTGTTGACTATTCTAGATATTACTGAAATTATACCCCATAGATATCTACTAACATCTGGAAACTATATATCAGTTTTGTTTATTCAACCCATAGTAAATTTTTATAGAGTCTTAACTTTAAAGCTAAAAGGCTATTGCATGTCTATAACTAGATTGATATTGGATGTGATGCAGATAAAATGGTACATAAGTATTCTTTAGACTGATCATAATCCTATATCAACCTTAACCTTTTCTACTCCTTTGGTAACAATATATTAACATGGTAAATTCCTTAATAACTCTGTTGGCAACTATAGGTTGCCATAACATACATATATATTGTTTATACTAAAAAGTCTAGGTACTTGCCAGTTTAGTATACTTACAGAGGAACAAAAAAGGGCAAAAATATGCAGTAAATGAGTAATGTGACACTTGTCCAGAAAAACCTAGGATGAATCTGTGAAATTGTTTTTTTAAATATTATTCTTTGAATTATTATAAATTTTAGAAATTTATAGATCATCTTTATTTATTTATTTTTTTATTTGAGGCAATAAAAGTAATTGAGGCAGGTTGACCTTGGGATAAATATACCACACCAAGATTTTTTTATAGCCAGTACAGGTTTTGAACGTAAGTTGAACAAAACCTGTACTAGAGTGGAAGCAGGAATTACCCTACCAGGCTAACAACCCTTAGATTGTTATCTTGCCTAAATAAAATTAATTTATATATATACTAGCCAATCTACCCATGCTTTGCTATGGTGTCTATAAAATTTCAGATTTTCAATTTATTAATTTAGATTTTATATTATAGATAAACAAAACCACTCACCCAAATCTAATTGCTCAATAGAATCAACTAAAAAATTTTTTGAGAAAAAAAGAGCCTCCTTTAAAAAAGCTCTAAAAAGTATGAAATAATTGAGAAATTATGCCTCCTCAATAAACCCCTTTTTAAAGTTGGCACCATCTTCCAACCTGGCTTATAGACTTTTGCTCACAAATAAAATTTATATCTTATGTCTGGATTGGGTCCAAGTGTAAACTATGAGCAACTTAAAATATATAGTACTGAGTATATAAATTATAAATACCTATTATAAGTCAGTTAAAATATGGCACCAACTTCAAAAAGGATTTTATTGAGTAAGCTTATTTTCTCAATTATTTTGTACTTTTTAGAGCTTTTTTAAAGGTGGTTTTTTTCCCAAAATTTTTTTTGAGAAGGTTCTTTTTTCTCAAAAAAACTTTACTCCCAGTTCTTTCCCCCCAAAAAAATTAGTGCATTTTTAAAGTGGCTCTTTTTCTTACTTTTATTAAATATTACTATCTCTATATTTTGTTTTTGACCCCTTACTATTTCTCTATAAAAGTAAAACTCATTGTATATTTATTGTATATAGTATCTCATAAACAAATATACTAATAATTCATTTTATTAAGGGTGGTTAGCCAAGCGGGTAAAACTGCTTCCACCCCTAGTGCAGGTTTTGAATTCGAAATCTGTACTGGCTAGAAACATTCTCGGTGTGGTATATTTGTCCCAAGGTCGACCCACCTCGAATAATTTTTTTTATAATAATTCATTTTATTAAATTTAGTTGATTTTATTGGTCAAATTATACTAAATTTACTAATCACCATCTAAAATACTTCATTTTATTAAATTTAGATATTTTATTAGTCAATTTATGATAAATTTATTGATCGCTATCTAAAAATTCATTTTATCAAATTTAGATGAGTTTATTGGTCAAAGTATGCAAAAACGGTAACCATCTATAATGATTTAAGCTCGTCCCGCTATGAGCTCATACTGACTGAATTTTGAACATACTCCCAGCCTTAGGACTTATCAAAAGTGCAACGAAGCTATCGCTCCACCGATGCCGGAATAGTTTATCCAGCGATGAACATACTCACACTTGTAGCCTATCGCTTCCGAGCCCATTTTGATATATTTACTAAATTAATGGGCAGATACTTGACCAATACTTACAAAATTAAAATGGGACCTAAGTTGGAGCATCCTCGATTTTTGGAGAAGATGATCATCCGAATTGGTCCAGTATTTTCAGAGTTATGCGCGAACAAACATAGAAAAAAAAGAAAAAGAAAAAAACATATATACAGGTCGAATTGAGAACCTTCTCCTTTTTCAAAGTCGGTTAAAAAGTTGAACATTTTCAACGAAATATCCATCTATACTCCCCCTAACCTTTTCAAGGTAACCGAATTCGGTAAACTTCCCAAAAATTCTAGGGGGTGGAAATATTCGGATGGGGGGATGCGTTACAAAATTGGGAGGCTTAAACCCATCCGTAGGATTTAAACCGGATCGGCTCAGGTGACGAGTTACCCAGTTGCCTCCCATATTAAACTATCAGCAGTTGGGTATCTATACATTATCTTGAGGTTGGGTTTTCTGGTAAACTATATTTCAAGTATAAACTCGCTACATTTTAGGCGGTGGTAAATTTTATTCTTAAGGGTTTTTTTTGAGTTTAGATTTCTTGAAAGGGTGTTTCAATATTCACGGATCCTAGTATTTCTTTTTTGCGAGATGCTAAGGGTTTGAAAACCTAGCCGTTGCCGGTCGTATAAGCTTTTTGTTTAAATGGTGCAATTTATCTATTTAGTGGATTCCGTATACTCGTCTTTTTATTTTAGACATTAATGTTTAAACCCAAGCCATCCATCGAATGGCTAAGTTTGGGGTTCAAATTTTCTAAGCCGACATGTTATAGAACGAAACCCATTTTTATACGGCAAAGAATAAATCTGAAACTTCAGCGTGAAATAAATCTCTAGTTTGGAACGATGATCAATCCGTCCAGATAAAAGGCCTTTGCTTTGAAGAGAATTCAACGGTTGGCGATTCAGAATGGGGTAGGCAATACCAACTTAATCCCCTGCTTTTCGCCCATCAGTCACGAGGACTTGTCTGACTTGCCCTCCATCGGTCTCGACCCTCCACCCCGGATGGCCCCACCGGAACCAGCTATGGGGTTAAATTTGGGCGAAGTTGCCGAGAGACCATCGATCAGCTCACCTGCCTCCACCTTTGATCTAGGGTTTCGACAGGAGGCTTCGCACCCAATAATGAACAAAACATCCTCGTCTCCAGTATCGCTTAAAAGTACCGATCCTTTAGACCAAACTGCCCACGACGAGCCGTTTCATGTCGCACAAAGTGATGTAACCTCCAATCACGCAACGGCCCAAGTTCCAGAAACCCCTTTGGCGACGGCTCATGCCATCAAGTTTTGGAAGGCCTACAACGAGGATATCGGCAAAAACATCAGCTTTGTCAATACGTTTTACTCCAGTTTCTGCAACCCCAGTTCGGTTTCCGAGCGGGCTCTGGCGAGGGCCACTTCCGTCCTTGAAGACAAGTTCTTTCTGGCGGACCGGGTTTTGGCTCCGTGGTTTGCTCTCATCCGGGACTTGGAAACCCACCTACCGGGGATTGACCGGCGTACCTTGCTTCTCGTCGCTTTTTCTCAAGATCCTGCCGAGGTCCCCTCAATCAATTCAAGTTTCAAGCTCATGGCACCCGAAGAGTGCATGAACTATGCCAAGGTCATCCAGACGCTTTATAGAGCCCACCTCAGCGGCATGATGGGTTCCAGGAGGGCAAAAGCCAAGGCGCAGTTTATGTCCAGGTTCAAAATTAGTTCCGGGGCACTTAATAGCTGGTTTAATTTATTCCAACTTGTCCTGAAGGCCGGTGCAAATGCGCATCTCCCAACTCTCTGCAGCTTGCTTCTTTCTCAGGTATACTGTAGCGTGCCTATCTCGAAGACGCTAGTGCCCCATCCCAAAGCTGAGTTGGCATCTGGATTCCCCTGTACTCCACAGCCTTTAAAAGTTATATCGCACTTGTCCCAAAGTCAGTTGCAGCAAGCGGGGGAGCTGCATATTCAGTCCAGAACATGCTATAGCGTACATTACAACGGGTTTCCTAAATGTACTTCTTGCATCGCCAAGAAGGACAACATGTGCCGGTTTAAACTCTTCCGCGTGTTTCAAGTATCCGAAGGGGACCGTTCGCTTAACCCCATTGGCTTCATGATGGCACGTGACGCAGCTGGCCTCCAGGAACAGCTGAACCATTTGGAGTTAAGTGACGCTAGCAGGCCAGCCACCCTGCCTGAACCACCCAACCTTACGTTGGCACCCAATAGCTATGTGGTGGCAAATGTTTCCGTGCGGAGGGCCAGCGCCCTCTATACGATGGCCCAGATCCAGTCGCCACTCCTCACGCTCTTGGACAAGGAGGTGAACTTTATTACCAACAACCTTGTGCACCTACATTATCGTAAGCAATTGGCCCCCGTTCGTCAGGTATGCGATGGATGCAACACTGGTATCTTTTCGGCGTTCTGGTTCTGTTCCACCTGCGGCCGAGAATACTGCCTCGACTGTTACTCCAACTGGGAGGCCGAGTCTGCCATCCGGGTTGGTGCATTGGAGCGGTGCTGCTACCGGGAAACCCATACCCGGGCTCACCTTTGTCCTGTAGTGGGTTACCTTCCCGAGAAGATTTTCGAGCTTCACAACTCAGTGAGGTCCCACGTTGCTGAGCTTGGGACTGGTAACTTTAGCCATCACCTATTCTCCCCAACCGACGGGGGCTCGTTGAGCTATCCTTATTTGGATTCCGAGGATTTGACTCTCCCCTCTTCCAGAGCTATTGGCAACTTGGGCAACCCATCCTTCTCAAGAACTCCCCGGGGGCGGCCAAGTACACGTGTACCCCGCAACACTTCATTGATTATTACGGGAACGTCGTGACGGAGGTCCTCCGGCCCGATGGCTCTCCTGTCAAGTCGATGACCATCGCGGAGTTCTTCTCTCGCTTCGATGCCCCCGAGTTCTTTGACTCGGATCTGAAGATTAAGGACTTCCCCTCCTCCGACAGGTTTAGCGACACCATGCCGCATCTCTACCGAGACTTTATGAACCAGCTCCCTGCGCCCGAGTATATGGCCTACGAGGGCAGCCGCAACCTGGTGTCACTGCTTCCCGCAACCCACATTGCGCCCGACCTGGGCCCCAAGATGTACGTGGCCTACGCTGGCAAGAATGGCGATCTGACCGGCACCACGCCGCTCCACCTGGATGCCTCGGATGCCATCAACGTACTGCGGTACAGCGCCGGCCCCCAGGATCAGCCGGGCGCTGTATGGCATCTGTTTCGCCGCGAGGACACCGAAGGTTTGCGCCGGTTTATCGCCTCCAAGGCCCCCCACAAGCTGGATGACCCCATCCACGACCAGAGCTTCTACCTCAGCCAAACCCTGCTATTGGAACTCTTCGAGCGGGAAAAAATCCGCCCGTATGTGATCCATCAGATGGTCAACGAGGTGGTGCTTATTCCAGCTGGCTGCCCTCACCAGGTTCGCAACCTGTACCCGTGCATCAAGCTGGCGATGGATTACGTCGCCCCGGAGGGGGCTGCTTACTGCGCAAAGCTCGCTGCCGAATTCCGCAAGCTGCCCCACGGCCACCTGCGCAACGTTGATCTCTTGAACACAACCACTCTCCTAGCTTATGCCTGGCTTAGCTGTTCGCGTACACTTGGCCTGGAGGTGCCCATCGGCGATGACGATATCTTGGCCAAGCCCGTCTCTACAAGGCAGCGTAACCATCCTTCCCTCAAGTCAAAGGTTGGTAAGGTTAAGGCCGATGGCAAGTCACCAAAGCGGCCTTATGAGGGTTATGTCGCTAACCGAGCTGTATCCGACCAGCAAAGTGCCTCAATAATAACTGATCAAACCGATGCCGCACAACTACCCAAGAAGCGAAGGGTTGGAGTTTCCAAAAGGCTGACTCAACCCGAAGCGACAACGGGCCACCCTACCTTTAAAGTCCAAGCTGCAAGCCAAGCGGATGATCTGTCCCCGAATCGAGCCGAGGTACCGGGTTGGCTTCCTAAGAAGCCGCGGGTTCGTTCCCGCTCCCCTTCCCCCTCTACGCGTAGATGGTTTAACGCTGTATTTGTGTTTCATTAAGTGGTCCCATTATTGTGCTGATGCTACCGAGCCTTGCGATGTTTTCGGCAGATTAAATATTTTACCAAATTGCCCGTCCTCCCATTTTGCGATAGACTTTTTATGTTCTAATGAGCGATACCCAACAAAAGTTGGGGTTGGATCCAAGGGTGCGGCTGTATACCTGCCATATTGCATCCGATAACAAGGCTCAAGTGACTTTAATCAACGTTTTCATCCTTTTAAGGGCTTCCTTTTTAAAGTCCGAATTATTAGGGTAAATCTATATAGTATAGGGTTAAGCTAACCGGCATCCTTTACTGATATATTACCTCAAGTACGCTAAGCTGAATACCATCGATGGCGTCGCTTGGTAAACCCATACAGTCTAACTAGCAATTAAGACCCCCATTTAAAAAAGAACCCACTCCAGTGGCGCAAGTATCGAGGTTAACAGGCCAACTGGAGGCTCCCCTATAACGCTTGAAACCCTACCGTCGATCCGCCATACATGTTTAACCATCCGGCCGAACCACGTCACTTTGATTTGATAAGGTACGAATATCACATCCCCTCGTCTAATTGAGGTTCAACACTTTAACATGCTCCAGGCCTAGCCTTTACCCCAATTGGTTTGGAAACCTGAGGGTCCAAACTGAAAGGTTGGAGCCTTTGCTCCGACCTTAAACTTTTCGTACCCCGCGGAAGTCTAATTTCCGATCCATCCGTTGGAATCCAGTTTGCTAGCTGCTCGCAGGTGCCGATTTGCAGGTTTTCAACACCGGATCGAGCCTTTTTATCTATCAAATAATTTTGCCCCACTTAGAATATAAACCTATCAAATAAATTTATAAATAATAAGCCCAAGTGACAGATTGGGGGTGAAAGACGATCCTTTATTAAAATACCTTCTCCTGGTATTTAGGGTCATCGAAGGCCAATAGTGAGATCGGTATTAAATTCATTATAGGCTGGGTATTGAACTTAACAATAGGGTGAACTGGCCTATAACGCACAGGAAAAGCTTCTCCCCTCATTTGCCCTTACCACAATATGATCAGCCCACCGCAGGTAGGATAAACCTGCGGGGTAAAGGTTTAATGTATTGCACCCATTCGTTCTTAATAAAGTAAGCCCCTCATGGCCAATCTCCAACTGCTTGGGCTCTTGCTTGGTGAGTAAAATTTCTTCACCCTTTTTAGACCCCACTCAAGCCTCTAAAAGGGGGCGGGTTTTCTATAGACAACACTGGATTGGTGCTAGCGCTGGGATGACCCTCAAACTCAGGTTATCATGGAACCTGCTGATTAAAGTAAGGCTGGGCTTCCAATCTGGGTGTGTAACAACCCAGTGGAAAGCCCAGCATGCCAATGGCACAGCAGTTCTGATCACTTATAAGAAGATCGCCTTTCTTCATTGTGAGGGAAATAAAAATGCAAGAACATACCAAAGGCCCCTCAGCAAACCAAATGGCTGCAATGGGGCAACTGCAGGTCATTATGGGGCATCTCCCAAGGGTGGGAGAGGCAAGGTGGATGACCAATCCTCCTAAATTTGCAGTTGGTGACCTCTGGGCTCTTTTTCCAGATCTTCTAGTAATGGTTCACCATAATAAAACTCTGAAATTATAAAATTTTGAAAATGCTGATCAGGTTTGCAAATCAAATTGAATCAATTTGGCTGTTGGGACGCCTTGGGCTTCGCCTTGCACCCATTGAGGAGATTTGTGATGGGTTGAGGGGTTGGGGATGATGCCAGGATGGCGGATCAAGTTTTAAAACCGATTTGGGCCAGATTGGCCCTTGGTGAGATGGCCCAGTTAGTCTGGTGCCTGGTTACCGCTTTGCGGTTGTGAGGACAGCCATTCTTACCCCAAATGGGGAATTGCGATTAGAAGAAATGGCCACATTCTGCCTGAATTGTGCTGAACCACCAGCCGATTGGTGGAGCAAATTAGTCTGAATTCTCTGACTATTTTGTGAAGAGGGGGTAGACCTGTAGCTTGTCCTCCAGTTGCCAAATTAGGAGCAGATTGTTCAAAGAGTTTGGCGGATCTGAGAACTTTTTAAAAGTGGTGGATGGTCATCATGCACCCATGGCAAAATCTTTGATCATCACAATCAACATTTGGCGGGCTGCCAGATTGATGGTTTGGAGGGCCCACTCAATGACCATCGGCCCTAAAACTCAGATTGCTGCATACTTTTCTGGGTTAAATGAAAGTATATTGAAAAGAGGTGGAGTCCACAGAGTAGATTTGGGTAGAGATCAATTTTCATTAAACTTAAGAGTGAAAATGGACTGACAACTGCCCCTTCCAGAGGCAGTTGCCTTACATGTAAAAAATGGGGAAAAAGGGGGTCATGGGTGTGTTCCTAGACAGGGTCAGCTGATGTACTCATGGGTACTCAGCCTGGGCTTGGGGCGTCATCAGCCAGCTTAAACACTAGGTTGCAAAAGCTCTGGCATGTAATTTCCTGATCCGCTAGGGAGGGACCCTCACTGATCCAAGCTTGAGCGGATTTGCTCATATCAAAGGGGTGGCTGAATTGGACTCCACCAGTCAATTCTGTTAAATTAATAAAAGATTTTTTTAGATTTTTTGAGACTGGATTCACAACTTGGATTGGCATTTTTGGGCCCAGAATTACAGATTCCATGTTCCAGACCAATTTTCCTGACTCAGGAACCACCTCCTGAGTTTTGAGGTCAATTTTCTTCCTTTCAAGGAAGTGATAAATGGTGGGGTGGAGGCCAGTGGAGGGTGGAGGTGCTGTTGGTGACTTCTGGCCTGGATTACCTCCCTACAAACCTCATTTATCCTTTCAACAAGGGAAGAAGAAGCCAAGGGGGATACCGTGGAGGGATCCTTTGGGGCCAATGCTGTTACTCTACTTTCATCAACCACATGCCCCAAGTCCCCCCAGTTGAGCCAAGGGCTCCACAGGGGCATCAGGTCCCTTATTCTTTCTATAAGGGAATTTTTCCCAGTCCAACCCAAGAGGTTGGGTCTCCAGACTTACACTATATCCTTCTTTTTGAATGAGAAACATCCCTCCTCCTGGTACGTGAACCAGGGCACAGTTCTTTTGTCTGGTAGAGAGTTTGATGGTCAAAATGGCAGCGATTCTCTTAGGTGGATAGGAGGCCTCAGGATGTGAACATGGAACTCAGCCACTAATTCCTTGCAATTCTCACAGTCCATTGAACCTACCCAATTATTTATATAGGCTGGCTAGCCTCTCCATGCAACCACACTACTGGATCGACCACCTGGATTTCCTTGAGGCCAGTATTGCCTCCACTTCTGCCCCTTGAGAGTCCCCCACATTAATAGGCTCAGGGGTAGAAGGAAGCGCACCCTTAAATGGGGTGTTGAAAGATGTGGAATACATTACTTTATTTCCAATGGGCAGGAAGCTTGATGCGGTATGCACCATTATCCAAATCCTTTTCTACTTCAAAAGGTACAGAGAGCTTACTAGCCAACTTCATAGAGGGAACATTCATATTCAAGTGGTGAGTGTCAAGCATAACAGGTGAGCTTACAGAGATGTCGTGCTCTGGGAGTCATTTTCTATCTGCAAACTTATTATAGTAACCAATGGCTTTTGATAAGTGCCCTTGGACAAGCTTTTGGGTATCTTGGATCTGGATGATCCGGCCCTCTGCTGCAGGGATTGCTAAGGTTAAGCGTGCTCCAATATGGAAGGATGGGTTGTAACCCAATGTTGCTTCAAAAGGGGAAAATCCAATGGAAGAGTGTGGGGCTTTGTTGTAGGCAAATTGCACTAAAGGAAGGTCTGTGGCCCAAGTGTCCTGGGTGGCTGTGGAGTAACAACATATTTACTACTCTAAAACTTGATTAACTATCTCAGTTTGTACATCCAATTGTGGGAGATATGCTGTAGAACGGCAGGCTTTGATGATAAGAAGTCCCAGCAAGACATCCCAGAACCTGGCTGTGAACTTTGGACTACGGTCACTTATGAATTTCTGTTGGGAGTCCAAACATTGAAAAGATATGAGTGATGAAGAGTGCTGCAGTATCTGCAGCTGTTATGATAGTGTAACATGGGATAAACAACGCAAACCTGGTGAACCTATCCACAACCACCCTTATGGCATCAGACCTCTTGGACATGAAAAGTTCAACAATGAAGTCCACTGAGACAGACGTCCAGGGACCCTCAGCTTATTACAAAGGGAGATAAGGCCCTTTCTTCCTGTGCAGTCTGATTTGGAGTGAGAACAGGCAACACAGCTTGATACCCAAGCTGGGATATTTTTGGTGAGCCCAGGCCAATTGTAGGTTCTTCTTACTAGCTCAGCACATTTCTTTGAACCAGGATGGCATACGCAGGTGGGGTGTGATGCTCTTAAAAAACCTGCATGCGCAGGGTGGGTATACCCAAATACTATCCTGAAAGAAGATTATCCCATCCTTTAAGAGGTACATTGGCCGTTTGCGCTGCTTAGTCTCCAGGTCATTCGCCACCTTAATTCCATCTGGGCAACATAGTTGACCTTCTAAAATGCGTATACACATGGGCGTTTCTGGAGAGATATTGGCATATGCTACCATAACAGGTACTATGGAGAGGATCATGGTGGAAGGCAATACTGTGGTGAGCTCATACAGGTCCTCCTCCGGGCCTGGAGCCAAGGCAGGGTTGCGACTCAACATATCTGGCAGCACATTTAGTGGCCCTTTTATGAACTCATACTTGAAGTGAAAATTACAAAGATAACTGTATGTGCGTACTTGACGGTGAGTCAGAATTTTTGGGGTTTAAAATAATACAATAAAGACTTATGGTCAGTTCATACTGTGAGTTCATGCTTTGCTCCCTGAAGAAGATATCTCCAATGGGTCAGCGACCAGCCACCGCAGCCAAAGCTTTATCATAGATTGCCCATGCTTGTTCTGTGGAGGTAAATTTCCTTGAGAAGTATGCCACAGGATGTTCCATCCATTTATGCTCTTGCAACAGTACTGCTCCCACTGCAACTGCTGATGCATCACATGCCACAATGAAGGGCTTGAATGTGTCAGCATGCCACAGGACTGGCGCTGACAAGAAAACTGTTTTTGATTGCCTCAAAGGCTTGTTGACACTCCTCTATCCATTTGAAAGAGACATTATACCCTGTCAGTGGATGGAGGGGTGCAGCCAGCTGGGCGAGTGCAGGAGAAAACTTCTTTAAGAAAATCACAGTGCGCAGGAAGCTTCATAGTTGCTTTTGGTAATAGGGGTTGGCCAGGACTGATTGACTCCAGCTTACAGGTGGGACAACATACCAATCCTTAAGGACCAGGTTCTCTAGAAATTTACTTCCTCTTAAAAGAATTTGCATTTAGAAGGATTGACAAAGAGACCTACCTTGAGAAGGGCTGCCATTACTGCTTCCAAATCCTTGGTATGCTGGTCATGGGTTGGGGAATGGATTAATATATCATCAATATAAGATTCAGCACAGGTAAATCTTAGGTCCCCCAGGACATCATCAATCAATTGTTGGAAGGTTGATGAGGAATTCTTCAGTCCAAATGGCATCGCCTTAAATTGATAATCCCAAGCCTTGTCCTAGTGGCTGTAAGCCACTCTTGGCCCTCCTTGACCCTCACCTGGTTAAAGGCATTAACCAGGTCCAACTTTAAAAAGACTTGGGCTTTAGCAATGGCCTTAGAAATGGTTTTAATAGGAGAGGATATGAATCTGGAACTTTCACATTATTAACATGGCCATAGTCAATGCATGGGCGCAAGGTCCCATCTGCCTCCTTGGCAAAGACTACTGGTGAGGCAATAGGGGAGGATTTCTTAATAACCATCCTTTATCCAGCATGTCATCTAGCTATATGCCCAGCATCTTGTCTTCATCCTCCACGTGAGGGTACAAAGGGCAATTAATCTTAATAAGATTCAAAGTTAGCTGGAAGGAAAGATCATATATGAATGGGGAGGAAGTTGAGTTGCAAGTCTCATGTCAAAGACATCCTCATATGGGGCTAGGAAGTCAGAAAAATCTTGGGGAGGTCCAAAGGTGCCAGCTCAGAGGAAGAAATTGAGCTAAGTGAGAGCTCCGTTGTAAGAGTTTCAATTAGTGGGAATTCCCCACTACATCTCTTATTGGCAAAGGACAAAGAGTTAAGATCCAGATTAATGTTTAACTGTTGGAGACACCACCACCCTACCCCCATGATGACAGGGTATAGTAAATCAGGTACAGCTAAAGAGTGGTCATAGAAGCCAAATTTGTAGATTTAGAACTACAATGGACGCTGAACAGTGTGGCAGGTCATTGGTGCAGATGAAGCGCCTAGTATAGAAGGAGCTAGCACCATGTCCAGGTCTAGAGAGTGTACCACTCTTAGATATATAAAGTTGCCCGCTGCACCATTATTAAGGAGTGCTTATACTGTGACCTTCAGTCCTCATACTCTGAAGGATATGGGAAACAGGAAATAAGCTTGGTCCTCTTTATTGGTCATAGAAAGAGAGAGGGCGGCGGAAAGTGGGGCTGGCCCTGTGATGAGAAGTGGCCCTTGGTAATCAATAAGCTATTTAGATTCTCCTCATGGGATCCCTATGTGAGGTTCTCCAGGACCCAGGTGGGATGGGATTGGAAGGATATACCGCTATGCCTTTGTTCATCACTGTTATGGGGAAGAACTTCCATGATCCTGTATGGTGGGTGGGGCTGACCCAGTTGGAGAATGTTAGGAGATTGTCTATAACTCTCCTGTTCCCAGCGTGGCAGTGCGCGGTGCACCAGGCCAACTCCAGGGAACTAGCCGTTAAAATAAAATTAATTATTGTCCAGCAGAGGGTGCTGGAGCAATAATAATTTAAGCAAAGAAATGCTATTAATAACCCGCTAAAAATGATGTAGTGCACGTTGAGAGAAGGGGCAAACGACCCAGGTTGGAGGGGATTTGGATGAACCAATGGTGCACAAGATGATATCATACTGTGTTCAACATGGCAAGTTTGATGGAGCATGAGACCTCCTCGAAGGGGTCCGCACACAGGATCATTCAGAATAACACAAAAAATGGTAAAATGGGGGAATTTTATTTAAGAAGTCGACCAAAAGGAATTTTGGTTGGGGAAAACACATTTAAGCATTGTCAGTGGAAAACGGGGTTTGCTGCAGTGGACCCAAGCACTGACCCACCAATAGGGAAACGCTCCCATTTAAATTTGTTAAATAAGCCAAAACTGACTTCACTCAAGTTATTGATTGAATTTGGATTTGACCTGAACGCATTGTTTTGTAAATAGAATGGGTTTCAAAACCCCATTCCTCAACAAACTGAACCAAACCATCTTTGTTCATTATGTAGGATGTTTGTTTTAATGCCTGGGCATTAGTAAGGGATTGGGCTTTTGGCACCCCACTAGTACCAACCTGGGCATATTTTGCCCGTACCCAGCGTTGATCTTGAGTATGCCTCAAGTCAGGGAGGCCCTGTAACTTCATCTTTTGGGCCTCCATGTGCCCAGCCTTATCTTTGGGGTTGGTCCTCACTATGATGTCATCTACACATGACATTACCCTCTCCTCCCAATGGGGCTCAACCCCCCCTCCAGGGGCTCGCGCAAGGGAAAAGTTCTTATGGGCAGGGGCCAACTTCATGATGGCAACGGTTAGTTTGTGTTGGGATCCAGCAGCCTAGGAGAAAATGCTTGTGAAAGGCTTTTATTAGATCTTGGGCATGCACACAGTCACACGCAGGGACCCAACTGTTCTCTACAGCGTCAAAGCCCTTCCATGATACCAAGTACTCCTGTCTTCTTTTAACACGGTGTGAGGCAACTATCTCTTCCACCTCCCACTCTGGAGCCCCATCCACAAGATAGGCCTCGGGAGTCTCTGGTGGGGGGCCCTCAAACAACGTCAGTTTGCTCTTGTGAAACACAAAGAAGATCTGGAAGGAAGGGGGGAGATCTAGCTGGTATGAGGCATGGCCCACTTTTCTAACAACGTGGTAGGGGCCAATCCTCTTTGGCCCCAGCTTCTTGCATGGCTGCTTGATAGGGATCTTATGAGCATCAAGCATCACGAGATCCCCTTCATTGTATGCAGGACCCACTTGGCGCTTCCCATCAGCGTTCTCCTTATACACTCTCATTGCCGCCTCCAAGCTTGTGGAAACCTCCTGGTAGACCTTCTTGATTGTCTTGGAAAAGTCCACCACCACTTCAACCTTAGACCCACAGCTGAGCTCCATGTTAAAGGCGGGGTTAAA
Organism: Massospora cicadina; assembly: GCA_022478985.1. Lineage (NCBI taxonomy): Eukaryota > Fungi > Entomophthoromycota > Entomophthoromycetes > Entomophthorales > Entomophthoraceae > Massospora > Massospora cicadina. The sequence continues at coordinate 85,237 of JAKSZP010005275.1, read as the reverse complement.
GCCATGGCTGGCGAAAAAAGGGGAACAACTGAACGAGGAATGCGATGTGTTGTTGTAACTGAATTGGGCCATTGGAAGGTGAGAGACCCAATCAGAATGATCCGCGGTGGTGTAACACCGCAGGAACTGCTCCAAGCACTGGTTCACATGTTCAGTCTGCCCATCTTATTGATGGTGATAGGCAGTTGAATGGCAGGGGCGAATCTGAAGAGTCTTACACAACTCTTCCCAAAAGATGGAGGCGAATTGGGGTCCCCAGTCACTGATAATCTCTTGAGGAACCCCATTAAGCGCAAACACCTGCGTGACGAAGAGCCTGGCCACTCAGCCGCGGTTATTGTAGTTTTACAAGGAATGAAGTGGGCGAACTTTGTAAAATGGTCCACCACCACCATGATGGCATCATAGCCATCAGAGACAGGTAGTTCCAAAATGAAATCCACTAAGAGGGAAGTCCAGGGCCCTTCAGCTTTCTGGACTGGTACCAACAACCCTGCTAAAGGTTAACGGTTTGTCTTCATTTGGTTGCAGATTATACACTCCTTACAATACTGCCCCACCTGAGTAGGCAAGCCCTTCCAATTGTACGTGCAGCATATTAACTCCAACATCTTTGCTTTCCCAGGATGTCCAATGGTGAGTCCATTATGATGGTCCCGGATGATTTACAGGCGAATTGGGCCAACAGGAACCCATAGGCGCCCCTGAAACCACACCATCTCATCTTCACGTGGAAGCCCCTGGAGAGATCCTCTTGCTTTAACTCGCACTTAGCAAGTAACATAGTATATTCAGCTGCTAGTGGCTGGGAAAGGACTACCTTCTTGAACATACTATATTCCTCCGCGTTTTCCAGAGGTGCAAGCGCTGGCCCTTTTGCCGAGGGAGAGGTTCGTTGAGGCAGAAGTTTACGTGGAGGAATTATCACCTGTGTGTTGTGAACTTCTACCTACTTGGGATCAGGCGCTAAAGCAGGGTTGCGGCTCAAAGCATCCATCAAACCATTGTCCTTGCCCTTGGTGAATCGTAAGAATATGCAAATTGGGCAAGGGTCTCATGCCAATGGGTCTGCCGTGGGGTTAGGACATGAGGGGCGCGGTAGTATGGCAAGGCCCAGTGATCTGTATGTACCCAGAAAGGTTGGGATGAGCCAAGCAAGTGGTGACACTAATAAGTCAGCGCCTCTACCACAGCCAATAACTCCTTATCATAAACGGCGTAATTCAACTCTGGCAAAGACATCTTCCTAGAAAAATATCCCAGCGGATGATCTATCCCATCTTTGCCTACTTGTAATAAGGCAGCCACTTTGGCGAAGCTGGAGGCATCAGTCGACACAATGAACTCCTTGAAAGGGTCAACATGGCAAAGAACAGTCGTGGACAACAGGGTGAACTTCACTGCTTGGAAAGCATCCTCAAAAATGGGGGACCACTGAAGCACCTTGGCACCGCTAGCCTTGTATAAGGGAGCCGCCACCTCAGACAGATTGGGAGTGAACTTATTGAGGAACGTACACGTCCCCAAAAAGCTCCTTAATTCCTTGACTGAGGTGGGGGTAGGCCACTCACAAATCGCCTTCTCCTTGTCTGGAGTTATCATGTATCCCTGGTCAAACATGACGTCGCCCAGAAACGTGACCTGGGACTTTAAGAACTCACACTTGGTTATTTTCAACGCAAGGCTGGCTGCCTTTAACCGCTCCACCACTTGCTGAAGATGGACTGCATGGGACTCCTGATCTGGGGAAAACACCAGAATATTATCCATGTAGGCGACCACGCATACCCTAACAGGTCCCCCAACACTGCATCAATGCGGCGTTGAAAAATATCAGGGGCATTCTTAAGCCCAAGGGGAATGACCCAAAAACTGGAAAATCCCTCTTCTGGTACGGAATGCAGTCAACCACTCTTGTCCCTTTATAATCTGAATCTGATTGAACGCATGGAGGCAATCCAGCTTAGAGAAGACCTTCGCCTTCTACACAGCGTGAAATCTGTGAATCCAAAGGGATGGGATGGAGGTCTGGTACAGTAACGTTATTGAAGTTACCATAGTCTACGCAGGGGCGTAAAGTACCATCAGACTTCTCCACAAAGAGTAAGGGGGAGCATACAGGGGAGGTACACTGAAAAATCGCACCTTTGGCCAACTTTCCTTCACCCACACATCCAACGCCTCTTCCTCCCGGACAGTCAATGGGTAAATAGTGGAGGAGATACGCACCAGATCCACCATATGCTTGACGTCACAATAAAACTTGGAGTGCTCATGTAGTGCGTTGGCAGATGCTGCATCAAAGAGGATTCCAACCCTCCAAGCAAGAAGGTATAAGAATTTCCACTAAGGCTTCTGCATTGAGGCAAGGCAACAAGGGAGACGGTGGGGCCTGTGGGGAAATTTTCCTGGGGTGTTTTCTTCTGACAAAGGCAGGATGAATGTGTGACCATTCTTCATGGAGAGAGACAAGGTATTCTCCTTCAGGTTGGTTCTAACGTCAAACTTTCGCCACCACTCCACACCCAAAATGATAGGGAACAGGAGGTTTTTGACCACACTGAAGCGATCAGACAAGTAGTACTTGCCAACCTGATAATCCACTGTCCCAATGATCTTCAAAGCGAGAATACCTTGGGACGCCCCTCCCCTAACCATATCACCTGGCAAGTAACTCAGTCCAAGGTAGTCGGCTAGGTACTGATCCATAAAGTTCCCAGAGGCGCCAGTATCCACCAAAATAATGGTGCAAAGTTTCCCTAAAGGGGAGGAGAGGATAGCAGTCATTAGAAAAAACCCGGAATGGTTTTTATTTATGGTAGACAATGACAACACCTCACCAATAATTTCTTCCGCTGGCTCAAGCAAGCCATCAGAGTATGTTTTGGCATCAAAAAAGGGGAGGGATAGTTGGACACTCTTAATACTGAGGCCACATACCCCACCATGCCTTTTGCAGGTGCATATACTTTATCATATCTTATATGGAGCTCTTTCTCTGCCTCCTGAGTGCCCCGGATCATGGTAGGGGTCAAACGGGGTTTTCAGGGGTTATTTGATATACTGGAATAGGGTTCTCATCCAAGCCATAATAGCTAAGAAACGGCTCAGAGGATTGGATATTATTATTGTCATAAAACGCGTTTTCAGACACAAACAACACTATTACCTTTATTTGCAATGGAACGCCTGATGTTATCCAAGGCCAACACCCCCAGGCCCATCTGCGCCAATTCTGCCAGCATCATCTGAATGCATTGGCAAAGGGAAACTCGTTTATTAGAATGGAAATTGATTAATTTGGTGGAAAGTCAGGGAATCACAACTTTTGGACATTGAAGCATCCGAATCCACCAGGTACAAACACAAAGGGTGGATACTTTCCAGTTGGAGGCAATTATAATAATGCCGAGTTGCTCCAACCTTTAGGCAAAAGAGGAAACAGCGGTGCGGCCTAATGACAGCCAAGGACCACAGCTGGCGCCCACTGTTTCCACTTCAGAAAAGTTCCACACAGAAAAAGTTTGTGCACTTAAAAAAAGCAGTTGGTCGGCTAATGTTAGGAGAGTGTCTATAACTCTCCAGTTCCCAGCGTGGCAGTGCTCAGTGCACAAGCCCAATGCCAGGGAACTAGCTGTTAGAATAAAATTAATTGTTGCCCAGCAGAGGGTGCTGGAGCAATAATAATTTAAGCAAAGAAATGCTATTATAACCTGCTAAAAATGATGCGGTGCATGTTGAGAGAAGGGGCAATTGACTCAGGTTGGAGGGGACCTGGACGAACCAATGGTGCACGAGGTAAAAATTGTATTATGTTCAACATGGCAAGTTTGATGGAGCGCGAGACCTCCTTGAAGGGGTCCGCGCACAGGATCATTTGGAATAACACAAAAAACGGTAAAATGGGGGAAATTTTATTTTGGGAATTCAACCAACAAGGAATGTTGGTCAGGGAAAACACATTTAAGTGTCGTCAGGGGAAAACAGGGCTTGCTGCAGTGGACCCAAGCACTGACCCACCAATAGGGCAACGCTCCCATCTGAACTTGTTAATTAAACCAAAACTGACTTCACTTGAGTTACCAATTGAAGTTGGATTTGACCTGAATGCATTGTTTTGTAAATGGAATGGGTTTCAAAACCCCATTCCTCAACAAACTGAACCAAACCATCTTTGTTCGTTATGTAGGCCATTCGTTTTAATGCATGAGCCTTAGTAAGGGACTGGGCTTTTGGCACTCCACTAGTACCAACCTGGGCATATTTTGCCCTTACCCAGCGTTGATCTAGGGTATGCCTCAAGTCAGGGAGGCCCTGTAGCTTCACCTTTTGGGCCTCCATGCGCCCAGCCTTATCTTTGGGGTTGGTCCTCACTATGATGTCATCTACACATGACAGAGAAGGACTAGGCTCAGTGTTATGAGAATCAGTTTTCTGATCAGGTGCTACATGGGCTTCCACCTGGGCCATTTGGATGGGTGTTGGAGTAGGATTTATTGGGTTCAATGTTAAAATCAACTCCTCATATGCAGAGAAGGTGAAGGGACTCTCCAATGATGGTTTTTAAACTTCAAAATAACCTGCAGGTAGGGAGATACCACTGCAACCCCAAGGCTGCGCTTCCCTGGACCCTTATTACCTGAAGGTGTAGGAGCAGGTGTTTTAGACTGGAATGAACTATCTGGGTTGGGGTTTGAGGTTGGAGGAGATGACATTACTGCCATTGATGTATACTTGCATAGAATGGGGTTTCTCCCACTGAATATACTAAAGAAAAAGCAGCCTCCATGGACATTGGAAGAGAATCTAATGCAGCATTGCTGGCTGCAGAGTTGTCCAAGGCTGCTTTGAAAGCTGCCACTGCAACATCTATAGAGATCTTAGCTGAAGGTACTATGCTGTGAAGGCCTCTACCAGTAAAGGCAAGTCAGGGACCTTCTGGTGGAGAGTGAAGAGACGGTAGAGGGGAGATGCTCTAGATTCAGGTGCTTGTACTGCATCAGATACTAGACTCAATAAGGGAGTGTGGTTCCCCATTTTGTTTGCAGCCCATAATAATCCTCTGACACAGCGGCGTGCCTCTCCATTAAGGAATTTAAGAGAACCACACTTCTCTGTGCATCAGTGGATGTAGGAGTTTGAGAACCCAAACTGCAAAGCGTACATTGCTCTGCCAGAGCATCTAGCACCTGTTCTGCTACTTCAGGATATGGGACTGGGGGATTCACCATTGTCACTACACCTGCTGAAGGTGCAGCCTGATTTCCTGGTGCCGGATGGACGCTATCTTGGATCAATAGAAGTTGTTTGCATGCCCTGTAGAAGGAGATGAGTGACCAGCAAGAGAAAACCAAGTCACATAGGGAATGCAAATTCATTGTAATTAAGTAAGCAACTGCTTCTCCTGATCCCATGAGGAGGGCGGAAACGTGCTGAGGTTATTGGCTAGTCCATTATGTCATGGAACCTGCTAATTAAAGTAAGACTGGGCTTCCAATATGGGTGGTAACAACCCAGTGGAAAGCCAAGAATGCCAATGGCATAGCAGTTCTGATCACTTGTAGGAATGATCCCCTATAATTCAGGTGAGGGAAATAAGAACTCAAGAACATACCAAAGGCCCCATAGCAAACCAAATGGCTGCAATGAGGGCAACCACAGGCCTTTCTGGGGCATCTCACAAGGGTAGGAGAGGCAAGGAGAATGACCAATACTCCTGGGTTTGCAGTTGGTGATCTTTGGGATCTTTTACCAAAACTTCTATTTATGGTTTATCATAATGAAAAACTCTCAAAATCATATATTTTTATATTTTTGAAAATGCTGATCAGGTTTGTGAATCAAATGGATTATATCAATTTGACTGTTGGGAGGCCTTGGGCTTTGCCTTGCACCAATTGAGGGGTTTTGCGATGGATTGAGGGGTCAGGGACGATGACAGGATGATGGATCAATTTTCAAACTAATCTTGGCCCAGATTGGCCCTTGGTGAAATGGAACAGTTAGTCTGGTGCCTGGTTACCGCTTTGTGGTTGTGAGGACAGCCATCCTTACCCCAAATGGGGAATTGCAATTTGAAGAAATGGTTTCATTTTGCATGAATTGTGCTGAACCACCAGCCGATTGGTGGAGCAAATTAGTCTGAATTCTCTGATTATTTTGTGAAGAGGAAAAAAGAACTGTAGCTTCTCCTCCAGGTGCCAAAGGAGGAGAAGATTATTGAAAATAGTTTGGCAAATATGGGAACTCTTTGGAAGTGGAAGATTAGCATTGTGCACCCATAGAAAATTTTTTGATCATCACAATTAACATTTGGTGGGCTGCCATATTGATGGCTTGGAGGCCCCACTCAATGACCATTGGCCCTAAACTCAGATTGCTACATACTTTTCTGGGTTAAATGAAAGTATATTGAAAAGAGGTGGAGTCCACAGAGTAGATTTGGGTAAATATCAGATTTTCTTTAAACTTAAGAGTGAAAATGGACTGACAACTGCCCCTTCCAGAGGCAGTTGCCTCATTTGCAAAAATGGGGAAAAAGGGGGCTATGGTTGTGTTCTAAGATAGGGGCAGCTGACGTACTCATTAGTACTCAGCCTGGGCTTGGGGCGTCGTCAGCCAGCTTACACACTAGGTTGCAAAAGCTCTGGCAAAGTAATTTCCTTTTCTGTTAGAGAGGGATCATCACTGATCTAAACTTGGGTGGATTTGATTGGATCAAAAGTTGGCAGAATTGGACTCCGCCAGTGTCAAATCTGACAAATTCTTAAAAGATTTTTATTATTATTTTTGAGAACAGATTATTGACTCAGATTAGCATTCATGGACCCAGAATTACATCTTCCGTTTTCCAGACCAGTTTTACTGACTCAGGAACCATTTCCTGATTTTGAGGTCGCTTTTCTTCCTTTATCAAGGAAGTGAGGAATGGTGGAATAGAGGCCAGTGGAGGGTGGAGGTGATGCTGGTGACATCTGGCCTGGATTACCTCCCTACAAACCTCATTTATCCTTTCAACAAGTGAAGAAGCAGCCAAGGGGGATACCGTGGAGGGGTCCTTTGAGGCCAATGCTGTTACCCAACATTCATCAACCACATGCCTCAAGTCCCCCAGTTGAGCCAAGGGCTCCATAGGGGAATTAGGTCCCTTCTTCTTATAAGAGACCTTTTCCCGGTCTAACTCAAGAGTTAAATCTTTAGACTTGCGCAGGTGGGCTATTCTGCTGAGGGTTGTAAGTGGCAAGGGAAGCTCGATCTGGCTTACTAAACTGAAGGTGGGGAGTAAAATTATTACTCCAAGTAATTATTCCGCTGAGAGAGAGGCAGTATAGTATTATTAAAAAGCAGACTATTTGCACTTAAAACATTTTTCTCCTGAAGTCATAATGGCAAACGTTTGACATTACCCCCTTTATGAATGTTGGAATGAGAATAGGGGTGTAAGAAGTATCTATGTACCCAATTTATAATGATACCTGTAGCCAAGGACTTTATGTAATAATCATCGCCTATATTGTAGGTGATAACGAAAGGGGCCTCCCAAATTAATCCAAGCTTGCCACTTCTAGGAGTGATGCGTTTATGGTAATACAGGACCATGTCAGACTCTTGGAGGATCTTAGGGGTCCCAGAGATGATTAACAGCTTAATTTCTTTGGTAATGGTTTTAGTTAAGTTAGTCATAGCCTCAAATTAGAGATGAATGATGCACTGAGCCAATCTTCTCGTGGTATTTTAAGGTATATCAACCCTAACAGAAAAGACATCCTAACTAACAGGGCTGGTATCCCTGGTTCTCAACCGTACAAGATATGGAAGGGGGATATTTTCAGGATCTGGTAACCAATCTGGTAGGCTATAAGAGTACTAGGCAGGAATTGATCCTATTGTAACGGGTCTGAAGTAGATATCTTTTATAGGATAGAGACCAAGGTTCCATTAGCTCTCTCCACAGTTCCATTAGTAGAAGGATATAAGGGGCCAAGAATAGATTTTGGGTGCCCATAAAGGTAGCCAGGAGCTTAACCACCCTGGAGGTGAAGTTTTTCCCATTGTCGCAGAGTAGCACCTGGGGACATCCATGGCGAAAGAAAGTATCTTTATGTAAGAAAGTTGCAGTGGCTTTAGCCGTTTAGACTGGGAGAGCCACAGCTTCAATCCACTTAGTAAAGTGGACAATGCCTACCAGGATATATCTGTTCCCACCAGTAGTCTGAGGGAGGGGGTCTACCACATTTAGGATGATAGTCTGGCATGGTAGTTGAGGGGTAGTCAGTTGATATTGGTATTTAGTCTTGAAACTGGATTGCTTTTTACACGGTAGGAAAGCATACAAGACTTCAATAATGGTTTCCATGATTCCTTCCCAATGGTACAGAAAATCTAATCAACTTATAGATCTTCTTTAAATCCCCATGACCTAGGGTAGAGTGAGTCTCCAGGACAGCAGGTACAGGTTCTGAAGGGCGAAGATAGGGAAATCACTTGGCCCCCACCTGTTTATACAACATCCCGATCTCCATTTTGGTGTTGCAGGAGTGTCAGGTTAACATTTTCTAATCTGGCTCATTAAAATCTTCCCAGTCATTGGGGTCATTGAGAGGTCATACAACCACCACTTCACAGTTGTCCAAATGCAAGAACGGCAACTGAGTTAACCCATTAACCTTCATATGCCAGGTTACAGCGCAGTGTTCAATCTTCATGTCATAGTACTGTAGCTTTAGAGCCCAATGCGCTAAACGGCAAGTATGATACTTCATATTTTGTAACTATTTAAGGAAGCGTGGTCTGTAATCAAAGTGAAAGTAGTTCCATACAGGAAATGGTGGTAGTGTTTTACAGCTAGAAAAACAACAAGGCACTCCTTCTCAGCGATGCTATAGTTTCATTCAGCTTTTATCAGAATCTTTCTAAAGTAAGATATGGAATGATTTACACCCTTTTTATGCATTTGAGACAAGGAAATCCAATGGCGTAGCCCAAGACATTGATAAACAAGATGAAAAGTTTACCATAGTTTTGGTGCCACAGAATAAGACGTTGTTGTAGCAAATGCTTCAGAGTCTCAAAAGCTGCCTTTTGTTCAGCACACCAATGAAAAGGAGTGTTCTTAGTCAATAGGCGGACAAAGGGCTCGCTGAGCTGGGCGAACTTGGGGATGAATTGATGGTAATACCCCATCATTCTCAGAAATACCTGAATATCTCATAGTTTTTTAGGTGGTGCCATTTTTGATATCACTTCAACCTTATCCTGTATGAGTTGGTTTCCTCTTGAGAGATAGCATGGCCAGGGAATTCTAATTAATTCTGGAAAAAAGTGCAAGTGGAAATTTTTAACTTGGTGTTAAACTCACATAAGCGTTGAAACACTTCTTTTGGATGAGCAAGATGTTCATTAAAGGTCTAAGAGAACACCAAGATGTCATCAAGGTATATAATGATGAATCTTAACTTGAAGCCTGCAAGATGTGATCCATGGCTTGCTGAAAAGTTGTGGGAGTGCTGAACAACCATTGAAGTGGTCAGTTGGGTTTGAATGGACCCTCACTGCAAATAGGAGCGCATTTATCCTGATCTTGTGGAGAGAAGTACATTTGTTAATAGCTACTAGCCAAGTCCATGGCGGAAAAGAAGTTAGATCTGGAGATTTGGGCCAGAGCGTCTTCAATGCGGGGGATATGATAGCAATCCTTTATTGTGAGGTCATTTGGTTATGATAGTCCATGACTACCTGATGACCTCCATTTTTCTTTTTGATTAGCAAGAGGGGGGAAGACCAAGGGCTTTGAGAAGAGGCTAGTAACCCCGCTTCTAGTAACTGATTAAGTTCAGTCCTCACTGCTGCTCTTCCACCTTTGACTTGTTATAAGGTTTGGAATGGATGTGATATGCATTACCCAAATTGATGGAGCGGCTCCAGTCTTTCATATGCCCATAGTTGGTATCCAACTTGGATAATATGTCATTGTAGTCTTCCAATAAAGTATGGTTTTTTCAAGCTCATCTGGGGTCAGCTCATCTGAGATATGAACCTTTGGTAAGTTACATAAAATGTTGTCCATGGGCAATCCCATATCCAGCTTAGAGTCAATGAAGTGAATTCATTCAATTCCTCCATGAGGACTAATGAACCTCTGCCAATCCCCTTGTGTTTTCTTACAAATGAGGTCATTGCGGGTAAGGTTCTCCATCAGAATAGTAATAAGTCTCTGGTAGACTGGGTCTAGTATACCAGGTAATACATGAGGCTCCAAGGGCTAACGCCCTTAATGCTTTAGATATGCAACAAGTAGTGGTGTGGGATTTGGAGCTTGATCTTTGTGCCAACCACTCGTTGCTCACCAGGCTTAAATACTACCTCATCTGAAGCATAAAAAGGAATACATTACATGTCATCCAATTCATTGGACAATTACTTTGTATTTGCTCAGAGGTAGTATAATGCAAAGGCAAAGCAGAAAATGGGTACTCAACCAGGCAAACATATTCATTCATATCAGGATCTTTATTGGATAAGACTAAATGAACTTTGTAATTAAGAAAAGAGAAGAACCCTTGCTTCATGTTGATAATTCCAACATATCTGATCATGAACTGGGTACCTATGAGCTTATCATAAGCATAGTTGTCCAAGGTCACTGCGGAGGCTAATATGATAAGCTTCCCAGTTTGAATGGGGAAGGAAAAGTAAGACCCAATGACAAAAGTGCTGCTTGGACCCGCGGTTCCAAAAACATGAGTGTACTCCAAGTCAGGCGCCAGCTTAATCTTTTTGATAAGTTTAGAGGAGATAACATTCATGGGGAGCCAGTATCTAGGATGGCCATGACTCAGACTTTCTAATTAAAAAACTTTCACCTTGGTCAGGGTTCCACTAAAGTTAGGGGACAGAGACAGGACCTCCTTAAGCCAATGTAGAGAACAGTTTGTGATCTGTATCAGGGTATCTCTCCAAGATGTAGTTCAAGGTATGGACCCACTGAAGAGGTCAAATAAAACCGGCCAAGAATTGATAAACATCAATGGTGATGTCAATTACCTCAAGACACACTTAAACTTGACAGAGGTACGTTTCCTTAGGTATGGTGGCATCGTCTATTCCTCCAGCATGAACTGTATCAGAACCTCAACTTCAGTGGGTAATTTCTAAAAAATAGTATTCAACATCTTCATAACCCTCTTCAGATATGTCACCAGGGGTATTCTCAACATATGGCAATAGAGAAATAGAGGTAGGGGAATCAGGCACATGATATTTGTGAGATTTTTGAGGATTAGCTCACTTATTATGTGTTCCTGTTTTGATAGTTGGGAAGAGTTTCAGCCAATAAATCCTCAAATATGCTGTGTCTTACAGTATTTCCTAACGGTTTGAAAGTTCACAAAGCTAAACAATAATATCTGACTCTCTTGGTCTCTTCTAGGGTAATTTTCCCTCTATAATTGGGAACTATTTAGACACAGGTAATTATGACAAGCTCCCCTGAATGCTTGTCTACACTCTTAATATGAAGATCAAATTAAGACAAGAAGATATAAGACAAAAATATGAATATATGGAAAGTTTATGCTTTTATTTTAGGGCCAGGCGCTGGTATTTTATACCTCTAGGACATCTCCTGGCCATACTCATCTATTATATGACTTAATTAATCCATGCCAATCCTCTATGGATTATGGCAGTGGTTATTAAAATATCCCCAAGTTAATTTGGCCCTTGAATTAACCTAATTACAATTGTTTCAACCCAATTGAAGGCACTACTACTCTCATAAAGAGGGAGATTTTAGGTATAATATTAGCACCTTAGTGGTGTATATCTGCCTTTCATTCAACCCAATTACATTTTGTCATACAGCTGATGAAATATAATAAGTGGGGAAAAGAATATATAGAATTCAAATAATGATGCACCCCTAATTGGGATGTCAGCAGGCCTCTTAATAGTACTAGGTACTCCCTATTTGGGCTGTCCATGTGCAAGTACTATAATTTCATCATAAAGCTGACAAAATACAACAATTGATAAAAAAGAATATATGGATTCAAATAATGATGCACCCTTAATTGGGACATTGGCAACCCTCTCAATAGCTTTTGGTACTCCTTAATTGGGAAGTCATATGTAAGTACTATCATGCTGATTACGGTGATTGACATACATAAAATTATTATTCATTAATCATATTCGCATAAAACTCATAAATGCAATTAAGTTTGTGCCATAGATTCACTTGGTTCACCCAAGTGGTATCCACAATTGGCCATAAAGTAATAATATCATAGCTATTATTAGCTATGGTAATTGGGATGATTCAAATACAATTGAGGTGGTTTTGGAATATATTTAGTTATGCAGATAAATCAGGAAAGATCAAAGGATCCATCAATGGGATTAATCTATCAGCATTGATGGTATTTCTTGAAGGGTTTATTTCTGAGTCAACTATCAAAATATAACATTTCCCCCCACTTGACTGGAATATAAACCCTGAGTTTCCCAACTTTCTCTTCATACTGTAAACAATATCACTTCAGCATATCATAAATTTGTCACTGCTCTTATTCTTAAACAACATCATTATTATAAATTAATTGGACTAAATTTTTTCATGAATATGTTTTTAGATTGTTTTAAAGTCCTGGTTAAAATTATCTTACTATTTTTTTCCAACTTTAATTATATCTATTCAGCCCTGTTTTTTTATTCAGAAGCTACATTGGGCTAAATTGGTGCACAGGAATGAGGAATCTGGTCCCAAGGCACCTCCCCCTCAAAGTGGAGGAATAAAATCTTAATTAAGTATTTAATTTTACCAATTCATTATTATTATTATTTTTATATATATATTATTTTTTCTCTTTTTTAACTATGTATATTGATATATATATGTATATATTTTTTCAATTTTTCAAGGTGAGTTGACCTTGGGACAAAAATACAACACTGAGATTTTTTCTAGCCATTACAGGTTTTGAACTAAAACCTGCACTTAGGGTGGAAGCAGTTTTACCTGCTTAGCTAACCACCCTTTATATTTTTTTACTATTTATATATTTTTTCTTATTTTTTTTATAATTATTATTCTCTTTTAAATTGTGTATAAATATTTTTATATTTTTTCTCTTTAATCAACCCCTTTCCTAAACTTCCTTAGGAATTTTGAATGGATTTGATTATAAATATGGCCTGTTTTAACCTCTTTGTTGGTATAAACAAACCTTGATGTTTTCTTAATAATCACAAATAGGCCAACCCAAACGTGATTTAACTTCTGTAATCAGCTCAATCCATGTGTGTTACAGAATAGTACCTCTTCCTCAACTTTGAATTCAGCAAATTGTATTGACTTTTTGAATCCTTTTTGTGTCAGGCCTTTTTAACAGCAAAACTGTTGTCAAAGGCTTGAGCTTGCAACTTAATTAGAGTTTCAGCAAGCTTCTCAACGTAATGAGGATAACTGCTTTCACCAGGATCTTCTAGGACTGAATGAAGCAGTGATGGTAGGGCTGGATGTCTTTCATATAAGACTGGAAAGGTGACAACTTTGTGGTTAAGTGATACAAAATGTTGTAAGTGAACACAGCCAAGCTTAGGAATGTACTCCATTCAGATGGTTTGCTTGAGGTTAACTTCTGGACAATATTTACAAGCATCCCATTTATGCGCTCAACTATTCCATTTGTCTCAGGATGGTAGGGAACAGAGAGTACACCTTTTACTTCCATCAGCTGGTTAAGCTTCATAATTACGTTGGCTGTAAAATTAGTCCCATTATTGGTCAGAATAAACTGTGGGCAACCATGCTTGTGGATGCCATTCTCAAGGATAAACATGGCATGGTTGTTGCACCTACTTCCCAAATAGCCTTGGCTTCAACCCACTTAGTTAAGTGGTCAATAGCCATCATGATGTATTTGGCCTTAGAGTTGTTAGTGGGAAGTGGTCTGACAACATCTATTGATATGGTATGCCAAGAAAACATGGTCCAAACAATATGGTAAAATGTTCTTTTTTGGAACGGTTTTTCACCTTGGCATTTGGCACAACACTCCAGAGTTTCCTGGATATCAAAGTGCATCAACTCCCAGTATTAGTACAATTTAAGATGTTCCTTTTTTTAATAATAGATTTTAAGATGTTCCTTTGTCTTCTTAAATCCACCATGACCTATGGCCTTATGCGCTGCCATTATTAGGTCCATTCAGGCTGAGGGTTGTGAAAAATAACCTTTTTTCCTTCAATAATTTTGTACAGTACTCCATTTTCAATTGAAGTGTTTTTTTGTAGATCTGTGAGTAATTTTTGAACGGATTTGGGCTCATCCTGGAATTCTCCACTGACCATTTTTTGAAATAGCTCATCAGCGGCCAAACTAACAGTGGCGGTTGTAGGTAAACGGGATAGGCAGTCAGCATTTCTGGTGCTTTACTCCTGCACAATGTTTAATCATGTAATTATAGGCTTGAATTTTTAGTGCCCACCACGCTAATTGGCCCTCAGGTTCCTTCAAGTTGTTCAGCCATCTTAGGGACAAATGGTCTGTAACAACCATGAAGTGAGTGCCATGGAGATAAACTCAAAATTGCTTGTAGGCATATATGACTGCCAAGCATTCCTGTTCCATCACTATATAGTTCCATTCGTGGACATTTAAGGTCTGACTAGCAAAGGTAACTGGATGTTCCTTGTCATCCTCCCCTATTTAAGGCAAAATGGCTCCAACTGCTGTAAGCGATGCATCAGTTTGGAAGATAAACTCACGCTCAAAATCTGGATATTGGAGGAATGGGGCCAATATTAGAGCCAATCAAAGCTGATTGAATGCCTCTTGATAGGCCCGATTCCAGTCAAATATGACCTTATCCTTAAGCAGATGAAACAACGGCTCTCCAATTCATGCAAAATTGGCAATGAATCAGCGATAATAACCAATCATGCCCAGGAAAACCTGTATATTGCGCTTGGATTTGGGCCATTTCATTTTTGATATTGCATCCAGTTTGGATGGCTGGGGGTCAGAGTCCTTCCTTATTAATAACAAACCCAAGATATTCCAATTGGTCTTTGAATAATTGGCACTTCTGGGGTTTGATTTTCAGATTTGCAGCTGCTAGTCTCTTAAAAACTGCTTCTAGATGTTCCAGGTGGTCAGTGAAGGTGCGGCTAAAGATGTTTATATTGTCCAAATAAACCAACACACAAGATAATTTTAAATCTCCAAGGATCGTGTCCATCACTCTTTGAAATATAGCTGGGGCATTGCAAAGTCCTTGTGGCATACTTGTCAGCTGGAATAGGCCCTCTTGAGTTATAATGGCGCATTTTTTGTGCTCCTTTTTGGGCATATCAATTTGCCAATATCCGCTTATTAGGTCCATAGCAGAAAAGAACTTTGCGCCTTTAAGTCAATCTAAGGCATCGTTAATATGTGGGAGGGGATAAGAATCCTTCTTGGTGATGTTATTTAATTTTGATAATCAATGATGACCTGATTTCTACCATCCTTATTTTTTACTATTAAAATTGAGGAAGCCCAAGGGCTCTTCAATGGGACCAGCATTCCACAATCTAGAAGTTCCTTTATCTCTTTGGAAATAACTTCTTCTGCTGCTTTCAAATGTCTAATCAGCCTTAGATGGATGGGGTCATGGTCATTTGTGTCAATTGTGTGTATTAAATTTTTAGCACAACCTAAGTCAAAATTATTCTTTGCAAATATTTCCCAGTATTTTTGAAATAAATTCTGGACTTGAGCCTATTCCATGTCAGTTAAGTTCCCTAATTCAGCCATAGTGACAACATTATTGATACTTATAATTTCATCATTGGGAAGTCTTATATAGTCTAAGGTCCCAAATTCATGAAATGTCTGAATTTCGGTGTTTGGAAATAGATGTAGGTAGGAAATAACCTGACGTCTCCATATCTCGATGGGCCAATTCTGGAGGTTTGCACATAAGACTTGAATTTCTTCATGACCTGAAATGACTATCCCTGATGAGATATTTGGCTCCAATCAAGACCTACACCATGGCTGGTATATTTCCCCATATAATCCTTCTGGAATTTTAATAGTCATCCTGGTAGGAATGACTACTTGAGTTCCAGGTAGCATGGTAGTCTGCTGATTCAACTGTAATGGAATTCCCTTTGATTCTCAAATCTGCATTGGGAGGGCCTTGATTTTGAACGGGACTTGTACTCAATTGGGACTATCCCATCCTTATAGGCCAGGTTAAAAAATAATTTTGGCTGTTTCTTTTCAGCCTTTCCATTTCTGTTATAATATATTGGGATACTTTGCCCCAAAATAGTCAGCGTATCTTCCTTATGGTTCGTGACAACACCAAATCTTCTCAGGAAATTGGTCCCAATTAAAATATTATAGCTGGTATTTGGCAAGACTATGGCCAGCGCTGTCACCGCAATGGATTTAAACCATAATGGTAACGTGATATAAGCCCCAAGCGACTTAGTATTATGGGCTCCTGCTGTACCATATTCTTGACAATGTGCCACGTCGAGCGCAATTTTCAGCTTCTTTACCAATTTAGTGCTGACAATGTTGATAGGTGCCCCACTATCAACAATGGCCCAAACTCAAACTTTATTTACTGCAATATTCACATAAGTACATTAAGAGTAGGTATCAGAATCGTTTATTAGGTGAATATTGGAGTAAATGTTTGGTTCCAAGTGGGACTTCAAATTGAGCAGATCTCTGGAAAATTCTCTGCTAAAGTCTTCATAGGTATGGCCACTTGCACATCCTGTAGTGTGGGCATATTGGCTAAGCATTTAGGATGGTTACTCGGCCCTTGGTTAATGACTTACTTGGCGTAGGGCTTTGCTACTTTGGCCTAAGCTTCTTCAGTGCCCTCTGATTGCTTTAATTCTTTTGCTTTGGCCCAGGTGGTAACTATATAGTCGTCATCAGCCACAATGTGGTGTAAGCTATCTTTGGCCACTTCGTTGGCCAAGAAAAGCTTGCCAGGGTCAGGTGGAATGTGTGTTAAGGCTTTGGTGGAGGTAGAGCATTCCGCCTCTACTCCACCTGTTCTTTTCCCGCTTGCTCTTCATTGTTAACCTTTAAGGCCACATTAACCCCAGGTTTCTTATCAGGCCGTCTGTAGCATTGGCTAGAATAATGTCCTTTTCAGCCACAGTTATGACAGGTAATTGGCCCTATTTTGCTGATCATTTTTCAGATTTACAGGCCGATTGTTTTTTCCATGTTCAATCAAATTTGTATTTTTTGGGCCCAAAAATCGAAATCTTGATTGCTCTTTGGGCCAATTAAAAGTGTTGAAGGTACTTGCACATTCTCTCAAATAATCCGTAAGTTCTAATGCTCCCAAGGGACAACTAAAGGCACATCAACGAATCCCCCCTCGGGTTGGGACCATCTAGTACTAAAAAAAAGGGACAACTAAAGGCTGAGATCATGACATGCTGCAAGTCTCGTTATGGCTTGATGGCATGCTGCATTGCAATCTTTGCATCAAATTTGTCTATGGCACCTGAACAAAGTAAGACCTGAGCCTCATGGAAAAATCTATCCGCAAAGTCTTGGATAGACTCATTCCGCTGAAACTCAATATTGAGTAGGTCTGTCTTTTTGGCTGATAGTTTATCAGGGCCTCCAAATTGTCTTATGATGGCCTTTTTCACATCCAAATAGGACCAATCGTCATCCAAATAGGGTATAACAATATCAACACTATGTGAGTTCAGACAATTAATGAGAGCTGTAGACTTTTCATGATCTGATCCTCCTCACATAGCCTTTTCAAACAATTTTATGAATGAATGGTCATTTCCTTCTTTGTCAAAATTTGGCAAATTCAAGGGTTTGAAGTCATCGCGCCCAGAATCAGCCAGAGGAGTTACACTACATCTAGAGTTTGAACGTCTGGGGGAATCCTCAGTCAAAATTGAAGTCCATTTGTGATGAGTATCATCTGGAGTTGGGATGGAAGCAAGAATTTTTGGCATTGAGCGAACATCCAAAATATCTGTTTCATTATCCATCTCAACTCTGGAGGATTCTGCTTCATGAATTTTTGCTCCAAACTTCTTGATTAGGACTCCTGAATTTGGGCCTTATGAAATTTCTTCAGTTGTGTTCTACCCAAATACTTAGAGGTTTTACTGCTCTCCCCCTTAAAGGACTAGTTGAACAGTTGCAATTTCTCTCCTTTAGGTCGTTGACTTCCTTTTAAAGTCTTCACATTATTTCTAAAAGATAATTTGAGAAGCCAGTATATGCTTCACATCTTCAGTCAGATTGGCAACGCGGTCATTAGTTACTGATAGCTTTGTTTAAAGATCTTGTTTTTCTTTAGTAAGTTCGACGTTCTTTGCTTGCATGGATGATATTGTTGACTGGAGTTTCATAAATTCTTCCTGAATTTGCTCAAATTCTTCCTCATTATTCAGCCCTAATGGCATGGCAGCCAATTTTTTGATGCTCTTTTGCAATATGGCCAACTCAGTTCGGACATATCCATTGAGTTGAACATGTACGTTTTTCAATTCCAAGTGGCTTTTTCAAGTAAATGTGGAATTTTTGGTTAAGCTTTTGGTCCGAGATGACAAGAATTTGGATTAATTCTCCAATTATTGGCAGAATTTACTGATATCATTGACCCACCCACTGGTCAGTCCATGTAAAGAGAGGACCTCAGCTGAAATTTTGGGAACTTTTTCATTGAGTTGATCTTCCAAGGTGTTCACTCTTCTGTGAGCATTGTTCACCTGTTCCATATTACTTACAATAGCTTTTCTAACTTCATCAAAACAAGAATTCAGCTTATCCAGTAAGCCTAATTGGGAAGATCGCTCCTCATCTTTTATTCTTTAAATTTCTGCAAGTTCTAGATTCTGTCAAGCCAGAATCTTTTGGGTATGCTTGATTGAGGGCTATATGAAAATAACCAAAAACTCGTTGGTTGCTTGTGTACAGTTGAGGCGTTTTTCCAAGGTTGCCATGGTTGCCTCTTGGTACTGCATATGCATCTCCATCTTGAAGGCCTGATACTTCAAGTAGTAAAACAGCCCAAAAGATGGGTCCATTTTTGATGTATTAATTATATACCCATGAAATAGGGTTTCCATCATCTCCTTCACACTGTCGGAGGTAAACTCAATAGGGCCAGTTGTGTCCACATGCCCTCCTCCCACCGTAATTAGATCCAAGGAGTATAAAGTGCTCTTCTCAGTATTCTGGCGTGCAGTGTTGAAGTACTCAGTGATTTCTCTGTCACTTGTTTCCATGTAATTTTTGTCATAACTTCTAGCAGCTCCTGCCCGGTATTCAGATGAATTATTCATATTAAAGTGTAACGTGGTTTTTAGTGGGCACCACTTGTGGGATTTTTGAGGATTAGCTCGCTTATTGAATGTATTCCTGTTTCAATAGTTGAGAAGAGTTTTGGCCATTAAATCCTCAAATATGCTATGTGTCTTACAGTATATCCTAACCCTTTGGAAGCTATAAAGCTAAACAATAACTGACTCTCTTGGTCTCTTCTAGGGTAATTTTCCCTCTATAATTGGGAACTATTTAGACACAGGTAATTATGACAAGCTCCCCTGAATGCTTGTCTACACTCTTAATATGAAGATCAAATTAAGACAAGAAGATATAAGACAAAAAATATGAATATATGGAAAGTTTATGCTTTTATTTTAGGGCCAGGCGCTGGTATTTTATACCTCTAGGACATCTCCTAGCCATAATCATCTATTATATGACTTAATCAATCCATGTCAATCCTCTATGGATTATGGCAGTGGTTATTAAAATATCCCCAAGTTAATTTGGCCCTTGAATTAACCTAATTACAATTGTTTCAACCCAATTGAAGGCACTACTACTCTCATAATTAGGAAGATTTTAGGTATAATATTAGCACCTTAGTGGTGTATATCTGCCTTTCATTCAACCCAATTACATTTTGTCATACAGCTGATGAAATATAATAAGTGGGGAAAAGAATATATAGAATTCAAATAATGATGCACCCCTAATCGGGATGTCAGCAGGCCTCTTAATAGTACTAGGTACTCCCTATTTGGGCTGTCCATGTGCAAGTACTATAATTTCATCATAAAGCTGACAAAATACAACAATTGATAAAAAAGAATATATGGATTTAAATAATGATGCATCCTTAATTGGGACATTGGCAACCCTCTCAATAGTACTTGGTACTCCTTAATTGGGAAGTCATATGTAAGTACTATCATGCTGATTACGGTGATTGACATACATAAAATTATTATTCATTAATCATATTCGCATAAAACTCATAAATGCAATTAAGTTTGTGCCATAGATTCACTTGGTTCACCCAAGAGGTTCCCACAATTGGCCATAAAGTAATAATATCATAGCTATTATTAGCTATGGTAATTGGGATGATTCAAATACAATTGAGGTGGTTTTGGAATGAATTTAGTTATGCAGATAAATCAGGAAAGATCAAAGGATCCATCAATGGGATTAATCTATTAGCATTGATGGTTTTCTCAAAGGGTTTATTTTTGAGTCAACCATCATAATCTAACAATATTAATCAGAAATAGGGGTGACTATCCCTTACGCTGAAATCTCTTTTCCCTGCTCCTCAATGTTGGATCTCTTCTTCCAGTACACGGTCTCATAGCGCCCAACCTTTTTACAGTAGGCACACCAGGGGACGTTCAGTCGCTTAGCTTTTGGCTTTTGATACTTAGGAGCCATAACCCAAATTTTATCCTTTTGGCCTTCAATGGACAAGACTCAAGGCTTTGGCTTTTGATCCTTAATGGCCAGAACTTTATGTATAGACACAAATCCATAAGAAGCCTCAAGCTTGTGGAAGTCAGTGACATATAGCAGAGACTCTTTTATATATGAACGTTTTGGAAGTAGCATTTAATTGAAGTTTTTACAACGCCAGAGGGGGGTGAGATGCCAACCCATTTGAGATGGATGCAAAAGCGTCGTCCAAAGTCAACATCTTAGAGGTTAACATCACTTGAGCTTCAACATAGAACCGTTCCACAAAGGCAGCAACTGACTCTCCTTTTCTTATGCTGATGCGCATGGAGGCTTGGTTTTTCATAATTAAGCTTTGTTTTAAGCCAAAATCGTCAATTAGCGCTTCCTTAACTTGGGCCCAAGTGCTAAGGGCATCAATATGAGGAACTATTAACTCTTGGTCATGCGACTTATACAATAGAGGATATGCTTGACCTTCTGGTGGTCAGTTGCCCATTCCATAATGATTCATAGACATATAAGAACAAAGCAATGATATTATCGCCAGGGATGAACTTGTCCTTGTAAGTTGGTTTAAATGAGGCATAGTCACCCCCAGTGAGGGTATGGTCGCAGGAACATCATATCCATGGTCTCTGAATGAAGGTCCAACTGATCAAAAGAGCAGTAGAGCCGATCAAGCTGGACTTGGATAGCGTCAAACCTGGTATTCATGGCAGTGAAGGGCGTTTAGGAGGCAGAATCACATAGAGCCAATCTATCTTCTATTATTAACTTGCGAGTTTTAAGAACAACAACCTAACTCTAAAGGCCTTGATTTTAATATAGAGTTGAGATGTAAGAGAGCCTAAATTTTGTTGGTCAACTTCCACCACCCCACACGCTTTTTAAGCTCCTCTTTTCATCTGCTTACATTTCTAATCGTCATGGGGTGGGGCCCATGGGAAAGTACGTCACCTTTAATTTGTTCATAGCTATGTTCAACCTGCGTCAACCAACTATACACATCCTTTAACAGTGCAGGCCCTTCAAGGGAGGTCTTGACCCCCTGAGCTTCCTTCTCACATTTCTGATCCATTGGTCCAAGTACTTTGTATTCTAAAGAAAGGCTTTTAAAGATAACTCTTTTGCCAGTTGTGCAACCTTGACCTCTAAGGAGGGGATAATTATATAAGAGTCTTGTAACAAACGCCGCTTGAGCTCTTCAACACGGGACAAGTCTTGGATTAGTTGTTGGTCCACTGCAGCTAAACGTTGTTTATCCTCTGGTTGAGGGGTGGATGCATTTATCAAGAGTTCATTGTGGGATTGCTCTTCATGCTTTTATAATTCATTGGCAAACTCCTCAAGTAGAAAGTGAGTGCTAGCAACAGACACGTTCAATTCAGTCCAGAAGATCTTCATAGCTTATTCCAAATACTTTACTATGCTGGTGCTCTTGGTGGTGAGACATTCATGAAGCTGGATAATTAATTTTCAGTTCTTTTTTTAGCATTAGTGGTGCCCAACTCAAAAATGGGGAGCTGACACAAATCTTTATTTGCAAATGGGCCAAACAAAGGGATTATTAGAAATAAATAATTTTCTCATATGGCACTTCAGCTAACAGCCTAGGAAGCCATATCAGAAGGTGAGAAAGCTTTTAGGGGAACTTTTGTCCAGCACCCGCTTTAGCTGGTGGACCATGGCAGATAGCATTGAGGTGGGAGCATAAATGACTTGGGACATAAGGAGGTATAGTTACGGTTTTTCTTTTTTTATGAGGCCAGCGGAGTCATAAATTGAATTAATTTGCAGTTTGCCTCCACCCGATTTCGCTTTCCCATTTTATGTTCATAGGTCAGATTGTATAAGTTGTCATAGGCTAAACTTAACGCATCCTGGTTTACCAAATGATGGTGCAGTTCATCATAGTTTGCACCTAACAGGTGAATAAGGTGGAATATGGGCAGGATGGGCAAAATTGTGGATGTAGATAGTCAGGTTGGTAAGCTGACTGTAGGTGTCCAAGAGGGTTCACATCTCATAGAGGTACATCAGACAATCCTATACAGAAAAAACCTTTTCCGTGAGGCAATGTCTCCAGGGTTCAATATCCCATGAGTCAGTTCCATCACTACTTCAATCGCTGGACAGGTAAGGCGGCTGGACACTGGTCTAATAGTTCTAAAAACTGTTCCACAAAGATAGTATGGTTGGAAGGCTATTTATATGGTTATCTTCTGCACCATATCCATTTCTCACCAATTCAGAAATACTAGCAGCTGGAACATACTCCATTTTTAGTTAGTCAAACTTGTGGTGTACAGGATGCCCTTGTAGTGATCACCACTTTGTTGGAATCCTGTTTGCTAGTTGCTTGCAGGTGCCAATCTGGAAGGAATTCAAGGACAGATCGAGATTTTTTATTTGTCAAATAATTTGGCCACACTTAGAATATAAACCTATCAAATAAATTAATAAATAATAATCCCAATTAGCAGCTTGGAGTTGAAAAACGATCCTTTAATAAAGGGCTTTTCTCCTAGTAGATAGGGTTGTCAAAGGCAAATATTGGGCAAGGTATTAAATTCATTATAGGATGGGTATCAAGGCTTTAACAAGATGATGAACGGGCCTATCAGCGCACAGGAAAATCTTCTCACCTTATCTGGCCTTACTATAGTATGATTGGGCTACTGCGGGTAGGATAAACCCATGGGAAAAGATTTAATATATTGCACCCAATTGTTCTTGCTAAAATTAAGCTCATTGTGGACGATCTCCATCTGCTCTGGCTCTTGATTGATGAGAAAAATTTATTTACCATTTGTGACCCTCTTCATGCCTATAAAAGGGTGTGGTTTTTAAATAGACAACAACACTGAATTGGTGCAGTGCTGGAGTGACCTTCAAACTCAGGTGGGCTATTCCACAAGTGTTGTGAGTGACAAAGGCAGCTCGATCTGGCTTGTTCAACTGAAGGCAAGGAGTAAAATGATTACCCCAAGTTAAATTGTTCCACTTGAGAGAAAGGCAGTTTTATACTATTATAAATTGACCTATTATTAACTTAAAACATTCTTCTCATAAAGTTGTGATGACAATTGTCTGACAACATCTATCAGAGTGATTAACTAAATTGAAGCTTTAATAGAATTCTAAAAGATATGGGTTTTAGGTATTGAAGGTACCCAGTAATTGATAGAGATTAGATGCGCCCAACTAGATTGATTTTAAAGTTCTATTATTATTAATAAATAATGTTGTATTGATAATACCTCGGTGTCTTCACAGTTAGCAACTCTCAAGTGGGGTTAGCTTACACGTGGAGCTTTTTAGGTGGGGTTGGGGTACCAAACACTCAAGATTATTTAAAATCTACTGAATCTACATTAAATCTCGTTTATAGCTGATCTTGGATTTGGTTATGCAACTTTTAGTTTAAGTGTGAGGTGGATGGTAAAATATATAGGTCAGCTACCTAAATTAAGTTTAAGATTGAAAAGGCTTTGGTGTAAACTTTTGAGCTGTGGTTGCTCCCTGTAGCTCTCAAGTCTACTGCACAGGGTTAATATGTGCATTGAAATAGATTATTGATATAGTAAATGACTGAATTGAAAATAGTATGAAGACTATTGTCCTCGTTGAGATTTTCATAAATAACTTGAGGGTTGTCTTCAATGATAGACTAAGCTATATCTCATCACCTAATTTCTAAAGGTCCTTCTGAGCTCATGAAACTTCCCTCTGATCTTCCTATATTAATGCTGGAGCTAGAGGATAAGCTAATAGCCACATGAACAAGGGAACTTTTCCATCAACTCTAACCCCAAAAGTTGCAACTGACAAATAGATAAGAGAATACTTTTCTCTTCCACTATAACCATAAGAATATATAAAATATGCAAACTATCTATTATTCCAAGTGAACTTTTGTACTAACTGCATTACTTACTTTTATCAAGGGTTTTTTTAGGGAATCTGGTACCAACTCTTCCATTGTCACCCAATAGGAAATGGCAGCCATCTCCAATGGAATAACCCTATGAAGTCACACCTAATGAGCTTCCTCATCTACCTAGTCAGATTTCACTACCAACTAGAAATGTGACCCCTTCTAGTTGAATCAAAGAATTTGTCCCAACGTTTTTTATTCTCAGAAGATTACCCATTAATAGGTTAGCAACTTGCTTAGATAATAAGAGCTTTTTACTAATTAGCAGCAGATTATGTTTTATAAAAGGTTAACTTATGAGTTGCTACCAGAAGTGCTGTCAAATCCTCATCAACTAGTCTTAAAATCTCTGAGTCAATTGGTAACAAGCTCTGATTAATTAATAAATTAAATTTTAGATTTTTAAATTTTATTTGAGCTTGGCTTCCCTGGGGATGATACCTCACTGATTAAGGGATCAAAGATTTGGGAAAGGAAAATAAAACCAAGAAAACTTCACATGCGTCATATGATAGGTCAGGAACTCCATGGACCGCCTTTGCTATTTGCTATCTCAGTTCAGGGCATTGTTGCACAACTACAACACAGTCATAATTGTCCCCAACCCAATGTTCATCGATTGGGATTGAACTTGGGGAGGCAGTGGTAGAGAGTCCATATTCACCACTGGGGTATTCTCCCCAACTGACTAATTAATTAAATTACCAATAATTAGGACAATAATTGAATTATATATAAAATAAATTGTTGAGGGTCCTCCCTGATGAAGCATTAGTAATTTTACAATTGGTTTCACAAAAAATGGTTGCCCAATCACTGGAACCTTAAGATATATCTTATTTAATTGTTGGGGAGACGGCAGATAAAGTTTAGACTGTCATGACATTTGAGATGCAAAAGCACCCATAAGGCAATAAAGAATGCCAGAGGCATTGACTCTCAAATGACGTAGACCTGTGTGGGGAGATGTGTCATGATTGAATGCTGATGGGCCACAAGCATAAAAAGAAGCCCAGCAAGGAACCAGGCTGTTAAAACACAAGACCTGGCAGCCCTTGGTGTAGGAGGTTGCACAATCATATAGGTAGATTGGGGTCTATATAAAAGAAAAGGGTATGAAAACAGTGGTGAGGGGGCAGATCCTCGCCTGGAGCGGGGATAGTTGGGCCCATAGGATACCAAAATCCTGCTGGAGGATGGCCTTGATAATTGGGTTAAGTTCCAAGAAATTCTTACATAATAAACCCAGTTGACTGTGGTAGAAACTAGATTTACTATCATAAGTGGGATTTCCCAGCCAATATGGGGTCAAAGGGGCCACATTGCTAGTGTTATAAGGAGTTTGGCAAAGAAAAATATGATATAAATCAAAATAACGGGAGCTTGGGGGTGACCTTTAAAAATAGTAAAAAAATGACCATCAATTTTCTCAGGGTGTTATGACTGCTTAAATTGATGATTAATTTGGGGAATAGCTTAGAAAAGCACAGGATTGGGTCCCTCAAGATTTGACCTAACCCAGCGAACTTTGAGTGAAGGGGGAGGAAAAAGAACTTAATTGAACTGACTTCAAAGAAGTCAGCGGTGGGCTGAGTCGCTGTTGGTTCAACATCAGATGCCTAAAGCGAATTTTTTTTCACATTTTCGATGGTTAGTGCAATGGCGTCTCACCTGCATGAAATGGGAGCCTCCCAAGGCCACCCCATGTAGGGCAATCCCAAGAGGTCAGGAACGGGTTTGGGGTGCCCAACCAACCCGCACCTGGTCACTTTGGCATCCATTTGGCTAAGCGGGATTTATTGAACAAAGATCTTAGTATTTGAGGAGAGGGTTTCAGGCTGGCGGTGACTTTCAACAATGGCTTAATGCCATTGGCGAGTTCCACTGATGATTTGACATGAGGCGCATTCTTTATATATGGTTCACGCCCGCCAGGCTTTATTCCTAATATCTTTGGGGTGGGTTTCAAAACAGTGTCAACATTTTCCAATGGCCTGATGCCATCAGAAAGTCTTGCTGAGGATTTGACATTAGGCGCATACTCTTTATAAGGCTCACGCTCGTCAGCCTTTGAGCTGAAGTAATATGGCTCTTGGACCTTAATTACTAGGTATTGTTGCCATTGACTTTATGAGGACTTTTTACCCCATGGGGGTTACCGACTTTCTAATTTTTTTGGTGAAAATTCCCTCAAATCGCCATAATAATCATGGAAGTACATGCAGGGACAGGTGGCGGCATCTTTATAGGGAGGGTTGTTACCCATCACTCATCTACAACATGGTTGAGATTGCTTGTGAGATAAGAGGGACATTCTACCTTCTCATACCCTTTTTTGTGGGGAATCAGAATGTCACTTGCTCCAAGAAGAGGGGTTGCTCCACCAGACTTACTTACCCTTACCTTTTTCAAAAGAGGGGGTTTCGCCGCCAGGAGATTGAGTGAGGGCCACAATTTTTGTGGGCCTTGGTCAACTTGATCACCATTAAAGTAGCAATCTTTGGGGGAGGATGGGGAGCAGCTGGGTGGGTGACATGGAAAGCCTCAACCAGGTCCAAGCGGTTGTCACAAAAAATGGCACTGACCCAGCTGTTCTCATAAGCCAATTAGCCTTACCACACAATGAGATAGTGGACTGTTCTCTGAGATTTGCGAGAGGCCAAAATGCCCTCCACTTCAGCTTCCTACACACACTTGATCACAATGGGCTCTTGATACTAGGGGATTGCCCCCTTAAATGGAGACAGCTGAGATACAAGGAAGACTGGATATTGCTTCCAGTGGGGTGGCAACTGTAAATGGAAGCGCCATTATCCAAGTCTTCTTCCACCAAGTGAGGATTAAGCATTTATTTGCAGGCTTACGTGAGAGCACCTGGATTCATAAATGGTGCGTGTCAAGCATGGCATATAAACCCACCTTTAAATCATGAGCTGGGAGCCGCTTCCAATCTGAAAACCGTTTGTAGTCACTGATAGCCTTGGTTAGATGCTCCTGAACCAAGGACTGTGTGGCCCAAATATGCTGGCGTGGTCAGCGGCAGCTGGTACCTCTAGGCGAAGGAACAGACCAACTGAAAATGTGGGGTTGTACCCCAAGGTCGCTTCATATGGGGAAGAACTAGTGGAGGCATGCGTTCCATTATTATGTTTAAACTGAGCGAGAAGAAGGTCATCAGTCCAGGTATCCTGAGCGGCTGCAGCGTAGCATTGCAGGTACCATTACAGGATGTGATTGATTCATTCAGTTTGTCCATCCAACTGAGGATGGTATGCAGTGGAGTGACAGGGCATAATATTCAATTTTGCCAAGAGCTCGTCCCAGAATCATGCTGTGAACTAGGGCTGCGGTCACTGACGATTTCCTGAAGGGAGGACAAACATAGAGAACACGTGGCGCATGAAGAGATGTGCAGTTTTCTCAGAATTAATAGCGGAGGAATATGGGATGAATAGGGAAAATTTGGTGAAGCGGTCAACAACCTTCATCACTGCTTTAAACCCATTGTAACTGGGAAGTTCAACGATAAAGTCCATGGACACTGATGTCCATGGACCCTCTGCCTGTTGTAAGGGATGTAGAAGACCATTCCTGCCAGACCGGTCCAAATTGGCCCATGTGCAAGTTACATAGTCTGTTATCCATTCCAGAACATCCTTCAACAATCCTGCCCAATTATAGCTAATCTTAATTAAGTCAATAAACTTTTTAATTTCCTGGATGTCTGACTGTGGGAGAATTGATGAGCCTGAAGAACTTCAGCTCAGAGGAGGGGAGGAACTCAAACCTGTGACTAAATTGAATGAGGCTCTTGGCCAGAGAATACAAGTAATGTTTTGAAGAAAGGAGGGACAACCGCTCCAGAAGGTCCACATCTTCTGCACAGGGCATTTGCGCTTCTAGGACACAAGAATTCAGGGCATTTCCAGAGCTAAATCTGCTGCCTAAACCATGGGAGGCACGATGGATAAGATTTGGTTGGTGGAATGACTGTGACCAGATCCGCCTCACTTGAGTCTTCTAGGCAATGCGTGGAGTTGCAGCTTATGAAGTTGGGAAGGACATTTAACGCCCTCTTACAATCTAATATTTGAAGTAAAATCTGCACAAATCCCAGCAGGTTTGGGCCTGCCAGTGTGCTAACTTCTGTGGCATGCAGAAATAAAGAAGGTCTTGATGATCTGTTTGCACTGTGTCACGAAGTTGACCATGGGATCCGCTAGTGTTCCAGGCCAACCAATATGAAAACTGGTTAGCCCTTTGCCATTTCGCATTCATCAGTGTACCAACCCTTACAAGTCCGCGTCTAAAACACCAACCAACCACCAACTTCGCCTTAGCCCCAGGTGTCTTTGGCGTATGCCCCAGAAAGTTCTGCCCCCATTTGGGCAGCTCAGGCACTTCCACGCTGCCCCACCCTCGCAACCCTTCACCAACCCATCTGGGCATGCCCCAGTGAGTCCAACCCCCACCTTGGGCAGCTATGGCACTCCCGCGCTGCACCCTG
Source organism: Massospora cicadina (assembly GCA_022478985.1). Classification (NCBI taxonomy): domain Eukaryota; kingdom Fungi; phylum Entomophthoromycota; class Entomophthoromycetes; order Entomophthorales; family Entomophthoraceae; genus Massospora; species Massospora cicadina. The sequence goes on along the minus strand of JAKSZP010005275.1, from coordinate 56,017 downwards.
CAAGGTTGGCAGCCAGTCAGCGCATCCATTGATAGATAGCTGTCCAGATTCCTGCTGGTTCCTCATAGAAAGGAAGCATGGGAGCTGGCAGCGCCAGCCACTCCAGGCGTGATCACCCATGTCTATCTGGGATCCCCTGTCCCACCTTCCCTACTATAGTGGCTCTTGCTACTTCAAACAAATAGGAAAAGATGAGCGAAAGAGAGATTGTTTATTGGGAGGGAATGAAAAACTATTCATACAACTTCAGGCTACTGCGCCCAAGTACTCTTTGGCCAATTAATACCAGAAAATCCATAAGCCACTTGATGCCAGAACTCTATCGGATCATTACTTCATTCATCATAGCAATATCCTCCAGATCTGCTCATCTGAACACCAGATTCTACATTAGGTCAATCCATCCTTGGCATGAGTCGCTGGTCATTTGTATATAAATTCATAATTAAATAGAACTTCAGGCATCCTTGGCATGAGTCGCCAGTGCTCTAAATTAGTTGGAAAGTCATAAATGATTTAGTAATGAATACTTCAGCTTTCAACTGGAAAATCCCACAATCATTTTTCATGGCAGTTGGTGCTGGGATAAAGTTCTGCCAACCTCAAATTCAAGTTAGCAAAATCATCTTTATATGCTTGTAAACAAATACTTTGGATTTCTGCTAGAAATACCCACAATCACCTACGATTTTGTAGTCTGCGCTGAACTGGGAATCCGCCAAACCTAATACAATTAATATTTTATATCATTAAATAGTATTAATCTAGGCAATTAGCTGACAATCATGCCTGAATAACCAAAACCCCAAACTCTGATACTAATGGAAGGATCCGTCTGGTTAAAATCTTGACATTGCCCTACACTTAACAAGATGGTACCCTTCAGCATAACCCAACCCAATGGTAGGCCATGACCCCCAGAACCCCCTTGAAGGGGCACTGGTCTTAACCAATGGCTTTTGCCACCCTGTAACCAGACCTACAACTACTTGAGCAGCCCACCAGTGAAGCCTCATTTAGTGAGAACCACTGTCATGAAATTGACCATGGGCTCTACTAGTGTGTCAGACCAACCAGTACAAATACTGGTTAGTTTTTTGCTGTTTCTCCTTCATTGGCGTACCAACCCCTACAAGTCAACGTCCAACACACCAACCAACCACAAACAACTTCGCCTTAGCCCTAGGTGTCCTCAGCGTGTGCCCTGGCAAGTCCTGCCCCCATCCTGGGTGGCTCAGGCACTTTTACAATGTCCCATCCTCACAGCCCTTCACCAACCCATATGGGCATGCCCCAGTGAGTCAATCCTCCATCTTGAGTGGCTATGGAACTCCCGCGCTGTACCCTGCAAGGTTGGCAGCCAGGCAGCGCATCCACTGGTAGCCAACTAGCTAGGTTCCCTCCAGTTCCTCATAGGAGGAGGCATGGGAGCTGGCAGTGACTGCCACTCCAGGCGTGATCACCAGCATCTCTCGGGGATCTCCTGTCCCACCTTCCCTACTATAGTTGCTCTTGCAACTTCAAACAAATAGGGAAAATGGGCGAAAGGGATATTCTTTATTATGAGTTAATGAACGACTATTTATACTACTTCAGGGCTACTGCGCCCAAGTACTCTTTGGACAATCAATACCAGAAAACCCATAAGCCACTTGATGCCAGAACTCTATCATATCATTACTTAATTCATCATAACAATTCCCTCCAGATCCACTCATCTGATCACCAAATTCTACATTAGGTCAATCTATCCGCAGCATAAGTCACCAGTCAATTGTGTATAATTCATCATTTTAAATAAAACATCAATAATCATCAGCATGGTCACCAGTGCTCCAAATTAGTCGGTGGAATCATTTTGGATAATTAATAATGTATTCATTGGCTTTCCACCAGAAACTCCCACATTGATCCTCAAATGGCATTTTGGCAGCAAAAGAAGCTTCCACCAAACATAAAGTCAAATTAATTTATGACATTAAATAGTTTTGAACTAGGCAACTAACTGGAAATTAAACCTGACTAAATGACACCCCTAGTCTTGATACTATTGGAAGGAATCCATCTGGTTAAAATCTTGACAATCTGTTAACTCATGCTGAGCGCCCTGCAAGAGATACCTCCAGTGGGTCAAGGCCAACGCCATGGCTGCCAGCTCCTTATCATAGATGGCTCAGGACTGTTTAATGGGAGAGACGTTGCAGGAAAAGTAGGTGACCAGGCGTTCCAACCCATTTTACTCCTGGACCAAGACAGCCCCAACTGCAACAGATGACGCATCACATGCTCTGACATAGGGTTTGGAGGGGTCCACGTGTTTTGGGATGGAGGAGGGTGACAAAAACACCTCTTTAATCATCTCAAATACCTGCCGGCACTTGGGCGTTCAACGGAAAAAAACATTCTTACCTGTGAGAAGATGAAGTGGGGCAGCTAACTGGGATAGGGCGGGAAAAATATTTTTCAAGAATACAATAGTGCCCAAGGAGCTTTATATTGCTTTTGGGTCTTTAGAGTTGGCCATTTTTTAAATATCATTCAGATTGCTGGGGGGAATGGTGTACCAATCTTTTAAGATGAGAATGCCTAAGAAGGTGACTTCCTCCTGGTAAAGCTCGCATTTTAAAGGTTTGACAAACAGGCCCACTTTATGTAAGACAGTCATTACCGCCTCCAAGTCATTCACATACAGTTCAGGAGTAAAGGAGTGCACCAAGCTATTGTCAATATATGCAACCTCGCATGTGAACCAGAGATCATCCAGAACACTATTGATCATCCTTTGGAACGTTGTGAGTGCTTATTTTAATCCCAAAAGGCATCACTCAAAAGTGGAATATGCCCCATTTTATTCAGATTGCAGTAATCCATTCCTGACCTTCCATCACTAAATTTAATTAAAGGCATTAACTAAGTGAGATTTTGAGAACATACACGACTTGGCAATTGCTTGGCAATTGTCTGTTCCAAAAGCATTAGTTAGGGATTGTGGACTGTGATTTTATTAAGCTGCTGTAATTCACGCAGGGGCGAAGGGAACCATCAGCCTCTTGGCAAAGATGATGGGAGAGGCAACAGGGGATGTCTCTTTGAGAAATTAACCCTTCTTGAGAATGTCATCCAACCATGCATTGAAGGCATCCTCCTCATCCGCTATATGCTGGTACATTGGGCAGTTTATGTTCACCACTTGTATCGTTTTCAGAAACTTATATCAAATTTCATATTTGAGGAAGATGGGGAGCCTTCTAAGGATCAAAAATACTTTGATATTTTATCAAAGCTTCTGGAAAGTATGGAGGGAGGCCCATGGGAGAAACAAGAGAAGTAATTAATCCACGACCTTAAGTTTTTAGTAAGTGTATCCAGTAAGGAAAACTCGCCCTCCGTCTAAATGTCAGAGAAAGACAGCACATTAGACTCAAGGTGAATCCATACATGCTGCCGGTGCCACCAACACACACTAAAATTAATAGGAACATGAGATTAGGCATCATTGAGGAACTTTCACAAAATTTAAACTGGTGAACCAAGAAGGGGATCTTATTGCTATAAATTATATGATGGCTGGGAGGCCGACAAAGCAACCATCACTGCAGGATCCAAGTCCAGGTCAAGATCAAGATTTTGGGCCAACTATAGACTCATTAAGTTACCCGCTGCTCCAGTGTCAACTAAAACCTCAAAGGACACTTGGTGTTCTCTGACACTGATATTTTTACTGACAATAAAAAGTAGGAGGAATTCTGTTTATTGGAAAATACATTCATTTCTGCTGACACCAAAGAAGTTGCAACCAAATCAAGGGGAAGATCAGGGTCTTTTGAGGGAGCAAAATTGAGGAGAGCAAGTAATTGGTCCCTTCTTCTTCAGGATGGACTATCACTGCCTTGCAAACAGGTGAACCAGGACAAACAAACCCAGGTTTGAGGGAAGCATAAGACCCTGGAACCAATACCAATACTGATTCTCTTCAAAATCAGTTCCCAAGACCATGTCGGCCAAACTGATAATGAAGTCTAACTTGAGGGTGAGAAGTATGGCAGAGAGAAGCATTAACAGAAGTCGCTGCCATGCATATTTGATCCACTGATCCCATAGAGGTGGACCAAACCTCATGATGAGCGGAGGAATAATACAACGTAGATCTATAATTTTTTTGGAGTATATACCCAGAAAGATCAAGCGCTAGAATTTGCTCACAGAAGGCTGCGACTAAAGAGCACATGCTAGAGGCTTTGGCGATTAGGGAGAGTAATTGGAATAAACGTTCCAAATGAAGCACAAGGGGTTTAAAAGCTGCTGATACTGCTGCGACAGCTGAGGTGGGGTCACCTACACAAATAGCAGAATGCAGAAGCCCTTGCACCCACCAATGTGATTTTCTTTCAACCGCATCCAAAAGGGCAACACCTTGCTGGTCATTGGTCCTTGAAGCGGCATTATTCAGGAAAATGCAGATCGCATTTGCACCTCAGCAAGGGCGTCAAGGACCTGATTTGCAACATCTTAGGAAAAACACCTGGATTCCTACTTGAGGGTGAGCTAAGGGGAGAGTAGTGGGCAATGGGGTCATGCTATTATGGAGAAATTCCTCCAAAGCTATATGAGCACTGATCACAAAATTGGCAACTGACCAAATGAAAGACAGAAGGCAGACTATTAACTTCACATTCATTTGGTAAAGGGTAACCGATGCAGTGCCCATCTCTACAAGGAGTGAAATGGCCAGAAACAATGGACTTTTGATTATGTCAGGGGGATGACAGATAATGTTTAGACTGTACTGCTAGTCGGGATGCAAAAGCACCCAAAAGACAATATAGAATGCTAGAGTCATTGTCGCTTAAATGACGTAGACTTTTGTGGGGAGATGTGTCATGATTGAATTCCGGTGGGCCACAAGTGTAAAAAGAAACACAGAAAGGAACCAGGATGTTGCAACTCCAGACCCAACGGCCCAAATTGTGGGGAGTTGTGCAAACAAATCAAGTAGTTTGAGGCTCTTCATTAAAGAACGGTGTATTAAAACAGTGGTGAGGGGCATATCCTCGCCTGGAGTGGTGAAGTTGGGCCCATAGGATACCAATATCCTGCTGAAGGATGACCTTGACAATTGGGTCAAGTTCCAAGAAATTCTTTACATGATAAACCCAGTTGACTGTGGCAGGAACTAGATTTACTATCATGACTGGGATTGCCCAGCCAATATGGGGCCCAAGGGGCCATATTGTTAATATTATAGGGAGTTCAGCACGAAAATTTTAGGTATATCTAAAATAGCAGGAGCTTGGGAAGATTTTAATTAATAATAATTTAAAAAATGACCATCAATTTTTTCAGTTTGTTATGAGTGCTTAAATTGATGATCAATTTGAGGAATAGCTTAGAAAAGCATAGGATGGGGTCCCTCAAGATTAGACCTAACCCAGCGAGCTTTAAGAAAAAAGTAAGGAAAAAAAACCTAATTTGAACCAACTTTGAAAGAGTCAGCGGTGGGTTGAGTTGCTGTTGGTTCAACCTCAGATGCCCAAATTGTGGTTTTCCCACATTTTGAATGGATAGCGTGATAGCATCTTTCCTGAAGGGCAAAAGGAATCTCTTAAGGCCACCCCATGTAGGGCAATCCCAAAAGGTCAAAACAGGTTTGGGGTGCCCAAACCTCCTGCACCCAGTCACTTTAGCATCCGTTCAGACTAGTGGGATTTGTTGAACGAATATCTTGATATTTGAGGGGAGGGTTCCAAACTTAAGCGACTTTCAACAATGGCCCAATGCCATTGGCGAGTTCCACTGATGATTTGACATGAGGTGCATTATTTATATATGGTACACGCCCACCATGCTTTGTTCCTAATATCTTTGGGGCTGGTTTCAAACCAGTGACAACGTTTCCCAATGGCCTGATGTCATCAGCAAGTTATGCTGGGGATTTGACGCAAGGTGAATTCTTTGTATAAGTTTACGCTCATTGGCTTTGAGCTGAGGTATCAGGGCCCTTGGGCCTTATTTTTGAGGGCTTGTTGCCATTGACTTTATGAGGACCTTTTACCCCATCTGGTTCAAACTTTCTAATCTTTTGGTTCAAATTCCCTCATTTTTATACTAATTCAGTGGAAGTACATGCAGGGACAGGTGGTGGCATCTTTAAAGGGAGGTCTGTTACCCATCGTTAGTCTATCACATAGGCAAGATGCCCTGTGAGACAATAGGGACATCTGCCCTTCTCAGACCTTTTTGTGGGGAATAGGAACGCCACTCAGTCTAGGTAGAGGGAATGCTCGCCAGACTTACTGTGATGGTTGCATAGTGAGTTTCGATTTTAGATTCTAAAAACTTACTCAATTATTACCTTTTATTAAATTTGTTATAATAGGATTTAGTTTCTGGACAGCCATCAATGCTGGGATTGAAGGGCTTCCACGCCTAAAATATGTCAATAAATCAGCTTTGAGGTTCACTTTATAACCTACATGTAGCAACGTCTAATTCCAAGTTTGATGCTTTAAAAATGGATACACCCCATGTTGCACTAACAATAATAAACTTACCTATTTGCTTGAATGCATTAATTAATTTTAATTTAAATTCTTAAAGAATTTAAGTTAATTTAATAGTGCGACTAAAAAATGAGCCCTTTCTGATGCCTTTAGTTATTAAGTAGTAACTAGGCTACTCCAAAGATCCTAAAGGCAATGAGATTAGATTGGACCTATACCTCAACCAAGTGGGACACCAGGTTCAGCAGAGCAATGCTGAGTCTTCCAAGCATGTTTAAATAGGGAATTATTACTTTAAATTGGTAAATTACATAAATTGCCATTAGATTAAGTAAACTTTCTTTTTAACATGCTGTTGTAAATTGACATAATGTTTGGAAACTTAGTTTATTTACACATTACATTGCTCCAAACAAAAATTTACTAAGATGGGGAAAGGCTATTATCCCAAGCATACCCATCCCTGTGGCTTATTCCACTGCCTTTATCTCTTATATTGGAGTAGGGGGAGGTTGGGGATGATATTTAGACTTCTGGAGGTTGAGGCCTCTTGTGCCCTCCAGGAGATCCCAGGGGAATCATTGAAGCTTTCTATAACACCTGTATTTTTAGATAATATTCTCCCTGACTCCCAAATGAAAAGGTTACCTATCATATGTGGGGCCATGAGTTGCACCCATGCTTGGAGAGCCAAAGGGGCTTTCCTTCTAGTTAGGGTAATGTAATGATCAGTTTCATGCGTAATGGTTTCTCAATTGCTGTAACCATAGGGAATTCCATCTCACGCAATGGTTGCATGGTAAGTTTTAACTTTTGATTTTAAAAATCAAGTCATTTGTTATCATTAGTTAAATCTATTAAAATTTGATCTCGTTTTTACCCAGCAATTAACACTGGGATCAAATGGTTCCAAAACTAAATTATTTTAGAAATTTAGCTATGAGGTTCACTTTATAAACTGCTGGTAGCAGCATCCAAATCCTAGTTTTTTGTTTGGAAATGGATACACCTCATGTTGTGTTACCAACAATAAACCTACCTATTTTATTTATATTAATTTTCTAATTGAAATTTGTGAAGAAGTTAGGTTTATCTAATACTTTGGCTAATAAAGGAACACTTTCTGATGTCTTTAGTTACTAAGTAGTATTTAGGTTATTCAGAGATCATGAAGGCGATGAGATTAGATTGGCACATACCTCAGTCAAATGGGACACTTGAGCCAGAAGATTAATGCTTAGTTTTCCAAGCACACTCAGATCAGGAACTATTACTTTATATTGGTGAACTACCTAATTTGCTATTAGATTGAGGAAAATCTCTTTTGGCATGTAAATGGGTAACAATGCAATGTTCAGAAACTTGGGTATTCTGAGTGTCAGTATAGTAACCAAAAGGATACCTTTAATGATTAATTGTTATTTGGGATGAAATAGGCTAAATTTGACGGAATGTCTTATTTACTGGATTTTGTGGTTATTGATGCAATTGCTAGGTATTCGCTCCTCATTTTCGTTAGGCCAAATTCAAGTATTCTACTGAGATTGGAAGATAAGATTGGTTGGGGTCAATCAATAGCCTGAATTGGTATATGGATCACCGGTGACTAGTAGCCAAGGATGATCCATTAATAACTAAATAATGCCAGCAGAAAATGACAATTTATGTTTTTAATGTGGCTGAGGTTGCTTCCAGCACCTGATATTTAATAATTAAATATTTCACAAGAAAGGTGATTCCCCAATTGATTGACTAAAAAGAATCAAAATATGTTATCAGCAAGAAACTGAGTTATTCCAAAGTTACCAAGCGACTGAAGAGGTTTCCAGCATATAATTACTAAGCAACTTTAAGATTGAAAAATTTGATATTCATTTATATGAGTAAATTATATGGCTCACTGGCAACTGAAGGCTTAGGATTATGCCAAAACCAGTAATCAGTCTTTGGGAAGGACGAAACAAGAGAGTTGGCACCAGAGAAGAGAGAAGCACAGCGAGAGAGAGTGGTTGGCTGGAAGGTCCAGCAGAAATACTATAGTTTGGAGAGGGGCGCAGTAGCACATTTGTACATATAAATACCTGGTACTTCTCTTTCAATAAAGATCTCCCTTTGCCTATTCTTCCTATTTATTTAAGTTTATATTTATTCTTATGGATTGGGGTTTAGGCTAGGGGATCCTAAAATGATACAGGTGACACGCCAAGAGGTCAGTTGGTGCTGCTGGCCCCATCACCTAAAGCAAAACAGCAAGGTCAACCAGTCTTCATACTGGTTGGCCTGCTGACCAACAGCAGAGCCCACTGTCACTGAAAAAGCGATTTTCTGACAGTGGTGCTCACTACATGGGGTTCTGCTGGTTGGTGCTAAAGTAGTTAACAGGTTGGTGAGGAGGTGGCGGGGATGTGCTGCCAGTTCATCCAGGGAGGGGAAGAGCACGTTGGTGTGATCCTAAACTGGAGTTTAGGTTATGGTGATTGTTGGTGGTGGGGGGCAAGCCCTTGACGCTTGCTCACATGCTGAGGCTGGAAAGTAGGAGGAACTATTAATTAATTGGGGGGAAATGTCAGAAATTAAGAAAATTGATTCCTCCAATGATAGATTTTTAATTGGGGTTAAAATAGGCCAATCCCAGCGAAATGGCTTAATGACTGGATTTTTAGGTTATTGATGTGATTGCTAGATAGTTGCTCCACATTTGGGTTGAGCTAAATCCAAGTATTTCGACGATATTGGAAGTTAGGATTGGTCAGGGTCAATCAATAGCCTGAATTGGTATATGGATCACCACCAAAAAGTAGCCAAGGATAATCCATCTATATTATTTATTTAATTTCAGCAGAAACTGATGATCCCATGTTTGAGGCTGCTGAGGTTGTTTCCAGTGTCTCATATTTATTAATCAGATACTTACTGAGAAGGGAGATTCCTCATTTTATTGAATAAAAATGTCAAAATGTTTCAACGGCAAGAAGCTGAGTTATTCTGAATTTACCAAGTTACTGAAGAGGTTTCTAGCATACAATTACTAAGAAATTTGAAGGTTGAATCCCAATTTGATACTTATTTATATAAGTAATGTATAAGGCTCACCTGCAGATGAAGGCTGAGTATGAAGCCAAAACTAATAATTGGTCATTAGGAAAGGATGAGGCAAAAGAGGTTGACACCAGGGAAGTGAGAAGCGCAGTGGTAGAGAGAGTGTGGTTGGCTGGAAGATCCAGCAGAAAGCCAATAGGTTAGCAAGAGGCGCAGTAGCCCATTTGATTACTAAATACCTGGTGCTTCCCTTTCTATAAACATATCTCTTTGCCTATTCTCCCTTATAAATTTAAGTTCATGATTCTTGTTGGTTGGAGTTTAGGTGGGGGATCCCAAAATGGCGCGGGTGTCATTCCAAGGGGCCAGCCTGTGCTACTGATCTCATCAACCAAAGTGAAATGGCAAGGGTTGACCAGTCTTCATACTGGCTGGCCTGCTTACCAGCAGAGCCCTTGTAACTGGATGTCGGACAATTACAATTCTGATAATGTAATAAGAGTGGTTTATATCAAAATACTGATGAAGATAAGGAAGAAATAGGCCAAAAGACCCTATCCTTTTTCTTATGGAACTCTTGAATTGGGGAAATAATTTTATTAATACTACTCATCCAAATAGCACAAGTTTAGGGAGTCAGATTGCACTGACCATGTGGCGGAATTATGGTAGTCCATTGGTAATTCCTCCCCAGCCCACTTCTAATTTAATTTAAGTACCTTCGCTGTGACCACCCCCTTTTATAGCCTTGGAGGGGGTCTCAAAGTGTAACTATTTTCCGCCAAGGTAATTGGCTCACATAGATAAAATATTTGCTTCACAGACATGAAGTACTTAACCTTGACCATAATTCAGCTGTTTCTTTATTGCAAGCTGAGATTTGAGAGCTCCAATAGGTTAAACGTCATATTTTATATTTAGGCTTGAATCTAATAATGAATTTGATGCGTATTGCACTTCAAGCCCTGGGTGAATTTAAGTACTAAGCAGTGACATCATAGAGGGTTCGCTTTCATTCCCCCATGTCACTTTATATAATAAAACCAAAATAAATACCACTTATTGCTATTATCTAAAGTTTCCATTTTTTCAATATTAAGGTCAAAAACCCCCTACAACATATCTAACTTAGCAGTAGAGAGTTAACTTCTCCTGCAAATTATTGTTACATTCTAGGTGCCAAATTCACCAGCAAGCTTAAGTAAAAAGCCCAAAATCCAACACTGGAAAAGCGATTTTCTGACACTGAGCGTTACAGTAATAAGGAATTGAATCATGGTGGATTAGTTAATACCCTGTTAGGAATAACAATCAGCAATTGTAATCATTTCATGTGTTGACTTATATCCACTAAGGTAAATCACCCAGTGGGAAAAGCAGATTATAATCCAATTGAGCTGGATGATGTGGAAATACTGAAATCTCAACGTATCCACCATCTTGGACAGATTATCTAGCAAAAGATAGAAATCTAAACTGGATGCCGCCTCAGAACTTGGGCACAATTCAGCTATCAAAGTTATCTTCAACTTTAGCTGAGCTCAGTATAATCTGCACTTAATGCATCTCATGCCATTTGTTAGCCAAGCGTCTTCTCTTCTTTTTACCTACTCAAGGCTGCCTCCTCAGAGTGAAGTTCCCACAGCCTCATGCTGTACCAGGACTATTTTGGTCATTCTCACTGACAACATGAATTGGAAAGCCAGTATTTCCCCACTTGGGCTTCTATGACTCCTCATCATGTAAAGGATATTCTCATTCAGATTCATTAATTCATTGGTTTGTATACTCCCTCAGGCTGGGCTCACCATTTTTGATCATAGTGGATCTTCTCACTCTTTTTTTCCATACTTCTTCATAGCAGATCCAGTTTCAACATGAGCTGATCCTGCCAAAGTTCACATTCTTCTTTAATTTGAACATAATTTAAGACTACTATCATCATACTTAGACCCCTTCTACCCGTTGGACAATGATAGGTGGGATCACCGCCAGATCCTCTTGATCACGGCAATAAAAACCAATAACATATACTTTATTTTTGATTTTTTCTATTTTTTATCAAGGATGTTCTCCCTCTTAATAAATATATTTTTTTCTTTTATTTCTTTTATATGTTTTCCTCTATGTTTTTTAACCTATACATATGTTTTATATAAATTTTCCATTAGATCCAATACTTCAAGTAATAAGTATGTACCATGTTCACTATATGAACATTTGCAATGTTCTTTATAATATAAGTATCTGTTGCCACCTTGGCTATAATATTGAATAAACCTGACCATAGGGCGTCAATTTGTTTTGTCTTCAAAATCCACGGGTATTACAATAGGTTATGCTAACTCCCACATGATACTCTTTAAGCACTGGTTAATTCTTAAACTTATCTTCTTTTCTCTAATTTTTCTTTTCAATGACTTTTCAAATGCCGTGATTGCAATTTGCTCATAAAATTCGCCAGTCAGATTAAATATTGTTCTGCGCTCATCCCCAAAGCTGGTTCCACTGATGAATATAAAATTGGTGGTAGTAAAGCTCTTTGTCCATATAAGAGTTCAAATGGCATTTTCCTCATCACCGTATGATAACTGATAACACATATTAGTAACTTAGCTCAGAAAAGATCCCTAAGTAAAGATTTTCTCCACTACCAATTTTTGCAGGAACGTGGCTAGAGTCCATTGACTCTTTTCTACCATTACATTCATATCTGGATGGTAGGAAACGGACACCACTCCTCAGATTCCAAATTATTTCAATAAGTCTTTTATCACATAAAATATAAAGTTGATTCCAACATCACTCAATTTTACTTGTGGGCATCCATGCTTGTGCACTAATTGGCCCATTATAAATTTCGCTGTGCTTTTAGCATCTACATTTCTCAAGTCATTCATCTTGACCCATCTAGTCAGATGGTCTATCATGAATATGGTGTGCTTTACTACCCCAGTACAAACATTTAACGGTCCCATAACGTCTATAGACACTGTGTGTCAAGTGAACCTAGGGTGTAAAAGATGGTATCCTGTCACATTCTTAACTGTCTTGTGGAATTGACATTCCATGTAACAGGCTAGATAATCCGTGACATCATTATTTTTGATTCCCAGTAATAATACTGGTGGAGATGGTCATTGTTATTCTTAGGCCACCATGCCCTACGACATTATGCACTAGTTGAATAATCTATGAGCTTTCTGAAAATTTAGAATACAAGTGCCGTTTTCCATAAATCAATTTATACAACTTTCCGTTCTTTATTTCAGTATTTTTCATCACTTTCTTCAGAGCGCTTTATGTCTCCTGGGGCTCATTTCAGATATTCCTTCAAATATCTGCTTTATTAATTCATCCACTTTCTGATACATGACTTAAATGCAGATAGCCTTGATAGTCCTTCAGCATTCTGATGTGCTGCTCCTGCTTGGTTTATAATCTCAAAATCATAAGCTTGCAGTTTCAGAGCTCATCATGTCAGTTGTCCCTCTGATTCCTTAATGTTATGCAACCAGCTTTGAGATGAGTGGTCAGTCACAAACTTGAAATGTATCCCAAGAATATACAATAAAATTGTTTTCAGGATTATCTCCGTGAGGCACTCACGCTCTATTAAAGTGTAATTCCTTTCTTCTGGAATCAATGTTCTACTCACATATTTAACCAGATGCTCTTCACCATCATTACTACTTGACATAAAATGGAGCCAATCGCCGTTAACAAGGCATCAGTATGAATAGTAAGATTTTTATAAAATTTGGGTATTTTAGAACAGGACTAGCCATCAGATATGATTTCAGATCATCAAGCGTTTCTTGAGTCTCCTCATTCCACATGAATCTTTTTTAGATCATATAACAGATGAAATAATGGTTTTTTTGATTCCAGAGTTATCTTTGATAAATTGGTGATAGTAGCTGACCATCCCAAGTAGACTTATTTGTCCTGAACGTTCTTTAGAATTGACATCCATTTAATGGCTATCATCTTCTGTGGCTTCAGTTTTTAATTCACCAGAATTTATCACTAACCCCAAATATTAAAGCTCTTTTTTAAAGAAATGTCATTTCTTCAACTTGATCTATAAATTTTCCATTTCCAGTCATTTGAACACTTCCTACAAGTTTCCAAGTGATTGGTGAATGTCCTTCTGATTACATTGATGTCATCCAATTACACCAAATTACAAGACAACTTTAGGTCACTCAAGATAGAATACATTAACCTCTGGAAAGCTTTCAGCACATCAAACATTTTCTCAAGAGTTCTTGTCAGCTGGTATATTCCTTGTGAAGTGATTATCGCATAAGTCTATCTTCTAATATCCTGAGATAAAAGCCTTTGCTGAAAATAACTTAACTTCCCATAGGTGATTGAGCGCACCATCAATTTTTGGCATCAGATATGAATCTTTCTTAGTGATTATATTCAACTTCTGGTAATTTTTTTACATTAAATTTGATCCATATTTTTCTTTATAATAAGGATCAAACCCAATTGTCAGGATCACAGGTTGATACTACAAATCCTTTTTTGTTTGTTGGCCAGTTGACTCAAATCCTGAAGGTGTTGGATACTTACCTTATTTGCTTCTCTTGGTCAAGAGTTCTTGTTGAGCCAGATATCAATTCTGGCGAGGCAAATTTTAAATAGGTACAATTTTAACTTAAAATTTTAAGAAAGGATAAAAGCATAAAGTTTATCAGCTTAATACCAGCTATATAAGGGTAATCATGGAGATGTCTTGGGGAAAATCTAAACAGCCCAAGCTTAGATCTAAAAATAAATGAATCAGAAATTATAATAATACCCCATTATCACAGTTGAATCTCTTGTGCTCATCTCATGGCTTGATTTTAAATACTGAGGTTGAGTAGCTCCGAGGGAGCATGATTTGACCATGTCATTTGGTGTTGATTTCTGACTTCAATAATTGATGACTTTCATTAGGGATTATCCCTGACAGAAGTTGGGCTTTTTGGTTGGATTGGGATCAATTCCCATCATCTAACACATCTAAATCTGCCATTCAGGTAGGAATCCTGACAGTACCCCCCTCTAGATCTTGGAGCAGGGGGAAAATGGATGGAGATAGTGACTATGTATGCAGTTTAAAACTGTACCCTGAACAACCTCTATGTTGGAGCGTTCAGTGCCCATCTATATATGACTTGATAAGGCCCGGACCAGATGGTGCTCAGTTTGTGATCATGACCTCCAGGTCGGTGATGGCAGAATAGGACGAGGTCACCTGGTTGGAAAAAGTGTAGGGGATCATGCTTATCATTAAATTGAGCAGTTTCTCTACAGGTTGTGGTGTACAGGTTTTTGGCAGCCAGGGCCTATAGTCTTATGATTTCATATGAAATACTTCACATAGAGGCTTCAGGTGCTTCAGGATAATCTTGGTCATTCATCGCCTGAACTTTGAAAGGCAGATGGAGATTTCTGACATACAAAGCTTGTAATGGCAACATTTAGTATCAAGATGGTAATTAACCCAATAGGCCAGAATTGCACTAGGCAATTATTGGGGCCAATGAATGGGGCAGTCATATCCATTTTCTTTAGGGTTGCAGTTAGAGTACCATTTATCTGCCTAACATTCCATTGGTTACAGGATGGTAGGAGGTGGAGAATACCTGTGTGGCTCCAGTGTAAGGAGAGTGTCTATAACTCTCCTGTTCCCAGCGTGGTGGTGCACGGTGCACAGGGCTAATGCCTGGAAACTAGTCGCTACAATGAAAGTTACTAGAGCCCAGCAGAGGGTGCTTGAGCAATAATAACTTGAGTAGGGGAGGGCGATCATTAGAATAAGTAACAAACTAAAAACGATGCAGTGCACTGAGTAGGAGGGTATAGGAGACCCAGGTTAGAGGGAACCTGGATGGCCCAACAGTGCACCAGGGGATAATTTGATCATATTTATAATAGAAAGGTTAATGTAGCATGAGACCTCTGCAAAGAGGTCCGCGCACAGGATCATCCAAGATAACATAAATATGGGAAATGGTGTACTTAGCGAAGGATTTTATTTATGGGGAGAAAGTCAACCAACAGAGGAGATTGGTCTCAACATGGTAAATTTAAGGGATTTTGGGAAAACAATCAATAGAGGGAAGTGGGTCAAAGCTGAGGCGCGCCAGTAGGAGCACACTTCCATTGGGCAAAATGCTATATTGAGTAAATAACCAAACTTGGGTGATTGATTTGTAAAAATGGTCGACACAAGCTGGATAGTGCAAAAACCAAATGTGTTTCAAAACCCCGTTCACCAAAAAACCAAAACAAACTGTTTTCAGTTGTAATAAATCTAGTTCATTTTAACGCTCCTCCTCTCATACAGTGCTGAACTTCGCTTGCTTCCATAGGACCAACTTGGGCATATTTAGCCTTCACGCAGCGTTGGTCTATGGTATGCTTGAGGTCAGGGAGGCCTGCTAACTTCACCTTCTTGGACTCCCTGCAAGCACCTTTGTCTCTAACGTTGGTCTCAAGGATGATGTCATTTTCCAACCATGACATCACCCTCTCCTCCTGATGGGGCTCAACCCCCCCTCCAGGCGCTTGCGCCAGGGAAAAATTCTTGTGGTATAGGGCCAACTTTATTGCAGCAACGGTTGGTTTAGAGTTAGATACACCGGTCTAGGGAAACGCTTATGGAAAGCTATAATCAGGTCTTGGGAATGCACACAGTCACACGCAGGGACCCAACTGTTCTCTGCAGCATCAAAACCCTTCTAAGATACCAGGTACTCAAGTTTTCTTTTAACACGGCAGGAGGCTACTATTTCATCCACTTCCCACTCTGGCGCCCCATCCACGAGATAAGCCTCAGGAGTCTCTGGTGGAGGGCCCTCAAACAACGTCAAAGCTCTCATGAAAGACAGAGAAGATTCAAAACGAAGAGGTAAGATCTAACTGATATGAGGCATGGACCACCTTTCTAACAACGCGGTAAGGGCCAATCCTCTTTGGACCCAGCATTTTGAATGTCTTCTTGATAGGGATGTTACAAGCATCAATCATCAAGAGATCCCCTTCCTTGTACGCTAGACCCACTTGGACTTACCATCAGCGTTCTCCTTATACACTCTCATTGCCGCCTCCAAGCTTGTGGAAACCCCTTGGTGGACCTTCTTGATTGTCTTGGCAAATCCCACCACCACTTCCACTTTAGATCCACAGCCGGGCTCCATGTTAGAGGCGGGGTTAAAACCATGGTTGGCAAAAAATAGGCAACAACAAAAACAGAAAACAAAGTGTTGTTGTAGCTAAACTGGGCCATAGGAAGATGAGGAACCCAATCTGAATGATCCGCGGCAGTTTAACACCACAGGAACTGCTCCAAGCACTTTTTCACTTGTTCAGTCTGCTAATCTGTTTGGGGTGATAGGCAGTTGAACGGCAGGGGAAAATCTGAAAAGTCTTACACAACTCTTCCTAAAAGACGGAGGTAAACTGGGTCCCTGGTCACTGATAATCTCTTAAGGGAACCCCATGAGGCGCAAACACATGAGTGAAGAAGAGCCTATCCATCTCAGCCGTGGTTATCGTAGTTCTGTAAGGAATAAAGTGTGCAAACATCGTAAAACGTTCCACCACCACCATTATGGCATCATAGCCATCAGAGACAGGTAATTCCATATTGAATTCACCGTCAGGGAAAACCAGGGCCCTTCAGCTTTCTGGACTGGTACCAAAAACCCTGCTAAAGGTTGATTTGATTTTATTTGATTGCAGATCAAGCACTCTTTACAATATCGTCCCACATGAGCAGGCAAGCCCTTTCAATTGTAGGTGCGTCATATTAACTTCAAGGTCTTTGCTTTCCCAGGATATCCAATGGTGAGTCCATCGTGATGGTCCTGGATGATCTCCAGGCGCAGTGGTCCAGCAAGAACCCATAGGCGCCCCTGAAACCACATCATCTCATTCTTTACGTGATAAACCTTGAATAAATCCTCCTGATTCAAAGCGCACTTAGAAAGTACCATAGTATATCTGGTTTATAGCGGCTGAGAAAGGACTACCTTTCTGAATATACTGTGTTCCTTCACATTTTCCAGAGGTGCCAGCGCTGGTATGTTGGCCGAGGAAGTGAAAAGTTGAGTTAAAATTTTATCTGGTGGAAACATCAACTGGGTTTTATGAACCTCTACCTCCTTTGGATCAGGAGCTAAAGCAGGGTTGCGGCTTAAAGTATCCGCCAAACCATTCTCCTTGCCCTTAGTGAATCGTAAGAAGATGCAAATTGGGCAAGGGTCTCATACCAATGTTTCTGCCGTGGGGTTAGGACATGAGGGGCGCGGTAGTACAAGGCCGAGTGATCTGTATGTACACGGAAAGGTTGGGAGGAGCCATGCAAGTGGTGACGCCAATAAGTCAGCGCCTCCACCACTACTAGTAATTCTTTGTCGTAAACGGCGTAATTTAACTCAGGCAGAAACATTATTCTTGAAAAATATTCCACCGGATGCTCTATACTACCTTCACCTACTTGTAACAAGGCAGCTGCTTTGGCAAAGTTGGGGGCATCAGTAAACACAATGAATTATTTTGAAGGGTCGAGATGGCGAAGGACAGACGCGGAAAACAGAGTGCACTTCACTTCTTGGAAAGCATCCTCCAAAACGGGGACTACTGAAGAACATTTGCACCACTAGCCTTATATAAGGGTGCTGCCACCTCGGAAAGATTGGGCTGAACTTCTTGGGGAATGTACACATCCCCAAAAAGCTCCTCAATTACTTGACTGAAATGGGGGTGGGCCAATCAAGAATAGCCTTATCCTTGTCTGGAGTTATCATGTGTCCTTGGTCAAACATGACGTTTCCCAGAAAAGTAACCTGGGACTTGAAGAATTCACACTTGCTGATCTTTATCATAAGGTGGGCTGCCCTTAACCTCTCCACCATTTGTTGAAGATGGACTGCATGGGACTCATGGTCAGGGGAAAACACCATGATATCATCCATGTAGGCAACCGCGCATACCCCTAACAAGTTCCCCAACGATGCATCAATGCAGCGTTGAAAGATATCAGGGGCATTCTTAAGCACAAAGGGCATGACCCAAAACTGGAAAATCCCTCTTCTGGCACGGAATGCAGTTAACCACTCTTATCCCTTTATAATCTGAATCTGATTGAACGCATGGAGGCAATCCAGCTTGGAAAAGACCTTAGCCTTCTCCACATAGCGCGTAATCTGAGAATCCAAAGGGATGGGGTGTAGATTAAAACAGTGACGTTGTTGAGGTTCCCATAGTCTATGCATGGGCATAGAGTACCATCAGCCTTCTCAACAAAGAGAAGTGGGGAGAATACAGATGAGATACGCTGAAAAATCGCGCCTTTGGCTAACTGCTCCTTCACCCACACATCTAACGCCTCTTACTCCCGGACAGTCAATGGGTAAATGGGGGAAGACATATGCACCTGATCTACAGTGAGTTTGAACTCACAATCAAACTTGGAGTTATCAGGTAGTTTGTTAGATGATGCTGCATCAAAGGAAGATTCTAAACCCCTTAAACAAGAAGGTATAGGAATTTCCACTGAGTGCTTCAGCATAGGGGCAAGGCTAAGGGTGTGAAGGTGAGGCCAGTGGGCAATTAGCCCTGGATGTTAGCCTCAGACAAAGGAACAACTAATGTGCGGCCATTCTTTAATGTGAGGGATAGGGTATTTTCTTTCAAGTTGGTTCAGACGTCAAACTTCCGCCACCACTCCACACCAAAAATGATAGGGTATAAGAGGTTTTTGATAGCTTAAAAAGTTATCAGACAAGTGGTACTTGCCAACCTGATAGTCCACTGTCCCAATGACTTCAGAGTGGGAATACCTTGGGACGTTCCTTTCTTAACCATACCGCCTGGCAAGTAACTCAGCTCAAGGTAGTCGGCTAGGCTTTGATCCATAAAGTTTTCAGAGGTGCCATTATCCACCAGAATAGTGGTGCTAAATTTCCCTAAAGGGGATGAAAGGGTAGCATTCAGTAGAAGATACCACAAATGGTCTTTATTTAAGGCAGAAAACGCCAGTACATCACCTCCAAACTCTTCATCTGGCATTAACATGTCACCCTGGTATGTTTTAGAATCAAAGAATGGTGAGGGATATTTGGACACTCTAACTACTAAAGGCCACATATTCCACCATATCTTCAGCAGGGACATAAACATCTTTATATTGTAAATGCAGCTTTTTCAACCTCCTGTGTGCTGCAAATCATAGAATAGGTCAAACGGGGTTATCTGGGGTGATTTGATACACTGGAGTAGGTTTCATCTCTGATCCATAAGAGAGAAAATATGGTTCTGAGATATATATGGTATTTCCATTTAAAAATGCGTTTTAAAAGTAAATGACCCTATTCCTATGAGAGCAATGGATTGCTCGACGTTATCCAAGGCCAACACCCCCAAGTCCATCTGCAAAAATTCCGCCAGCACCGTCTGAACATGCTGCCAAATTAAAACCCATTTGTTAAAATAGATTTTGTGAATTTTCGGTGGACAGTTAGGAATTCACCACTTATGGACCACAAAGCGTCTGTATCCACCAGGTACAAGCAAAAAGGGAGGGCACTTTCCAGTTAGAGGCAATCAAAATAACGCTGAGATGCTCCAACCTTTGGAAAAAACAGAAACAGTGGAGCGGCTGACCACAGCCAAAGCCCACAGCTGGCGCACACCATTTATGCTTTGTGAAAGCTACATATGGAAAAAAGTTTGTGTCCATAAAATTAAGAGGTTGATCAAATAATATAAGGAGAGTGTCTATAACTCTCCTGTTCCCAGCGTGGTGGTGCACGGTGCACAGGGCTAATGCCTGGAAACTAGTCGCTACAATGAAAGTTACTAGAGCCCAGCAGAGGGTGCTTGAGCAATAATAACTTGAGTAGGGGAGGGCGATCATTAGAATAAGTAACAAACTAAAAACGATGCAGTGCACTGAGTAGGAGGGTATAGGAGACCCAGGTTAGAGGGAACCTGGATGGCCCAACAGTGCACCAGGGGATAATTTGATCATATTTATAATAGAAAGGTTAATGTAGCATGAGACCTCTGCAAAGAGGTCCGCGCACAGGATCATCCAAGATAACATAAATATGGGAAATGGTGTACTTAGCGAAGGATTTTATTTATGGGGAGAAAGTCAACCAACAGAGGAGATTGGTCTCAACATGGTAAATTTAAGGGATTTTGGGAAAACAATCAATAGAGGGAAGTGGGTCAAAGCTGAGGCGCGCCAATAGGAGCACACTTCCATTGGGCAAAATGCTATATTGAGTAAATGACCAAACTTGGGTGATTGATTTGTAAAAATGGTCGACAAAAGCTGGATAGTGCAAAAACCAAATGTGTTTCAAAACCCCGTTCACCAAAAAACCAAAACAAACTGTTTTCAGTTGTAATAAAGCTAGTTCATTTTAACGCTCCTCCTCTCATACAGTGCTGAACTTCGCTTGCTTCCATAGGACCAACTTGGGCATATTTAGCCTTCACGCAGCGTTGGTCTATGGTATGCTTGAGGTCAGGGAGGCCTGCTAACTTCACCTTCTTGGACTCCCTGCAAGCATCTTTGTCTCTAACGTTGGTCTCAAGGATGATGTCATTTTCCAACCATGACATCCAGCAAGTCAGTTAATTATTTCACCAGTGCCAAGTGGAAAATTTTGTTCGATATTGGAAAGAATGATGTCAGGGCACCCATGCTTGGTGATAATCCTATTATACAAAGGCATAGCGGTAGCCTTTGCAAAAATGGTGTGGAACGATACAGCTTCAATCCACTTAGTTAGATGGTCCACAGCTAGCAGGAGGAGCTAATGTCCATTGGAGGCTCAAGGAAGAGGTCCTGCAACATCAATGCTAATAGTATGGAATGGTTCACAGGGTGGGACCACTGGATGTTGAGATTGGGGATTAGGTCTGTCTTGGCTTTTACATTCCAGACAGTACTCCAATACATCCTGGATAGAAATAAGAATTCTCTCCCAATAACATTTAGTTTTAAGCCACTGGTAGGTTTTCTGAATTCCCCTCATGACTGACTTGCCAATGTCCATCTAATATGATGTCAGTTCTAGTTAATATTCTCACATAAGGCACCTACATTTAGACACAAGTTTGCACAATTAACCGTTATTGACATGGATTGGCCGATCTTTTCACTAATTTCTTTTCAATGGTCAGAGATTCATCCTTCTATAACTGTGGTTGAGTTAGAAGGTCGTAGATTAACTCTTTTCAAGGTCAGTAATATTTAAGATGAGAAGCTAAGATAGTAAAATTCTCATTTTATTAGATTGGTACTGGTCAGTGGATAATGGAAAATTCGTAATTTTAAAGATTTAACGCCCACCGGATTAATCTCCCATCAGGGTCCTTCATTTGCTGTAGCCAACGTAAGGAAGCATGATCAGTTACAATGGTAAAATTTCTTCCCATATAAAAAGGGTCAGAAATTCTTTATGGCCAGTAGGACCGCCAAGCATTCGTGTTCTGTAATGTTATAATTACGTTCAGCATCAGATAAGGTCTTGCTGAAGTAGGCGATGGGATGGTCCACTAATTTCTCATCATTCTGAGATAGTATGGCTCCAATGGCAATATTGCTATCATCAGTGAAGAGGAGGAAGGGTTTATCAAAATTCAGATGAAAAAGTACTGAAGAGCTGGAGAGAGACTCATAGCAGGTCAAAGGCCTGCTGTTGCTCTTCTTTCCACTAAAAGGGTATTCCCTTTCTACATTAGATGCATCAGGTGCTTAGAGGTGTCTGTAAAATGGGGGCTAAATTGGCAATAATAGCCCACCATTCATAGGAAAACTTGTACATCTCTTAGGGATTTAAGGGGGTCATCTTAGCAATAGCCAAGACCTTATTATCCATTGGGGATATTCTGGCTTTACTGACCTTATGACCTAAATAATCCATCTCACTCTGGAAGAAAGATTATTTTGACAGCTTTAGTTATAACAACAATTGCTATAACCACCGAAAGTATTGCCTGAAGCTATCTAGATGTTCAGTAAAGGTTCTCAAAAAAGGTAACTTCATCAAGATAAATTAGCACGCAGGAGCGTTTTAAATCGTCTAGTAGTCCTTCCATAGCGCATTGGAAGGTAGAATGGGCATTACACAACCCCTGAGGCATTTGAGTGAGCTTGAATAAATCTTCACTTGTGATGAGAGCGCATTTTGCCCAATCTTCTGGTGACAAATCTACTTGCCAGTATCCACTGGCGAGATCCATAGCTGAGAAATAGTGGGACCCTAACATTAAGTGTAAAGAGTCATCTATACATGGCAGGGGGTAACTATCTTTGTGAGTGATAGATTTGAGGTGGCAATAATCCATAACAACATGGTGACTACCATCCTTTTTCCAAATTGATAAGAGTGGGGAAGCCCATGGACTTTTGGAAGGCACAGGTAACCTGGCCTCCAACAATTTCTGTAACTCTAAGGCCACTCGAGCTTCCTCCACTTTGGATTTTTTGTAAGTCAGGATTTAAATGGAGGGCGATCCTCAGTTTCAATTTGATAAATCACCCCAGTCAGTTTTTTCCCCATAGTCATTCAGTACCAAGGAAAAAATATTGTCATACTCCTCGAGGAGTTCTTCAACATCCTGATGTTCATTTGGGGTAATATTATCCCTAATTCTACTGTTAACCAAAGCTATGGTGGGTTGGGGATCAAATCCTAAATCCTGTAACGAGGCAAAACAATTTACTTTGCAATACTTTTAATAGGACATAGTTTTACATAAGTGATAGGGGCATGCCAATGGGCCTGGAGAGTTTTAGTGATTAAATTACTTATTAGAATAGAGATAGATTTACCGTAAGCAGGCTCCAAAATCCCCATGCAGGTCAACGCTTTTTGATGGAAGGGTTTGGGTGTCCACTAAGCTCCAAAATTTGTAAAGGACGGTTAAAATCTGAATCCCCATATCTATAATAATTTGTGAGCCTGAGGGTTTTATAATAGAATGAGGGGTATACACAGGGATCCCCTCTTTGGCATCCACAGCCTCTGGGGTAACTTAGTTTTTCCCTTAAGACTTGGTACTCAATTTTTGCAAATGGAGGATGAGTATTTGAGGAAGCATGTCTGTTTTAGGGGCTCCTTTATTTTTGATGGGGAGTTTCAAATATTAAAAGAATCTGATGCCCTAGTAGGGATAAGTTTTTCCTTGTGGTTGATGATGCAGTTAAACTCCCGCATCAGTTGGACCCCAAAAAAACCTGTAGTAATTATTTCCTAGTGCAACGTCGGGGGAAGTAATTAATAACTTCCCAAAATGAAGGGGTAAAGCAGAACAGGCTCCTATCGCCTTAGTAGACTGACTAGCTGCCGTCCCATATATAGCTTTGTGAATCAAGTCTGGATTGATTTTTATCTTTTGGATAATCTGGGAGGAAATAATGATAACCAGAGAAAAGTATCAATTATTGCCAGGACTTTATACTTTTGGATTACTACTTTGACTCGAACTACCAATGGTCCAAATTGAGAGTTAATAGCTAATAGACTATCATTAAGGATTTGCAGTGAAGAAAGAGGAGGATTCTTCTGTGGCCAAGCTTGGGATTGTTCAATTCGTTTGAAAGTTTTATCTGCCAAGGCTTGAATGTTTTATAGAAGAGCTGACCACCAAGATTTGTTTGGATAACTGACCAACATATAATTAAGAAAGCTGGAGGTTCTTATTTCCTTGAATAGACAGAGGGACCTCAACTTCTGATGAGGTAACTAACACAAAGCAACCGAAAGTATTGGGGATAAAGCTAGGACTAGAACAAGGGTCTTGAGGCATTTGTTTTCCATCAGCATAGTGATCCTCTTACCCTATACTGACTGATATTTTGCCAACTTATGTTAAAGGATGCAGCAGTTAGCTACAGTGTGGTTGTTTCTTCTGCAATGAGTGCAGTATAATTCAGGTGTAGGCGAATCAAGAGGTGTAAAGTCCAATACTTGTGACTGAGGCTTATCGGTTTTAAAATGAGGTGGCCTGATGATTTTATGTAGTTTGGTCAGAATTTCCAATATAGCCTCTTTAATAAGGAGGAGGGACGTTAAGTTAGACTTCACCGCTTTAAGATAATTTAAGATATTATGCATATTTTTAAACGCCACAAATACAGCGGTAATGGCATTGCCTAACGTAAGATAATTCCTTGTAACCAGAGTTTGTGCTTTGAGGTAAAAACGGTGGGCAAATTCGCTGATAGTTTCCCCCAAATGAAGGCTGATACCCATAAAGGTCTGTTTTTGGTTGGTTAAGGTTAAAAAGATCCCAAATTCGAAAGCAAGTCAGTCTTGTCATCAGTCCAAGTTTGGCAATGCATCAGATGGGGGACCTTAATGTCTTGAGCCATATGGCTAAGACAGTTAGTCAAGTGTTTTAGCCGTTGATGCTCAGTTTCTTCATTTATATGGCTTTCATAGCATTATAGGAAAGAGAAAATACTTCCCTCTCCGGGGAAATATTTTTCTTTGAACAAAGGTTTAAATGTACCACTTGGTGGGGGTGATGGAGGGCTAATAACGTGAACTGATATGGGGACAGCAATTTCACCTAATTGAGATGCAGTATCTCAGGAATACGCTTGAGGTTGAAGCGCATCTATTTGTCTCTTCAGATAGTTAAGATCGTCAACTATTATATATACTCAAATTTGGGAAGCACTGAGAGCCAATTTTGTGGCAACAAGTTGAGTTTAGTTGGCAAACTTTGTATTTTAAGTGGTATTACCAGCTTAGAGGTCGAGTTGATGTTGTTTGGTGGTGAGCACTCTTTGCTTCTATTTATGTACCAAAGCAGGTAGGGTTGCTAAGGTCCCAAGGCGTTCATTATGAACAGTTAAGGAAACTTTGGGAGAAAGGGGAACTCCATCCAGAGTAAGTTGGGCTCCTTGAGCGAAACATTCTAATTGGACATCAAGATTTTTTATTTGTTGGATTTATGCCTGGAGCCATTTGTCAGGGATTCTGGGGTCACCACTGGGTCCTGGAGGGCCTCTGGACCCAGGGTTCCCTTCCTCCATCCTGCCCATCACAACCAGGGGTCCTCATTCACCTTCACGTCCATCATAACAGGGAGGTCCATGCTCACCAGTCCCTCCTTGAAGTCCAGAGTTATAGAAACTAATCTGGCCTTCCCTTAGTTCATATATCATTTCCTCCAAGGTTTGGAGGCATTCATCAATAGAGGTGATAAAGTTATCAAACTCGGTGCATACTTTGTGGGTATGATTTATGACTTGATTATGGATAACAATCTCTAGTTGACTAAAACGAGTTGTGAGTTCTGTCTGAAAGAAACTCATGACTTCTTTATCCAAGCGGGTGAGCACATCTTGTATTTCATTAAATAAACTGCCGATTTTTTACAATAGCAGTTTTGTTTTTATTGCCAAACTGGGAGGCAGATTGATAGAGTTGGAGGAGCAGTTAGTGTATGGTCTCCAATAGATGCAAGTGGCGGAGTAAATCTTGATGATGGAACCCCACTACTCAAAGTAAATGGTATAAAGTGGGATGGAAAAAGTGACTCAGATAGCGTTCCATACATCCAGCTCCAACTTGTTCTATATTGAGCAAAGAACTTTGAGCTAAGATCATAATAGGGACTGGAACAGCAAATGTTTTTCTTCTATTGGCTCAGCCCACAGGGACAAAGACTCCAGATAAGAGGAGCTGGAGAGCTTCAGCGAAGTCAGATACTTTTAAGCTGTATTATCTGAAAGATGGAGAATGGAGGGTCACTTCTGTAGAAGGAGGAAAGAGAATATCGTGGCTGGTCATGGTATCGCCAATATTCATGTTGATTTTCCAGTCATTGAGATGGGCAGCTTCACAATCCGAGGAGTTTTCCAAAACATAATTATAATTAAAACATATTTGCATTTTTTGTTTATTTTTATAATTCTCACCGCAAACTTGGGGTGCAAACTGGAAGGGAGCACCAGTTTTGTTGGGATCAAGGGTTGATACCACAGATCCTTTGTTGTTTATTGCCAGTTGACTCAAAGCCTGAGTAAGTTGAGTACTTACCTTATTTTCTTCTCTTGGTCAAGAAGTCTTGTTGATCCAGATATCAAGTCTGGTAAGGCAAATTACAAGTGGATACAATTTTTTATAAAATTGTGAAATGGTGAAAAAGCGTAAAGTTTATTAGCTTATTACAGCTATATAAGGGTACTCAAGGAGGTGTCTCAGGGAAAATCTAAACAGACCAAACTTAGATCAAAACTAAATGAATCGGGGATTCAGTCATAGCTCAATTATCTCAGATGAATTGCTTGTGCTTGTCTCATGGCTTGGATTTGACCCTGAGGTTGGGTAGCTTTGAGGGAGCATGCTTTGACCATGTCAATTGGTGTTGATCTCCAACTTCAATAATTGTTGACTTTTGTTGGGTTTATCCCTGACAGAAATTTGGGCTTTTTGGTTGGACCAGGATAGATTCCTGTCATCCGACACATCCAAATCTGCCATTTGGGTAGTAACTCTGACACCACCCATGGACTTAATGACAGTACGTGGAGCCCATACTAAATCAGTTTACTGATTTCTTCACTGACTACTGCTTCAGAAGCCTTTGAATAATGGACAGTTCTCATTCATATTGGCGGGTATTCCTAAGTGTCAACATTATGGATCACAATTTTAGCGCAACCAAGGTCATAATCATCCTGGGCAAATATCACCCAATGATCCTCAAATTAATGTAGCATTTCTTTTTCTGGCATTAGGATAACTCATCCTGTTGCAATCAATCAGCTAATATGTTAATAATTTTGGCAGCATCTACCAGTAATCTAATCTTTGTTAGCATTCCAAATTCATATAGCTCTCTAATTTCTGTCATCATCATTAATGGCGCAATTGCAATGAGTTGATTTTTTCTGCTTCACTGGGTTTTTGCTCAGGTTGGCCAGTAGTACTCGTATTCTACTGTGGCCTGGCATTATAATACACAGCGCTACCCAAGGCTTTAGTCTCAATTTACTCTATGGGTTAATGATAAACCCATATAATTTTTATAAGATTTCTAGAGTTCACTCTCTATTAACTATTACATGCATTCCAAGATGAAACGTAATCATCATTTTCATCCTCAACAGTAACTAAGGTTTCAAGAATCTACGCAAAATTTATTTACTTCTTCTTTCAACCAACTTGTATTAATTTGGAATTTTGGTTATAGTAACTAGATTTACAAAACTATTCTTCGTTTTCAGTAGAGTTTCTCCTCTCTGCTAATATACCAAGAGCAAACTTTGCAAAAAATTGTCAGGGTATCCTCCCCAAAATCGCATTTGACACCATACTTTCTCAGATGTTTTTCCCAATGAGGATGTAATAATTTTGATTTGCCAGCAATGTGGCAGGATCTGATACCACCAGTGCTCCAAACTGGAGCAGTAATGCACTGTATGCTCCATAAGATGTTGTGGTATCTGGTCTGGTGGTGACATATTCTTTTTGTGCTCTAAGTCTAGTGAAATCTTCATTCACTTCACAAACTTTATTGAAATAAATAATAATGGGCACTCTACTGTCACTTATCACATGTGCTCTTACTTGATTGTCTACAATGTCTACATAAGTACACTCAGAGTACTGTAATATAATGCTCAATGGGTAAATCACAACATTATTTACCAAATATAGAGTATAATTAATTGAGTGAACAAATCAAGAAAGGATTCATTGACTGTGTTAATATGAAGAAAAATGTTTGCTTTGTCGTTTTGTCTTAAGTAGTTCTTCCATGCTTTTGGCAGTTCTGATCTTTTCTGCCATCTGAAAAGCATATGGCTGAGCAAATTCTTTCAGGATTTCAGAGTCTATCCCCTTAGCCTTAACTCAGGTAATTGCATTAACATCCAGATTAACCACCTTGTAGAGGAAATCAGGTGTGCCTTCATCTACAAATTAGATTGGAGATATCCAGGTCATCATCATCGTGTAAGGGGAACATGTTTGTTTGCAGTGTTAAATTGTTCAATATCTAAATTGCTGGCCCTTTTCCCAAATCTTGACCAGTTTTCTTCTTTTTAGACTGCACCAGAGTGACTTGCACTGTAGGCTTCTTATCCCAAGATTGAGTGACTATGTGATCAAGCTTTCCACATTTGTAGCAGTGAGTTTAAGTTTTATATACTTTTTTGTCCTTTGGACTTATTTTCTATTACAACTAATTCTGTTGGTCCTTATTAAGCTCATTGAGTTTCACCTTATTCTGAGTTCTGGCACGAATGGCTATGAAAGTTATATTAGGTGCTTTGAATTTTGCTCTTAACATCTTGAGATACTACACCATCTGCAATGTGGAAGTTTGATTTGCAAGTGCTAAAATCATAGTGCGGTGCAAATCTCAGTAGGGCCATCATAATGCTTGAATTGCTATACATGCTTTAAAATCGGATAGAACTTTACAACCAGTCAGGAATTGAGTTTCCAGGTAAAATCAGCCAAAGAAATCTGCTAATGTTTTTTTCTTCCTAAACTGAATTCCCATATACTACTGTTTTCAGTTAGCCATCTATGCAAGACTGACAAATTCAGTCAGTATTAATTCTTTGGCGTTGCTGTACATCTCAATTATCCCCATTGAGATGGGGCAACATCAGGTTTTGACAGTCTTTGTCCAAGCAGTCTATCACAGCTACTCATTTGTTGGTCTCCATACCCTTACATTATAATTTGAATAGGCAGAAAAATGCTGGTGCATTATCCCAGTGAAATACATGTAATTTTATCATAATACAAAATTCTTCTGTTGTGACTGTGTCATATGATTAGTTATCGTCAACCCAACTGTGGAAATCCAGTTATTGTTGCTCTCTGGTGCTGGACGCCACTAGATTCCACAATCAATTTATTAAAATAAGGATAAAAACACTAATTAATACAAAGCTGGTTTTTATAAGTTTTTATTAGTGTTGGCGCGGGGAAAGAGAAACAAACCCTCATGATATCTGACTGTTCAGTATTTAAACTGTATTGAGGGTCAAAGGGAATTTAATGGTAAGTTCAGAATAGCTTAGTGTTGTAAAATTAACGGTACTTGTGAGATACGCTGATGGATTGTGCACAAGGTTTGATCCACTGAGCAACTAGGACCAACAATATGGTGATTGTTGTCCTCGACACAACAGAATAGAGTATAAAGATAGATAAATAAATAAATATGGAGCACTCGCTCCTTCCACTCTTCTTTTGTTTTTTAAATATAATACAGCGGAATCCCGCTGTTCTACTTACTCTTAAACTAATAACAACTTAACTTCTTAATTGTCTCATCCTGCCTTTATGGTAACGACTTTGAATGGTATCACTTTCATGGCCTAGTAATTCACTTCGCCGTATCTCACTGGGTTTCACCAATTATTCATTCAACAATTTACATTCGCTTAATTCAGCTGATTTCCCAGTAACCCAATATTGCTTTGTTTCAAAGTGCTTGAATTTCCATTACCAGTTCAATTCTGGCAGATTCCTATTCATTTCGCCATGACAACTGGGGCTATTGTCCAGTCATATCAGAATTGCGACATTACCCCCCTTTGACTGGACAATAAGGCTTCTATTGGCTATACACTCGGAGGAACTTGGAATGCACTCAGTTGATGATCTGACCGCTAGCAGGGTCCTTGATAGTATATGAGTTGACCCCAGTTTCCTCTATGACTTCGAATGGACCAATCCATATGCTGGCTAGCTTGTGTTTCCATCTGAACCCATGCTGATCGTTGAAGAAAACAATGTCGCCTTTCTTGAACTGTGCTAACCTGCTCTGAAGTACCTGATCTGCGGCCTGATCCCTGATATTCTTGGCTATGCTGAAGGAATAAGCTTCAGTTTGCAATTTGATTAGAATATTTGCAAGGTTAGTCAAATAACGGTGGGGTTCCATTCCACCAGTGTCTTCTAAACATGAATAAAGTAACGCTGGAAGAGCTGGGTGCCAACCATTAAGAAGCTGAAATGGGCTTTTCCCTGTGGCGGAATGGTAACTGATGTTATAGGCGAACACAGCAGTGGAAAGAAGGGAGGTCCAATCAGATGTTTGATACATTACAGTTTGTGTAGGATATTCACCAGGGTCCCATTCACTCGTTCGACCATTCCATTAGACTTGGGACGGTATGGGGTTGTTAAAACCCCGCGAATTCCCATGAGTTTATTCAATTTGGGGAGGATATCAGAGGTGAAGTTAGTTCCGTTGACAGTGAGAATAAATTGAGGGCATCCATGGTGCTGAATAATGCACTCCATCACAAACTTGGCCACTGTAACAGCCCCCAAATCTTGTATTGCCCTTGCTTCAAACCACCGAGTCATATGGTTGATAGCCACCGGAATGTACTTACACCAATTAGCTCCTGTTGGCAAGGGACCAACAACATCCAGGGAAACAGTATGCCAAGCAAAGTGAGGTTTCACTACCTGATAAGAAGTCTTACAGCGGAATGGCTTCTCCACTTGACACTGATGGCAGTAAGAAATATTTTCAAGCACATCAAACTTCATACTTTTCCAATAGTACAAAGGGCGCAGCAACTCCATTGTATTGCGCACTCTGCCATGTCCGACTGCCCTGTAGACGCTCATAATAATTTTTTGCCAGATTGAAGGCCGCGGAAAATTCACTGTAGAATCGCCTATCTACTTGTATAGTTCCCCATTCCGCTGGAAAGTATTTGTTTGCATCTCATAAATGCTTTGATCACTTGGGGTTCGTCATCATACTTTCCACTAAGCATCTTGTCATACATCACATCGCTGAGGTCTTCCATTACTGCAACAGTTGGCAATTGAGATAAACAGTCGGCGTTCTGATGCTTTGCTCTGGCCAATGAAGGATCTCAAAATCATAAGCCTGTAGCTTAAGAGCCCATTGAGCCAACCAGCCTTCAGTTCTTTGAGGTTCTGCAGCCAGCGTAATGATGTGTGGTCTGTTACAACTTTGAACTTTACCCCATGCAGGTAGATTCTTAATTGCTTATATGCGTAGATCACTGCTAAGCACTCGCGCTCAGTCACAGTATAATTACGTTCATGGCTAGTCAGGCTTTGGCTGCAGTATGCCACTGGGTGCTCCTCCCCTTCATCATATTTTTGGGATAAAACTGCCCCTACAGAGGAAAGAGATGCATCCATTTGTACAATAAATTCCTTATTGAAATTTGGGTAATGTAACATGGGGGCACTAATTAGTGCCGTTTGAAGTGTATCAAAGGCGCATTGGCGCCATTCCGTCCATTTGAACATGGCATCCTTCTTTAACAGCTCAAACAGCGGTCCTCCAATGCAACTGAAATTGGGTATGAAGCGTCAATAATAACCCACCATCCCCAAAAGCACCTGAATCTCCCATTTACTAGCTGGAATAGTCATCTGTTGGATAGCCTCCACCTTGGCTGGTTGGGGTCTCAGCCCAGTCACATCCACCAAAAAACTGAGGTATTCTAACTTATCCTTGAAGATGTGACATTTCTTGGGTTTAATCTTGATATTGGCCCTAACCAGTCGGCAAGATAACTCTTCTAGATGGGTAAGGTGCTCAGTAGATGTGTGTGAGAAGATGTTAATGTCAAAGTACACAAGAACACATGACAGCTTCAGATCCCCCAAAATGGTGTCCATTGCTCGTTGAAATGTATCTGGGGCATTACACAGCCCTTGTGGCATACTAGTTGGTTGATAAATCCCTTTGGAGGTGATTATGGCACTTTTTTCTTGTTCCGCCATGGGTAACTTGATTTGCCAATAGCCAGATATTAAATCCATTGCAGAGAAGTAACAAGCTCCCCCTAACCATTCCAACGCATCATCATTTCATGGCAAAGGATATGAGTCCTTTTTTGTAATGCTGTTGAGCTTGCAGTAGTCAATTACTACCCAGTTAGTACCATCCTTCTTTTTGACAATTAGGACAGGGGAAGCCCATGAGCTCTTCGATGGTTTGACAGTCCTTGATCCAACAGTTTATTGATTTTTGCTGTAACGATTTCTTCCACAGCTCTAGATCGATGGATTGGCCAAGATCTAATGGGGGATGATCCCCAGTGTCCACTCGATGGATCACTCCTTGGGCGCACCCCAAATCATTATCATCAACAGCAAAGATCTCTTTATATTTTTAAAATAAGTCTTCCACTTGATCCTTCTGATCTTCTGATAATTCCTTTAAATTTTCACGCGGTACCACTGCCATTATGCTGGGCTGTGTTTTGACGGGTAGACTGAATTCCTCCAGTGAGCCAAACTCATGAATCCCTTGATCCTCCTCAACTGGAATGATATGGAGGAAGGCAATTACTTGATGTCAGCGGATTTGCTTTGGTTTATCCTGTAGATTCGCTACCAAGACCTTGATCTCCACATGCCCTGGAAGTATAATGCCAGGGGCCACATGGAACTTATGCTGTGATTGTTGATAGGGCCCAATGAGCTCCCCATATATCCCAGCAGGCACTTCCACCTCTAACTCGGTGCTTATTATTGCTTGGTGTCCAGAGGGAATAGATATAGTGCTAGCGGCTCTGAGCGGTAGCCCTTGATATTCATAAATTAGGTGAGTGAGGGCTCAGGTCTTGCTCTTTAGTCGATGATAGTGAACTGCAACCACTACATCACTGTACACAAGGTTAATGTGACTCATGTGTACTGAATCCTTTGGCCTTTTGCTGGAAGAGAAGTAGATTGGAATCCGCTGCCCCATTATCTTAAATGTCTCCGCTGTCATATTAGCAACAGCCCTAAAGTGGCGCATAAAAGCGGTTCAAATTAACAGGTCATAGTTGTTGTTTGGTAACACTATAGCTGGGGCTACAATGACAATCAACCCAAACCGCAAGGGTAGCACGCTGTATGCACCTTCAGAGACTGTGCTTTCCGCTCCTGCAGTCCCATATACCATATGATGCTCCACATCAGGCTTTTAATGCCAACTTTGACACCAATCTTGTGTATCATATGTTGATTGGGGCACCTGTATCAATTATTGCACAAACTCAAGTTTTTGCTACAACAGTGTCACAGTAAGTAAACTCGGAGTAAGATGCATCTGATTGTTTTAAGACATGGATATTTAATGGGTATTTTTTTCCAAGGAAGCTCATAAATACCCATCCCCACTTTAGGGTAGTCTTTAACAATAGCGTCCACAGGGAGGGCCATGCTGACCCCTGACAAGGTAAGCGCATCAGCAAATGGATCTGGTTCATCAGCAGAAAGGTGATCAAACATTTGACAAGCATAAGGCTTTGGCTGGTCCTGAGAGTGTGCTTCCGCCATGTCCATGAAACGTGTTTGTGTCAGCGAATTCACCCCTCCAACCAGTTGTTATTATAAGATGGCATCATCATACTGAGGAACTTCCACTGAAGGTCCAGGAATAAGTTCTGATGGGACGTTTTGGGTCAGAATAGCAGAGGTAGAGAGTCTCATCTCTACTCCGCTCTGATTTTTTCCCTGAAGGTACTGTTCCTGCGGTAAGTACAGAGCCCAACATTTGCAACAACTTCTAGCCAGGTACCCGGAGTGACCACACAAAAAGCAATTAATCCCATAAGACCTTCAACCATGCTGATTGTAAAAGGAGTAACCATAAAGGTTGCTCTGGGATTGAACAGTGTAATCTGGCTCCTCCCAATAGGTGAGCTGCTGTTGGCAATAGGATTGGAAGTAAGGTGTGTATTGTAGATAAAGCCAGTGGATGTCAAACAGATGCTGAACAGGGATGGATAATTCCTCTGGATAAGAAATTCCAGCAGCGGAGGTGCTAGGGTTCCGCTCTATCTTGGGTGGAGGGAAGGTAGCGGATAGATGGCGTAGAATTTGGACAAATTCAAGCAAGGGTACGTCAACCTCTAAGTATGAAGATAAGGCATTAAAAAGCTCACGATATGGTTTCACAGCAGAGGTCAACACTATGCATATGTCACATTCAGTTAAATACCCTGCCACAATTAAAACATGGGCTTCAGCTGAGAATTGATCAGCAAACACAGTGAGGGTTTCATTGAGTTTAAGCCCAATAGTCAAAACTCATTCTTTCGCTGTGACATTTTCTCAGTTCTGCCAAATAACTGCAGCACCATCTCCTTAACTTCATGGTAGGAAGCGGAACTAGCTGAGAGGTAACAAATTACTTGATCAGCACTCCCAACATCCAAGGAGGAGAGCAATAGTTTCGCCCTCTGTTGATCTAAAGTACCTTCAGTAGCAAAACCAAATTAGTGAAAAAACCCATGTATGTTTCCTTCACAATCAAATGGTGGGAACTGAGTTTTCATTATATTATTGATCAATGGGCCCCCTGTAGTGAGCACCATTGTTGTAAAATTGGCAGTAATTGTGAGATACGCTGATGGATTGTGCACAGGGTTTGACCCACTGAGAAACTAGGACCAATGATATGGTGATTGTTGTCCTCGACATGACAGAATAAAGCATAAAGATAAATAAATAAATAAACAGATATGGAGCACTCGCTCCTTCCACTCTTCTTTTATTTTATATTTAATACAGCGGAATCCCGCTGTTCTACTTACTCTTAAACTATTAACAACTTAACTTCTTAATTGTCTCATCCTGCCTTTATGGTAACAACTTTGGATGGTATCACTTTCATGACTTAGTAATTCACTTTGACGTATCTCATTGGTTTCACCAATTATTCATTAATCAATTAACATTCACCCAATTCAGCCAATTTCCCAGTAACCCAATATTGCTTTGTTTTGAAGCGCTTGAATTTCCATTACCAGTTCATTTCTGGCGGATTCCTATTCATTTCGCCATGACAACTGGGGTATTGTCCAGTCATATCAGAATCGCGACACTTAGTATGGTCCAAATTAGAAAACAGGCAAATTTGGCCTATAAGATCTCAGATAATTTGCTTAACTTTGGATGAATGTTAGATGAGGAGTTTTTTTTAGGCAAGCTGTACCTGTGGGGTAACAATTTGATAAATTTCAGCCAATCCCCATTAGAGAAAATTATTTCACCTTGGGGTTCCCCACCAAGCCTATAAAAGGGGTGGTCCCCGCTTAGGTGCTTTCTTTGAAATAGAAGTGGCTGGGGGAGAGCCAGCCAATGGACGTCCCAGAGTCCACCTGTGGTCTAAGAAATTCAACTGCTAGATTTTTGTTAATTGCCCATGAGGTATTCAAAATAGTGTTACCCCAATTTGTAGGGTTCCACCAAGAATTTTCCAGAATCTTTTGGCCAATAAAAGCATCATTATTATAAAATTTGATTTTCTCATCATTGCAGACTTGTAAATGTCCGACATTTCCCCTTTTCATCCAATTTTGAACCAAATTATTCTTTTCTTGAAGCTGGGAGGAAAATGTCTGACATCAACTAAATGATAGGTGTATTTTTTAGAGTCTTCTCTGATATTGAAGAAAAAGCTCCTGGCATATTCCTTGAGATTTATACATTTTCAACGGTAAAGTTAATTTCATCTTGTTGTTTAATTCATTTCACTTTATCTGGGCGCAATCACATTTGTGATCATTATGTTATTTAAAGCACTTTAGTATTTAAGCTAAATCTCTCTAAATTCAGCAAAATCATTCTTTATCCAGTTCAAATTAAGTTTTCTAATATAACTCTTTTATTAAACATGGTCTCCTTCTATTTCAATAAAGTGAACTTCCCATGAATTTTTTATTATACTTTTCAACTTTTTAACTTACTCCTTGGCTTTCATCGCTCGCTCATCCACGTTTGTGAGATCTTCTTGTGATGCCAAGTTCAGCGCATTCTTGTTAACTGATACTAATACCATCTACAGCTTTAGAAGTTCTTTCTTGTACAACATTGTGCTGATACATTCTTATATTGACTTTGCCTTTAAAACTCAACTACCCATGTAGTGAGCACAAACTTTAACTTTTAAACTGTGGTTGATCACTGTAGATTTTAAGTCTACAGAACAAGGTTGATATGTGCGTTGAAATAGATTAAAGATATAGTAATTAAACGGATTAACAATAAGATGAAGACTATTGTCCTAGTTGAGATTTTCATATCCAACTTAAGTATTGCCCTAGATGCTAGACAAGGGCTAACGCTTTTCCTTATAATCCTTGAAAGTTTTAAGGCAAGAAAAAAATTTTCTGATATTCCTTTCTTAGCTTAAAAGCTAGTGAATTAGTTAATAATCACTTGGACAAGGGTTTTTTCCTTCAATTATAATCCCAAGACATGGCAACAGACAAATAGATAAGAGAAACCTCTGCTTTTTCACTCCAAACCCAAGAGTATATATTATAAAGTACAAAACTATCTTTATGTTATTTAAGTGATCTTTTAAAAAAACTGCTCTAATTACTTTCATCAAGGAAATTTATAAGGGAATCTGGCACCCAATTCTTCCATTGGCGCCCCAATAGAAAATGGCAGCTGTTGCTATTATATTAATCATCTGAAGTATCACCCAATGATGATCTTCCTTATCTGTCTAGTCAGATATAACCACTAACTAGAAATGTGACCCCTTCTTTCTAATTTTGAAGAATGTTTCCAATGTTATTAATCATTTTCAGCGGATTATCCTTATTAGGCTAGCAACCTGCTTAGGTAATGGGATATTTTACTCATTAACAGTAGGTCACTTTACCTAAAAGATTAGCTCACATGTTGCTACCAGAAGCGCTGTCAACTCCAAAGCAACTAATCATAAATACCTGAGTTGATTGGCGACAAACTTTGATTGAATGATACAATTATTTTACCATCAATTAAAGCGATAACTAAACATATTAAAATACATAGTTGGAGATCCTCAATGACAAAACACTAGTAATATGGTGGAATTAATCCTGGTGTATTAATTAATATTCTGTTAAGAATAGGAACTAACAATAGTCATCCTTTATTATGATAACTCACATCCACTAAGGCAAATTACCCCTTGGGAAAAGCAGACTATAATCTATTTGAGCTAAAATGATGTGGGCATACTGAGTCTAACATTCATTTAGCAATCTTATACCCTTATATTATGGTTCTAGCTATCTAAACTATTATTTTTGCATCAGATTTTGCTAAAGATTAACTCAATTTTAAAATTTTATAGCTATAGTTAAGTTAATTCTATTGGTAGATTATGAATAGAGAAAACCTATCTTCTCTGAGGATTTACTTATTTTACTTAAAATGATATCAGGATAAATAGCTTTAGATATGTAAACTTGAATTTAAAAGTCTGACAATTTAAATTAATAAAAATATAAAAAGTGTCTTTTGGGGTTGATGATATACTGTAAATCATATAATCTAACCTTTTGAAGATGTAGCGCTTCTTAAGTACACTAAGAAAAAATAAACTGAGACTATGATAAATAATGTAGCAATATAGTGGTATTTTATGGGGCTCAAAAACAATAAAAGCTTATGAAAATGTAATATAATTGGTTTGACCAACATAGATTATTTTTTACTCAATTTTATATCCACTAATACTTAGATAGAGGATTTAATCCAATTATAGTAATTAAGATGGCGTGCGGCCCACATTTTTCTATGAATTTAGTCACTTATCACTTTAGTATAAATAGATTTTTTTCTCATAACAATCACTTTAGTTACTATGATTTGATTCGAATAGCAAATTTGGATAATCATACACAGGAAAGATGGGCGACTTTAATAACAAAAATAATACAACATGGGTGAGCGTCACAGCAAGTGGTGCGCTTAACTGTACAACTAAGGGCAAGAAACGCCCTGGAGGGGACCAGGAACCCAATCTGCAAAGAAATCGCAAACTCAGACACTATCTGGGTTTATGGTATTTACTGTAAAGCAGGTGCAATACATGTACATTCAATTCAACCAACCTTTGTCAAAGGTGGAACATGGGATCAGAATCTTCCTTGGGGATGAGTCACCGACCCTGTGGGAGAAAACATCTGAGGCACAGCCCTCACTTTTCCCTCATGTGGTGTACATAGCCACCAACAACATGGGCTGCGGCTGGATCAATATAAGTTTTGTAACAGCTGATGAAGCTGATGCCACAGCAAAAATCTGCGTGGAAATTGCCCTCCCTGAGGGCAAAAAAATTGTGTGCACCATGCGCACCAGATGAAACAAAGCGAAAACTTTGTTCATCTCCTTTGACTCGCTCCCAACCTTCCTCATAAGGTAATCAAGGAGGAGCTCTGCAAAGGTCTTGTAGCCTATGGAGAAATCCAACAACTCGAATTACAGCAATTTTGCTTAATGCCTGACCTGTGCATGGGCAAAGCTATCGCTGTAATCAACCCCTTCCCAGAAGTGGAAGAGGATTTATCCAGAATTCCCCGCGCAGCAGAGTTTCACTTTGCAGATGGGGGCCAGTCAGCTGCATTCTGAGTTACACCAGAACGCGCACCACCCATTTGTAACCACTGTGGCTCACTGGGCCACAAGGAACATGCATGCCCTGTAAAAGAGGGATTAATGGAAAATGATTTTTTTGAAGAAGCTATGGATGAAGATAATGAAAACTTCGCCAAAATGACTGATGGCCACCACCCTTTCCGCTGGGGTGAAGATGGACTATACTCCATCATGGACCCAGTTACAAGTAAACAACGTAAAGCAGCACAAAAAGCCCGCAAGAGAGCAGCGGCTGAAGCGGCAGCACATGTGGAATCCGCCATTAACCACGGACAAATTCAGCTGGATATTTCAGATATTCATCATACCAACCAATCAGAACAATATGCCCAGGTTAAAAATTTTCACAGTAACCAGACTGAGCCTCAAAGCGTCATCAGTCATGCACATACTGAGGAACAATGCAACCACAATTTGGGTGAAAATGCG
Source organism: Massospora cicadina (assembly GCA_022478985.1). Lineage (NCBI taxonomy): Eukaryota > Fungi > Entomophthoromycota > Entomophthoromycetes > Entomophthorales > Entomophthoraceae > Massospora > Massospora cicadina. The sequence continues at coordinate 16,608 of JAKSZP010005275.1, read as the reverse complement.
GTGCACAATGCAACAAAGTTGAACCTCAAAAATATAAAATTTAATCAACAACCCGCATCAAATCAACATGAGACCTGTGCAGGAAAAGTTGATGCAAATGCAAAAACTGCAATTCCCTTGAATCATTGGGTCATATCAAGGGAACCAACAATGGCAGTGAAAGAGTTGGAGTACAGATGTGGAGCATGGCCAAAATGAGCCGCGGTGGGATGGGACCAGAGGGTCCTCCCAACTGCTCCTGAGGCGCCGTGGGCACCTCAGTGTCAATAGGGACATTGAATATCGTGGGAGCCTGGGCTCATACGTCCCAAGCCAAAAAGCTGACATTCCTGCAAAAACCTCTTGTAGACATCTTGGCCATCCAAGAAACCCACTGCCTACAAGGGAAAGAAGAATCCTGGTCAACCAGGGTCGCACCATCACAATCAGTATGGACGTCTCACTGTGGGGTGATAGTCCAAAACAACAAAAAATTTAAAATTACAAATTCATCATCACATTTTCACGGTTGAGTCCTGGTAGCAACTATCACATGCCAAGATGAAATAATTTCGTTAGCATGTATCTACACACCGTGCACTGCAACTGAGAGAAAAAAAATTTTAAAAAATTTCTACCCTCACCCTCCCACCAGATATCATCATGTTAGGCGATTTCAACTGCTGGGATAACCCCAATACAGATAGATGGCCTAATCCCAGGGGATACCCACCTGGACACATTGAATATTGCACAATGAAGGCATCTATTGGCTTACAGGATGCTCTTCCCCCCAATTCACCAATCCTTCCCCATATGACAAGACCCAACATATTTGAGGGACTACTCATATCGATGAGTCGTATTGACCACATTCTCATCCCACAATCCCACCACTCAAGAATCTCCAAATTTACAACAAAAAAGATCAATTTTTCTGATCACTGATTTTTTATGGTGCAGTTAGTGCCAACCCAATCCCACACACAGGTGTCGCCTTGGAGAAAGCTTCACCCAGAAAATATAAGATTGCCTGAGATATCTGACTGGGTTGAAAACAAGGCTACAAACCCAGAATTCACAGCCTCATTCACTTCAGATCCCATCGGAACATGGGAAAATTTCAAAAAGATTTAATCAACAAAACCCAACATTTTGCATCACGCAAGTACACCGCGGACACAGCCACAATCAAGCGTACCTTGGCAGAACTAGACCACCTGGAAATAAATACTCCGAGATCTGGCTATAGTCCTAATTGGGGACGCAAATGGGCAGAAATTTCAGCCTGACTTAACAATCTCATCTTTAAACACCAACACAGAATCAAAGTATCGAACAAAGGTAAGTTCATAAAGGAAGGCGAAACCTGTTCAACATACTTTTTCTGCCAATTCCACTCCCGCGGAAACCAGCCCACATGCACACAGGTCCGCAAGACCAACAGCACCGTGGCAACTGACCCTGAGGAGGTTAAGGTGGAAGTACACTGCTATTACACCGAATTATATCACGATATGCCAACAGATCCACAAAAAATTAAATAATTTATTTAAACTGCCAAGATACAAAGTACACCACCAAATTACACTATACTATCCCTTATCACATGGGAGGAGCTTTGGGTAACAATTCGCGGTGCATCACGTAGGAAACGCCCAGGGCCTGATGGGATACCCTACGAATTTTACAAAAAAATTTTCAACAAATTGCCCCCTCCTAATGGCGTCTATGAACCAGAGCTTATTAGAAACACGCCTATTACCAGGAGGCCATGAATCCTATGTTATAACCTTGTATAAAAAGGGTGGCAAGTTGGAACTGGCCAACTGGCGCCCAATTGCACTCTCCAACACTGACACAAAAATTCTAACAAAAATTCTAGCAGCTAGATTAGGCGAAATTGCATCTGACGTCCTATCACCCAACCAGTTTGGGTTTATACCAGGGCGTTCAATCTGGAACAACATACACCCTGTTGCAAACATTTGCCAATCCAAAGAGACTGGTGACCTGGTCTTCTTGGATCAGGAAAAGGCGTATGACCGTGTTAGCTGGCCATACCTAAAAGAATGTCTACATGCCTTCAAACTCCCACCAAGATTCATAAAATGGGCGATGCTCCTAACAGAATCTGCAACCATGGCTGTATGCGGCCCTGGATTCCTAACAAACAAGATTAAACCACACACATCTAGTACTAAAAAAAGATTAAACCACACAGAGGGCTTAAACAAGGGGACCCTCGAAGCCCACTGCTATACAATTTCAGTTTTGACCCGCTCCTCCAAGTAACTGACTCACGTCTAATGGGGATAACTGCACAAGGACAACCAACAGTCAAGATACTGGCCTTTGAAGATGACTGCGTAGCAGTAAAGCAAACAATGAAGATGCCCGACAGCTGGAACACACTCTAGAGGAATAATCCAAGGTGAGCAATGCATCGCTCAACAGAAGGAAAACAGAAATCATCCTCTTAGGCAAATAAACAAACAATTGGGCCACAACATCAGAACCTCACACCAACACTCAAAGAAAAAACCCAATTATATTACCCTTTGCAACACCTCCCACCACCACTCCTATCTGACACCTTGGAATCTGGCTAGAATCAGGGGATATGCTAATGAAACAATGGAAAGTAACCTGTTACAACGGGTATCCAAACGCGTCGCCTCCCTCAAGGGAAGAACCCCAGGACTAACAGGACGAGTTACAGTTGCTAACTCGCTCATCCTCCCAATACTGTGGTACCAGGCCCATGCGATAGTCTTCTCACCTACCTTTATAACCTCAATTCGCGCGCTTATCCAGGGCTGGCTGTGGCCTGGCTCTCACCCTTTTATATGAATGAAAACACTATTTGGCCCACGCTCAAGCGGAGGCATGGGACTAATAGATTTTAGGAGCCATGTCAATCACATCCTAGGTACCTGGATAAAGGAAATCCTTGCTTAGACCTCCCACAACAACATTGGTCCAGAGCAGCAAGGACCAACTTTGCACAGGCGCTCAAATTAACCAACCCACATAGTCCACCCAGACTACTTTCATACCTTGCCAAGCACCCTACTGCAACGGGTCCACTTGGAACCTCCCCTCATTTCAAACATATCCTCTGAACTATCCGCCATATGGGATGGACCATAGAGAACATGGGTACTATACAGGGAAGGGGACGACCCAGCCCCCAATTCAAATTAAGAAACCCAGAAAACCACCCCCAGAAAGATATGCTCGCAAAAACCCCAAGCATTGCTAGGATAGAATACCTAGATATGCTGGACATTCCCTATGATTTAACCACACAGAAAGCAATGTGGAAAATGACACACCACCCACTCCTACAACCAAGGATAAGAGCAAACGCCTGGCGCTGTTTGAGAAGGACCTATAGGATGGCGGACCGCTCCAACTCCCTCCACAAAACATGTGCAGTATGTGGAGGGGAGGGATCCCTACATCACCGCCTAGAAACATGCCCCCCAACCAAAGGTATATGGCAGGAAGTCGCACGCCCGCTCAAGATTCAAAATGAACAGGAATTCTCGATATCAAAGATATCTTCGCTCTCCAGATTGAGTCACCAATCCCATCTACTCTCCGCTCCCTAATAATACCCATTGCAATGTGGACAATACACACAATTGCATTAGATGCGTTCAAGGGCACGGTCCCAACCATTCATGGGATTAATAACAGATTCCATGTCCACTTACTAGAGCACTTTCTAAGCCTGGCTCTAAGGATATATGAGACCAAGACAAAAAGCGCTCTTAGAATCATGATTCCCACTCTGGTTCCTCCACACAGACCCTTTCCTTCACACCTGCTCCATAGCAGGGGAAACCCCCTCTGAGTAGTGCACCAACCCCCATACCTGGCAGTCCCGCTGGCAACAGGGGTAACTTGAGTACCCTGGGGTGCCCAATTTTTATATTTCTTAGTTATTCTCTTAGTTTCACATATATTCGGTAATGTCTGTCCCCTGGTCAGCCTACCTTGATTAAATAAAATCACTTTAGTATAAATAAAAAACACAATCCACATTGACATATTTTTGTTCCCTTATTATAGACCACTGACGCTGTGGCTTTTATTTGCCTTATTGCCTCCTATTTTATTTTAGCATACATATGCTATTTTGCTCCTCATCAGTATAAAATGATTGGTAATAGGTTTCATTAATTTGATGGCCAACCGCTAATAATCCAATTACATCCAGTATATTGCAATTACTCTGGCTTATTCAGTTATTATGAAAAATGCCCAATCCCTATTCACTTGCTTTTTAGCCTAATTTAGATACTAAGCTGATATTTAACTAATAAAAAGGCTTCTTATTAGTCAAAAAATGCACCAATGAGAATTTTAGTAGAGAGAGCATTTTTGAGTGAGAATGCTATCTGTAAGTGATTTATTTCTAAGTAGATAGTTTTAGCTTAAATTAAAAGATGATATAGAGAGCCATTGAACAACAGCAGTACCAGATACTGCAGTTTATTTTGTTATATAATTAATAAACCTTATTCCTAAATAAGGTTTTTGTTGGTTAAAGTTTTTACCCATATTGCTGTCTTCAAACAGTATCTAGTTTAGGTGTTTGTATGGACCTTAGTATCTGCATATGACGCCTAAGCGCCAGTTTTAACAGAGGTGCTCACTACAGTTGGCACAATTGCTACCATATATCAATCAAATTTTATAAGTATAATTAGAAGTATTACTCTGCTACCCCAGCACAAGTTATGGACTAACGCGGCCACTCCAAAGAGCCAACGTAAATTTGATCCACCTAATTATCTTCATAGTGAAGAAATAGTAGCTTCCAGATTATGGCTCAGATGATTTTTTACTCAGAGCTCTTAAGTTCCGCTCTCATAGCTACTTTAGAGGATCCTCAACTCCACATTGAAGGCTTTAAGCAGAACTTGAGTAACACTTTTTTCTCTTTATTAATTTTGATTGGGAGATTACCTCATCACGAACTTTAGTCTACTTACAAGGACACTAGATTAATGAGTAAAAGAAACTCTGCACAGCTATCAACTAGAAGCTTGAACTGGTTGAACACCAGTTTATGGTGGAACGCCGTCATTTTAATGGATTGATTGATCAACTAAGTTGTGATTTCACCTCTCTCTGTTCTGAATTATTGGTTACTTGAAACCGCCAAATACTATGGTAATTGATAATGCCTCCATTGAGCTTTATATCCCAAATGTGCCAGTTGTTAATTGTTTTGCTTGCCCCTCCAGAAGCTAGACCTGGAGGTCAATCTAAATCATCGTGGTTACAATGCCCTTGTGTAATAGGGTACCAGATTCCGTATAATCTGATCGTTTTAACTAAATTTTGATAAAAGAGGAAAGTACACAACTTTACTTATTTATTTAGACTAAGTATTTTTAGGCCCCAAGCTACTAATTTTATATCACTAGTGGTACCCAACCCCAAAGGAGAGGCCGCCATGCATCATTAATTACAAATGAGCTAAATGAAGGGATTATCATAATAAAAAATCCTAATACAGTCTTTAAGTTATAAGCCTAGAAAGCCATATCAGATGATGAGGAAGCTTTGGTAAACTTTTGTCTGGTGCTTGCTTTAGCTGGTGGATCATGATGGAAAACATTGGGGTGGGCGCATCTGAAACATGTGGTAAAAGGAGGTATAGTTGTGAATTTTCTTTGTTTATGAGGCCAGCGGTGTCCATCGCCTCAACATATTGAGCAAGTTAATGCTCAGCAAAGGTGATGAGAGCTGGCACAAAAGCAAACGACTTGATGCGCTGGCAGGTTTTGGGATAGCTGGGGTCAAAAAGAGAACTATTTGCCTCATCAATGCAAGTGCAGCTAACACCAAAAGTGAGCTCCTCAATTTTGTATTTTGCATCTTCATCAAAATCAAGGGTGAAGTTTGGGATAAGAATATCCTCAATGAGGGTTCCATAACCCTATGAAACTGCTGGCAAGTAGGGTGTTGGCAGGAGAAGCTGCGGCTTTCACAGCCATTTTATTTAATTTTTATAATTCGCAAAACTGGGTTTTGATCTAAAACAATGGAGTATAAATCAAGAGGATTAATGAAAATACCTCCAAAGAGGAATCTGGCTTGACATCAAATGTCCAATCACTGTTGTTGATCCATTTGAGGCACTTGAATGGATTTAGCTTGGCCAACGCTGGGCCAGCCACTGGAAAAGGAGTTGTGGACAGAGCTGATTGGTTGCATACTGTCAACCATGGATGCTCAGCTTAAACTGATCTAGCCATCAGCTCACAATATTGTAAGCTGTTTAAATTTTTAAATTTCTAGTTTTTTATTAGTTGCTGCATTAGAAGCAGTGCCATAATTCCCTGTAGTTAGGGGTGGGAGGATCGATCCCCATTCTAAAATTGGGTTGAGGTAGCAGATGGGGTGACGCTGGAGGGGAGTGGCAGAAGTGTTAAAGGCAGAAACTTCAGGGCATTTGTCCTTAAATGATTGAGTTTAAAGCACAAGGGCAAATGGCGTAGCCATTCTTGAAGCATTCCCAGAATGAGATCAGGGGCAGATCTTATCACTGTGTGAGGGGAAATTGCAAGATGGGTGTCACAATGGAATGGGCAGATAGTTGCCGTTGAATCTCAGCAATTCCGTGTGTACCCGTTGAAGGGTTTTTTTGCACAGGGTTTCAGCCATTGAACAATTGGAACGGACAATATGACAATTGGCTGTTCCTTGATACACTTGTAAACAATTATATATATAATAAAACGGGAGCAATTTCCTTAAACACTTCTTTATTTTAAAAAATAAAAAGGCTGATCTTCCTCTAGTCTGCTCCCTCTTTTCTTCTTCTTTTCCTTCTTTTCTACTCCCCAAAAAACCTCCTCTTCCAGTCCCCTTCTTTCCCTGATATCCCAGTGACCTCGGTCAGTACCAACCCTTTTTGCTTGGTTTATTCAGTTCGCCATATTCTCAATGGTTTTGGCTTGTTGTTCTTCAATTCTTTATCGCCATGATTCGAGGTGATTCAATTTATCTCTTGTCAATATCAACATTGCCTTATCACCCTATTTTGAAGGCAATCAGATATAACCTGTTATAACCCATTATCACCTCATCCTAAGGCATCAATTACTTATAGCTCTGAAACATCCTCAGCAGATTCTGTCCATTGAACCTTGGGCAGAATTCCTTCAATGATTCACTTGGCCATAATGATGGCTTGTCATCCAGCTGTATAGATTTGCAACATTACCCCCCTCTTTTGACTGGATGATAAGCTGTATGTCTCTTTTTCTGCAATCACCATGCAAACCATCCCGCGCCACCAGCCACGAGTCTGTGAGTTCATTTTTTCTACCATCTATTGCTTGGAGCAGAGTTATCTGACTTAGGTCACATCCCTCTTCCCCAATTTTTCCCCCTGGCTGATGAGGATGAGGCTGACGTGGAAGTCAAAACCTTGCTAAATCAGGAAGAGAATCTTCCTGAATTTGTCAGCCATTTGGCTTCCTGGCGCGCCCCCTTCGGGGACATAGTGGCCCAGATATGCTGAGGAGGGGAGCGGACCCAAGGGCCTTCATATAATGAAGTAGCTCAGCTCCTGGTGAGCGGCTTTAGTCACCTAGTGCTTCTGTCTCCTGTCAAGCCCCATCCTGTAGCTCTTTCCGTTCAGCAGATGCTGTGCTTTTGCAATGGGTGATAGCTTGCTGGTCAGGGTCCTTTCCCCACACTCCTACCCACTTCTGGTCCCTGGGGGTAAACTTCCACAACAACCAATTAGCTCGCCTTTGCTCTGGGGTCACTGCAGCGTTCACCACCCTCAGCGCTGATGATCCATCACAGTACCTTCCCATCATGACGCTCTTAGGTAACTTAATGCTATATTTAAAACCGCTTTAGGCTCAGGAATAGAGCAGCACTGGACAGCTCTCAAGTGGGCCCGGAGAGTGGCATTCACCACCACCACTCCTTTTCTGATAGCATATCTGAGCATGGAGGACTTCCTTGTAGATTGCTTGGCTCTGGGCGCAGCCTTATCCCCTTGAGACAGCACTCACCTGCTTACTCGCCAGCCCTTCTGAATCTGGCTCCCCAGTTGGCATGCTCATTAATTTCCCAGGATCATCAACGCATGTGATTTCAAGATTTGCTCCTTGTGGGGCAAGAACAGTTCCACCTCAATCAACCAGCTGAGCTCTCACCACCTCATCTGTTACCCTGGAACCCCAGTCCATCTTCCTCTTCTAGCCCTTTGCACCAGCCTCCCTTCTTCAGACTAGTGCAGTGGCTCCAAAGCGGATCTTGGCCCCCTTGCTCTCACCTTAGCAGCCTTTGCCTCCACCCCAACCCCAGACGAGCCCATAGAAACTATAGCACACTTGAAGCAGCAGAAGAAGAAACAAAGGTCCCATCAATCAAAACAAAAGGAACATAACAAGAAGCCAAAAAAGACAGGAAGGCGAAGATAATGAAGCGGAAGACCTCAAATAACAACTGCAAATAAAAGTAATAAAACTCACATATGTTATTTTATGAATAATTTCTTGTTAGCAGTACACCTATATATTTATATTTTTTTATTTAATTTTATTAAGAGGGGCTATATTACTGCTTATATGCCCAAAGGAATTCAGCATGCACCTGATTTATAATCCAACTGCTCGTAAGATCCTTGATAGTATAAGTGTCAACTCCCATTTTTTCTATTATCTCAAATGGCCTGATTCAAATAACGCGAGCTTGTGCTTTCACCCAAACCTGTGCTGATCATGGAATAACACCATATCTCCATCTTTGAACTGTGCTAGACCACTTTGCCATACCTGATCAGCAGACTGAATTTTGATCTTCTTGGCTAAGCTAATTAAGTGCGCTTCAGTTTGTAACTTAATCAGCATATTTGTAAGAGTGATTAAATATTATTGCAGATCCATTCTGCCGATGTCCTCTACACAGGCATATAACAGCGCAGGCAGAGCGGGGTGCCGTCCATAAAGCAAGTGGAAGGGGCTTTTTCCCATGGCAGAATGGTAACTTATATTGTAGGTGAACACCACAGTAGAAAGAAGGGTACTCCAATCGGAGGGTCTATCTTTAACCAACTTCTATAGTATATTCACCAGAGTTCCAATAACCCGTTCAACCATTCCATTGGAATCAGGGTGATATGGGGTTGTTAGGGCCCCATGGATGGCCATCAATTCGTTGAGCTTGGGTAAAATGTGGAGGTGAAGTTGGTTCCATTTTCAGTAAAGATGAACTGTGGGCAGCCATAACGCTGTATGATTGTTGGAGATACAACTAAGATGACTGGAGTTAAAACAAATCAAGATTTGCTATCTTGGTCTAATGAAGTTGTAAAATCAATGACGGGTATTTCTGATTCTCAATTTGACCAAAGAAAGACCCCTCGGAGTTATCAACCTCCTATGACAGGTGAGACTAACCAATTCAAAGAAGCTCAGCAATCTAAGTTGACCAGGCAATCTGAAATGACCAATCATTTTGAAAGGGCTAAGCCCTCAATAAGAAGGTCAATCGCATCTAACAAGAGCTCTATTAGATCTGAACATCACAAATATTTTAATAGCAATGATAATCAGCAAAATTGGTCATCTATTAGGAAAGATCTTACCTCGGGTGAATCACAGAAATCCTTGCAAAAAACCACAAAATTTCTCTTATAAATATCTCTGAATTTTAATTAATAAAGTATCTTAATTCTTGTCTTGCATAACCTAATTTTGATCTATCTCATACAGGATTCTGTATTTCCAATTAGTAATAACTATAGCATCAGAACTAAAAACTTCGTTGCAATTGTGTCAATCTTCACTAGAGCCATGGAACTAATAGATTTGTAGCTTTTTGTAGCTCCTGTTTATTTTGATTTTTCACGAAATTCCAATAGTGAAGCATTTTATTATGAACTTAGCCACTGTAGCTGCCCCCAGATCCTGAATGTCTCGTGCCTCAACCCACCTGGTCAAGTAGTCAATTGCTACCAGGATATACTTAGACCGGTTAGCTCCAGTCCTCAGAGGTCCCAAAAATTGATAGAGACTTTATGCCAAGTAAAGCGAGGTTTTACCAACTGGTATGAAGTCTTCTGGTGGAACGGCTTCTCCACCGAGCACTGGTTGCAGAAAGACAGGGTCTCATGCACATCAAATTGCATGCTTTCCCAATAATACCGCAGCCTTAACAATTCAAGAGTTTTCCAGACTCCACCATGACCAACTGCTCGGTGTGCACTCAGAATAATATTTGGGCGGGTGGAAGGTCTTGGGCTTTTTACAGTAACATCCCATAGATGCTTATATAATTCCCCATTCTTTAGGAACATATTGGTCCTGAGTCCATCTAGTAACTTGATAACTTGAAAAAGTTCATCATCATACTTCCCGCTGAGCATTTTGTCAAATATTATGACACTCAAATCCACCGTAACTGCAATTGTTGGCAATCTTAATAAGCAATTGGCGTTTTGTTGTTTTGCTCCTGGTCAGTGAAGAATTTCAAAGTCATAAGCTTTCAGCTTAAGAGCCCATCAGGACAGTATCCCCTCAGGCTCTCTTAAATTCTGCAACCAGTGCAACGATGCATGGTCCATCAAGACTTTAAACTTTACTCCATGCAAGTAGACTTGAAACTAAACTGTTTATATGCATAGATCACCGCTAAGCTCTCTCGCTTGCTTACAGTGTAATTCTGTTCATGGAAATTCAAGCTATGACTACAGTATGCCACGGGGTGCTCCTCTCCCTCATCGTCTTTCTGAGACAGGACTGCCCCAACAGCGGAAAGTGATGCATCCTTTTGCACTATAAATTTCTTATTAAAATTAGGGTAGCGCAACATGGGCGCACTAATTAATGCCATTCAAAGTGTATCAAAGGTGCATTGCAATTGTTCCATCCATTCAAACATGGCATCTTTCTTTAGTATCTCAAACAGCGGACCTCTGATGCAACTGAAATTGGGTATAAATCATCAGTAATAACCCATCATTCCCAAAAACACCTGAATGTCCCGCTTATTAAATAGTTTAGTCATCTTCTGGATAGACTCTACCTTGGCTGGTTGAGGTCTTAGCCCAGTCGCACCCACCACAAACCCAAGGTTCTCAAGATGATCCTTGAAGAAGTGGCATTTCCAAGGCTTGCTTTTAATATTGGCCTCAGCCAGTCAGCAAAATACCTCTTCCAAATGGGTAAGGTGCTCAGTGAATGTGCAAGCTAAGACGTTAATATCATCAAGATACACAGGAACGCATGACAGCTTCAGATCACCCAGTATAGTGTCCATTGCTCATTGAAACGTAGCTGGGGCGTTACATAGCCATTGCAGCATGCAAGTTGGTTGGAAAAGCCCTTTTGATGTGATTACAGCGCATTTTTTTCCACTGTGGGCAAATCAATTTGCAAATAACCAGATATCAAATACATCACCAAGAAGTAGCGGGCTCCATTTAGCCAATCCAGATTATCATCAATCCGCGGTAGAGGGTATGAATCTTTTTTAGTAATACTATTAATCTTCCAGTAGTTGATTAATATGCAGTTAGTGCCATCCTTCTTTTTGAAAATTAGGAAAGGTGAAGCCCATTGACTCTTAAATGGTTCAAGCATTCCTGCTCTAGCAGCTTTTCAATTTCCTCAGTGATGACTTCTTCAGCTGCCCATGATTGGTGAATTAGTCAAGACCTGATGGGGGGATGATCCCCAGTGTCCAGTCAATTAACAACCCCCCAAGTGCACCCCAAATCATGGTCATCAACTGCAAAAATATCTTTATAATTTTTGAATAAAGCTTCCTCCTGCTCCTTCTGGTCTTCTGATAACCCCATTAAATTCTCCCGTAGTATGACCGCCATTGCACCAAGATGCAGTTTGATGGGCAGACCAAATTCATCCAGAGAACTGAACTCATGAACCTGGTTGATCTCCCAACTAGATTCAGATGTAAGTACACTATGATCTAATGCCGGCAGGTTCAAATTGGTCTGTTCTAAAGATTTGCTATCAATATATTGATTTCCCCATGGTTCATAAAGTATGAAGCCTGGAGCCACGTGGGGCTTAAGGCATGATTGGTGATAAGGCCCAATGTTCTCTCCGTAGAGCCCAGCTGGCACTTCTACCTCTAACTCAGTGTCTACTACTTGATGTCCAGAGGGAATGGATATTGCTCCAGCTGCTCAAAGCGGTAGCCCTTGGTATTCGTATATCTGATAGGGGAGGGCCAAGTTTTCCCTTTTAATCGATGATAGCACACTGGAATCACCTCATTGCTGTTTGTAAGATTGATATGTCCCATATGCACTGAGCCCTTTGGCATTCCCCTGGAGGTAAAGTAAATTGTGATTAGCTGTCCCAAAATGGGTAGGGTCTTTTCCATCATTTCAACTACAGCCCCATAGTGTCGCATAAAGGCAGTCCCAATCAACAGATCATAGTTACTATTTGGTAATACCACTGCCGGAGCCATGACAACAATGGTTCTGAACCACAAGGAAAGCGCTCTATACGCTCCCTCAAAGACTGTGGTTTTGGCTCCAGTGGTCCCATACACCATCCGGTGGTCTATGTCAGGTTTTAAGGACAACTTTGCCACAATTTAGTGGAGATAATATTAACAGGAGCGCCCATATCAACTATAGCACATACCCGAGTTTTAGTTACCACAATGTCACAACAAGTTCATTCTGAGTAAGATGAATGGTGGCTATTTACTACATGTATGTTCAGTCTTTTATGTTTTCCTAGGAAACCCATAATAACTGCACCAATTTTATGGTATCATGTTACAATAGCGTCCACTGGAAGGGTGACATCTACTCCTCTTAGGGACTAAGCATCTGCAAACAGTTCTAACTGGTATGATGGACTTTTGTCGAACATTTGATAAGCATAAAGCTTCAGTCACTCTGGAGATTCTTTGTCTGCCATTTCTTTGGCTTGCTTTTGGGTCAGCACATCTACTCACCCAACTGGCTGTTGGTAGAGAGATGTTTCATCATACTGGGAGGCTTCTGCTGCAATTAATACAGTAGATTCAGGTGAGACGTTTGAATTCAAGGTAGCAGAAGTAAAGAGTCCCTTCTCTACTCCGCTATGAATTTTCCCTGATAGCCTTGATCCTGCTGTATGGGAGGGACCTGTCAATTGGGGCACATTGTCCCATGTGCCCAGTGTGACCTCAATTAAAACAACTTACTCCATTGGGCCTACAGCTGTGCTTAATATAAGTTGGTCCACTTGGTAGGTGGTTCTGAAAAGAATCAGCGTAACCAGACCCCCATTGGTAGAACAACCGCCGCTGATCAGCGTAGTTAGGGCCAAAATGGTAGTTGACCAGATGTTGATTGGTAGTCAAGGAACAACCGTTGAATGACCGGTTGACTCCCCCTACATGATTAGGGTGGACAACAGTGATACTGCAGATTTTTTCAGTATTGGGTATAGGGAAAGTTACAGCTAAGCGACGTACAAACTGAACATGTTTAAGAAGAGGCACATCATTCTTTAACAATGTAGCCATGACATTGTAAAGTTCAGGGTTTGTTTTCACCACTGAGCACATTGCAATACACAAATCAACTTTGGATAAAATCCCTGCCCCAATCAGCACATGTACTTCCATTGTAAATTGCTCAGTAAATGCGGTGAGGGTCTCATTTCGCTGAAATCTGATGGTCAAGAACTTTTCTTTTTGCTGCAACATTTTTGCAGTTCTGCCAAACAACTGCAGCACTGTCTCCTTAACTTCATGGTATGAAACGGAACTAGCTGAGAGGTAACAAAAGATTTTATCAGCACTCCCAACATCCAATGAGGAGAGCAATAGTTTTACCCTCCGCCAATCTGAAGTTCCTTCAGTTGCAAACTCAAATTGACGAAAAAACCTATGAATATTTCCTTCACGATCAAATAGCGGCAACTTATCACTGTAAACCTTCTGAAGCAACTCATCTTGCCTTTTGAGAACAGTATATAAAGTGAGTCTTAGCTCCTCATATGCAATGGGTCCAGCATGTTGTGCAGATTCCTTATCAAAACAACTTGGATGCGACATAGCCAGCAGCTGAGTTTTCATTGCTTTGTTATTGGTCAATGGGCCCCCTGTAGTGATCACCGTTGAATCTTGGCAATTCCGTGTGTACTTGTTGAAGGGTTTTCGCACAGGTTTTTGGCCATTGAACAATTGGAACGGACAATATGACAATTGGCTGTTCCTTGATACACTTGTAAACAATTATAATATATAATAATAAGGGAGCAATCTCCTTAAACACTTATTTATTTTAAAAAAATAAAAAGGCGGATCTTCCTCTAGTCTGCTCCCTCTTTTCTTCTTCTTTTTCTTTTTTTTTACTCCCCAAAAAACATCCTTTCCAGTCCCCTTCTTTCCCTGATATCCCAGCAACCTCAGTTGGTGCCAACCCTTTTTGCTTGGTTTATTCGGTTCGCCATATTCTCATTGGTTTGGGCTTGTTGTTCTTCAATTCTTTATCAACCTGGTTTGAGGAGATTCAATTTATCTCTTGTTGAATGTCGACATAGCCTTATCACCCTATTTTGAAGGCAATCCAATATGACCTTTTATAACCCATTATCACCTCATCCTAAAGCAATCAATTACTTATAGCTCTGAAACATCCTCAGCAGATTCTGTCCATTGAACCTTTGGCGGAATTCTTCCAATGATTCGCTTGGTCATAATGGTGGCTTGTCATCCAATCATATAGATTCATGACAGTTGCAAAGGCGCAAGGCCCTGTCATACAATCCACTCATTTGAACCATGAATTGTAACACAGGATCTGCGCTATAAATGACCAAACCATCCAAGAGATTGTGGTTGAGGCGCTCAGGGGTAAACTGGAAGGGCAACCTGGCAAACTATACACCAAAGAGCCTCTTCCAGGAGCTGAATGCAAATGGTGGGAATGTAAATTTTAAATAAACTAAAGGTAGTGTGGCAGATAAAGTTTCATTGGCTTCAGAGCAGATCCTGAGATCAAAGTAAAAGTTTAAGGGCAGAAATCAATAAAACCACAGAATTATAAACCATTGTGGCTATCTCAATGATGGCCGCGCTCACTTATGAGAATAGATTCCCATAATTGACCCAGAGGCTGAAACGCAAATTACTCTGTGGGAGCACCAAAGGGCTCCAGAGAACCACCTGAGTGCTTTTGAGGTGGTAGTCCAAGTCCCAGGTGTGGACATGATGCCCTTTAGCGTTAGAGGGCTAGCAGAGCCAGCCTGGGCGTGCTTCAGTGGCAGCTGACATATGCCAGATTGCAGCGCACCCCCACCCCAAAATGGGGCAGTGGGCGTTGATAGCATTGATATTGGTAAGTTTTGGCTCAATTGGGTGGCTAATTTTGTTATTTCTAATTTTTATATTTGTTTCAAATTTGAATTTCAAAGCAAAATAAAGATCTCCCCAAGGCCAAAAAATTGGCAACATTAACGAATTTCTTGGACTTTGTAAGTCAGGATATTTAATACCCAAACATCAAGAGTTTGGGATAAGTTACCACAATTCTATTGCCCTAATTGTGAAAGAGTTTGGTGAAGTGGAATGGATGTTAATGTGTAAGATGTTGTCTCTTAATTTTTAATAAAGAAGAGACCATTACATAATTTGCTGTTTAGATATGTTATAAAACAGTATTCTATATGTAGCTAAGGTGCTAAATAATTTTGATTATCATACCTCCCTGTGCCATGCCTGTGAGCCTTAAGTAGAATTTTATCTGGTTCTAATCCCTGTTTTTAATGAGGAGAACAATAGTACCCATATAGTAAATTATCTCCACTACTAAGACGCCGGTTTGAGGCTCCTAAACCTATGTTGTCAAGAGCTCTGTGAACATTCTTCTAAAACATCTCCTTGAAGATAATATTAGTCCTTCCAGCCCTCATTTCCCTAAACCAGAAATTTCTCAGAGGTACTTGTTATCTTTGTAAAAACCTGAGAACTATGATAACTGTTGCCCTAGTTTGGACTTCAAACTCAAGGTTCATTCTGAGAATCCTGGAAAGAAGGAAGATTTGAGAAAAGAGCTGGAAGAGTAGAACAAGGATTTTATAAATCTGCCTTTTCTAAGATAAATTCTAGTAAGAAAAAATCTATGGAACCACGTTACATTAAGCCCTTGTACAATAAGGACGCCCCGCCTTTGACATTGCACCAAGTGATCGTGGATGATGTGGTAAAAGTTACCACGCAGTCCTTAAATAAATGTGAAGACAAATTAGTGCTGGCAGTAGTAGTGAAGTTTTATGTTCAATAGCTATAACAGCACAAACTTCCTGTCACCTCAAGTGATATTCCTAAGATAGATAAAGTCTAAGCGACCATAAATTTAAGTACTTTAAAGACAAGACCACTTTTATGTGCTGGCCTACAATCCTATTTAGGGCAAGAGGATGCTTTTAAAAAGCGGTCACTGCACAGGTTTGAGAGGTTACTACTTGACTAATACATCTTCCTATATGATGACAGGAAAACTTTTCTTTCTCGTTGCAATCACTTTTGCAACTTATTCAATTCAAGTCTGATTCTAGTTTGATAATCTCACAGAGGAGATTAGTCTGCGCTCATGTCAGGGAGCAGTTG